>PVKU01000890.1:0-377310 GCA_004027475.1 Anoura caudifer | reverse complement strand
TTCATTTCACTTATTGTAGCCTTCATTTTTTCATCTAATTTGTGAGCAAAATCAACCAATTCTGTAAGCATCCTGATTACCAGGGTTTTGAATTGTGCATCTGATAGGTTGGCAATCTCTTCATCGCTTAGATAAATTGGCTCTGGGGCTTTGATTTGTTCTCTGGTTTGAGCCATTTTCATTTCTGGGTTTTTTTTTTGTTTGTTTGTTTGTTTGTTTGTTTTGTCTAGTCGCAGCTGTTACGTAGTGAGGGGTGGAGCCTCAGGTGTTCCCCAGGGCGGGACAGCCCAGTCGCTGGGTAGTGACGCTGTATGTGGGGGCGGGGTCTGAGAGGAGATAATGGCGGTTGCTTTACTCACTCTCGGATTCCAGTTCCTTTCACTGCTTCCCCTTTGCCTGGATTATCCGCGTGTGAATGTGGGACCACCCTGTCAGCCAGCTGCCTTGTGTGGCCTCACTGGTTCTGCACAGTTGCCGCCCCATGCCCGGGGTCTGCTAGTCACCGCCTGTGCACCTGGGGGCTGCCAGCCGCTGCTGCCTGCGTGCCCGGTCTGCACCTCCGCTTTTTCCTGCCGCGACTCCGCCCCTCTTACCGGTCTGGATGAATTGTTGTTGGACTTCCAAACAGTTTGATTTTCTGAGTTCTGGTTGTTTTCTTGTTTCTAAATACTTGTTGTCCTTAATTTTGGTTGTGAGAAGAGGCACAGTGCATCTGCCTATGCCTCCATCTTGGCCGGAAGTCCTCGTACCCCAGGATTTTTAAAAAATAGATGATTAATACAATCAAATGATGTTTAAAATAATAGAGAGGAATAATGCTGGTAGAATTTTAGACATGGTAGCGAATGGTAGTTATAATGAGAAAAAGTGCTTTCGCCTGTCTTCTTTGAATCTCACTGTAGGTGGACTGACTGCCTCCTGTATATTTGTAAGGATATCCCTAGTTTACACATCTACATGGCTTTCACACCATGTCTACTTACTATCTGTCTGATATGCCAGTACAGGAAGATAGTCCTGTTTTCTTCTTATTGCTCAGTTTATTATTACACTGTGACATTTTTTGACTGTCACTGAGTTGTAAAGAAATTTTATATGGCACTGTTTACAAAGCAATCAGAAATGTTCTATTTATTAGACACAAACTATTATTCTTATTCTTTTTGTGATGGTAAGTCATAGTCCTCATTTAAGAAAGTTAAACAAATGTGAATTAATGAAAATCAAATACAAATTCCATTTTATTAACAACCAACTTTTCCCCTTTGGTATTTGCTTCTGAGTTCTCATTACAAATTTTTAGCCTAAGGTCTGCTGAAATCATTCAAACCCTTTGGAAATTTAGGTGTCAAGTTCTCCTAGATGTATATTTTAACACTCTAGCCTTGTTAGAAACATTTATTCCCTTTGGGCCTTTCAGTTGCATGCTTTTAATCACTTTGCTTTGAAAAACTTACATTTAAAAAAAATTCTTTTCACTAACAGCGTTAGATTTTTATTTTATTCTCTTTGTCCTTCCCTGTACAAATTCACTTCTGTCAATTTATTTCAATATCAAGGGGATAAACACTGTATTAAATGAGTTCCTCTCCCTTATAATCTATGATGTTTTGTGAAGGGTGGTGATGGCAATGAGTATTGAGACTTACAAGGCAATATGAAGACAGCATCTGGGTTACTCATCACCAAATTCCTTTCAGGTTTAAGATTTGTGTAAACTTATATAGAAAGATAAACTCTTACTTCTTCACAGATACGTCATATAATGAATAATGATTAAATTGGGGACATCTTTTTAATCATTAGCTTAATATTTTATGTTGTTAGTTCTTTTGTAGCACTGAAAGCATTTCTATATTCAATAATCAAGTGCTTACTCCATAGATTTATTTACATTTCTCCCTTTATTCCATTGTTCAAAACCTTTTGGTTTATTACCTCTTTTCTTTAGATATCAATATATTAGGTTGGATAATGAGTCATTTTACCACTTTCCTAGTCTTCCTCTGCTAAATCATTATTTTCATTTACAATTTTTCTGGTATTTCAAACCAGTTCCATATTTGTAGTTGTCCCTGAATGTATTATTTTCCATCAGGTTGTGAATGCAGTTTCTCAACACAGGCGCACTTTGGCGTATTTCAGGAGGGACTGCTCCGGGTGGGGTGTATGTGAAGATGGACGGACAGCTGGGTACTTAAGCAGCTGTGTGATGGCAAATAAAGGCGGAGCCTTCAAGTGAGTGGTCAGAGGGACACAATGAAGCAAAACTCAAGCAACAAGGCATGGGTGTGAAACCCTGGGACATGTCGGCAAGATCCACCGCAATAGGAATCAGGACCTCACTGAGTGAAAAAAAAAAAGCTAACTTCACTGTCTCTGATGGAAAGTCTCTTAAAAACAAGGCACATTAACGACTTGGTTTGTAATCAAGGGCAAACTCCTGCTCACCAGAGGAACAGCCCTTGCTTGTTGAGTATCAGTTTCCTTAATTCTAATGGCAAAATTTAATTAAGCAATTTTACATCTGAAACCTTTAGTGTACTGCATGATTACAAAGTCACTTAACTTCTCGTATGAAATGTTCTTACTCTTACTAGGTTAGTAAGTATACATCTTATAGGATGATATTACTGCCTTAAAGACAATTTGCAGAAAGATTTGGGAAAAATAAGAAGGCACACAACTCTGTAGGATAAGTAGTTCAAAGATACCAAACAAAAACATAGTGGATATGAGCTCAGATACTAAGAAATTTGGCATTCTAGAAATATCATATTTAAAATTTAACATTTCATATGTCTAGGGCTAAAACTTAGGGATTATATTTGAAACTTAAAGCTTCAGAAACTTACTGTTGTCTAAACAAACATGTATTTATTCATCCAAAGCAAATAGTGATTGAGGATCAAATGTGTACATGGCAGTGCATTAAGCATTTAGTGGGATAGCACAATAAACAATGACAAGTTTCTGAAGGTGCATTCACTCCATTAGAAGATAAAAATCATATAGTGTGGAGTGAAAGGGGTACAAATGAAAACACCACACTTGAGACAGTAAGTGGGTGGCAGTTTGGGGGACAGGTTGAAGTTGAAGAAGTGAATAAAAAATATCCTTCTTATGAGAATGGCCAGCACAATTAGGTAGTGGCATGACTCTCCCAATGTCATAAGGAGCCACAGAAGTGCCTTGGATTCCATGGTGTTTTCTGAGTTCTATGCACAAATGGTGGCACAGCCCTGGACTAGATTACAATGTACAAAGGGTATACCTTCCAGAAAGATGCAGAGAACTTCAGGAAGTGATGAAATTCATTCTTTTTACGTGGCAGTCAGTTATTGGGGAACTCAAAGCAGAGACAGATGGAATAAGTTATAGGTCAACCCAAGGAAACACAGAGAAACACATAAGATATACCTATTGGACTCATTGCTCCCACTGACAGCTCTCAGGCAAGCTGACGGCTTTCAGGATATCTAACTGTCCAGCATTTTGCACAATCCCTGGATATTTAGAACATGAGCTGTGATTTTAATTCTTGGAGACTGAACATGCTCATACCAGGTTTGGTGGTGCTGCAGAGATTTAAGTACTGCCTCTACTAGGAGAATGGCTGCGATCCAAATAGTGCCATATGGGCCTCATGATATCCAAATTATTCGAAGCAGGCCATCTTCCAAATCCTGCTTCATGACCTTTAGATGATGTTGCTAGTGCATTAAAAAATATTAATGACCAACACATTTTAATTACAAAATTGTTCCACCTACATTAAAGTCTGTGTGTGTATATACATATACATATATACACACATATATATTATAATCTGCATCCATCTATCATCATCTATCTAATCTGACAAATCTTTGCCCAGTGATTCTATTATATACTTAGAGAAAGATTACTAGATTCTGAAGAGGGCAGGCATATTTAAATTTTGATATACACTATCTAATATCTCTACAGGAAATTTTTATCCATTTATATTTCAACCAACAGTCTCTGAAAGTGCCTGTTACCTACACACTCACCATTATTAGTTTTTTTTCTGTCTTTTTAATCTTGGACAGTTTGATAGGTAGAAATATTATATCATTATTACTATAGTTCACCGTAGTTCCCCTTCATCTGTGGGGGATATGTTGCAAAATCCCCAGTTGGTGTCTGAAATTGCAGATAGTGCCAAACCCTACATACAATTTTTCCTATACATACATAGCTATAATAAAGATTAATTTATAAATTAGGCACATTAAGAGATTAATAATAATAACATAAATTGGAACAATTATAACAATACATTGTAATGTGATGAAAGCTATGTGGATCACTCACTTTAGGGGATGTCTCGCTGAAGTCTTCATACATAGGCTCAGCGCTTTCTGGTGTAATGCATCGTTGCCATTAATTGGAATTTATTTTTTGTTCATGTTTTCCACCCACAAATTTAATGTCTTTTCAATCTTAACCAAGTATGTATCACATGCTGTGGTTACACTTTTGCAGTTTGAGGTGCCACAGCAAAACTAGCAATAATTTCTCTTTCCTTCATAATTTCATGGACAGAAGATGTGTTTTTACCTATCAATTTTTCTTCCTTCTCTCTGTTTTCCTTCTTTCCTTTCTGCCTTCTATCCTTTCCACTTTTTTTCTTTTTGTCACTTGTGGCAAGAAGTCCTGTTATTGGCTTTATGTTAGGTTTATATTTAAAAATTAGGATAATTTATTATTTCTATGTGTTCCAGAGCACATTAAATTGCATAAAAGTTGTATTTTCTTAAAAATAAATTGTCCCATAATTTCATTTCCATGAAATGTTTTGTTTGGATGGGATAGTTCTCTAACATCTTCCCAATGTTTTTCAAACCTTTTAGTATAGTTGGGATTTTCACATGTTTTTGAGTTTGATTTAATTTGTTTTGTTTTTCTAGAAATCATCAATTTCATCCAGACCTTCAAATTTTCTATTAGAGAGTAGTACAAATAGCTCTTAGAGATCTCTGATTACAGAGTGACTGTAAGTATATGTTTATCTCTCTCTATATATCTATAGCTGTATACATATGTGGGTATATATAGGTAGCTATATATAGATATATAGCTATACACATTTGTGGGTATATTGGCTCTAAATTTGTTTTATTGGTGTTTTCTCTACTTAGGCTCTCTATTTTTAAAATTATAGAAGTTTATTCAAAAATTAAATCTTGACTTTTGTATATATCTTTTAATTTAGTGTCTGTTTTATAATTACTGAAATTTTTCCTTGCATTTCCTCATATATGAAAACATTTACAAATATTCAAAGACTTTGAATATGTGAGCACTTTGAATTAGACTGTTTCAGTGTCCACCAATATTTATGGCCCCTTCCTGAAGGAGGAATGTATTTCTCTGCTATGGTGATTAGTTTCAGTCATGTGACTTGCTTTGGGAATGAAATAGGCCAAGAGTGGAAGTCATTCTAATAGAAAATCATAGTAATGATTTGACAGAAATGACAGAGGAAGCAAGCACATACAATGGGCTAAAGGGAGTTTATTAACTGAATGATGCTGGGAAAATTGGACAGATACATGCAGAAAAATGAAACTAGACCACTTTCTTACACCACGCACAAGAATAATTTCAAAATGAACCAGCTCACAAATTGCCTGGTTCTTTTTGTCTCTTTGTCATGGCAATGAGCAGTGTTTCAGACTGAGGGCACTCTGTCTGCCTCGGTCCCACAGTGAACAAAATGTGATGCAGACCCAAACTGTAGGCATCTGGGACATGCACAGCCAGAAAGAAATAAACCGTTGCAGTTGTACACCACGAGGATTTAAGGTCTGTTTCTCATAGCAGCATAACATACACTGTCTTGACTCATAAACTTCTTTAATAAAAGAAACAAATACCAAAAGAACTTTCAGAGTTATAGGTAAGTTATATTTCTGAGAAGAGAGTTTCTTTTTTTATTTTATTTTAATTGTTGTTCTTGTACAGTTTTCTTTTACTCCCAACCCACTGTTCCAGCCCTCCCCACATCCCTCCCATTTCCACCCCTCTAGTTTTTGTCCATGTGTCCTTTATACTTGTTCCTGTAAACCCTTCCCCTTTTCCCCTAAAATTCCCTCCCCTCTCCCCTCTGGTGACTGTCAGCCTGTTTCATTGGGCAGAAATTTGGAGTAGATTTTTTAAATTCAGGTTTTGAATTATAGAGGCATATGTTTAGTTTCCTGTTCTGTTAGTTACTGGATGTAATAAAGTTGAAATCATTTAACCTTACTGCATTAAATAAGAAAGGTGAAAAGAGACATCCCTATCTTGTTCTTTATCTTAAGGGGAGTGCTTGTAGTTTTTGCCCATTGAGTGGGATCCTGACAGTAGGTTCATCACATATGGCATTTATTATTTCAGGTATGTTTACTCTATTCCCAATTTGCTTAGAGTTTTAATCATAAATGAGTGTTGGATTTTATTAAAAGTTTTTTCTGTCTCTATTAATATGATCATGTGGGTTTTATCCTTCATTTTGTTTATGTGGTGAATCACATTTATTGATTTGCAAATGTTGTACCAACCTTGCATTCCCAGAATAAATACCACTTGATCATGATTGGTGTATGATTTTTTGATGTATTGCTGTATTCAGTTTGCTAATACCTTGTTGAAGATTTTAGCATCTAAGTTCACCAGGGATATTGGCCTATATTTTTTTTCTTTGTAGTGTCTTTATCTGGTTTTGGAATTAGGATAATGTTGGCCTTATAAAATGAGATTGGGAGCCTTTCCACCAACTGAGATTGGGAGCCTTTCCACCTTTGAATTTTATTAAAAAGTTTGAGAAGGGGAGGTGCTAGTTCTCAGAATGTTTGGTAAAGTTCATTCGTGAAGCCATCAGGTTCTGGGTTTTTGTTTGGAAACTTTGTTGATCACTGCTTCCATTTCACTAGGGGTAGTCTATCTATTCAGATTCTCTGATTCTTCTTGATCAGTTTGGGAAGTTTGTATGTTTCTAGAAATTTATCCATTTTGTCCTTGTTGTCCAGTTCATTGGCATATAGTTGTTCATAATATTTTCTTATAATCCTTTTATTTCTTTGGTGTCAGTTCTTATTTCTTTTCTCTTTCACTTCTGATTTTATTTATTTGGGTTTTCCCTGTTTTTTCCTTGATGAGTCTGGTTAAACTTTTGTCAATCTGGTTTATCTTCTCAAAGAACCAGCTCTTGGTTTTACTGATATTTTGTATCATTTTTTTAGACTCTATTTCATTTATTTCTAAAATGATCTCTATTATCTCCTTCCTTCTATTCACCTTGTGCTTTGTTTGTTGTTCTTTTTCAAGTTCCCTTAAGTGTAAAGTTAGATTGTTTATTTGAGCTTTTTCTTCTTTTTTGAATAAGTCTGTAATGCTATGATTTCCCCTCCTAGGATTGCTTTTTCTATGTCCTCAGAATTTGGATGTTTGAGTTCTCACTTTCATTGGTTTCAAGGTATCTTTTGATTTCTTCCTTGACCCATTCACTGTTTAATAACATGTTTCTTAGCTTCCGTATCTTTGAGTGTCTTTCAATGTTCTTGTGATTGATCTCTAGTTTCATCACATTGTTGTCATATAGATACTTGATATGATTTCATTCTTCTTAAATTTATCGAGACTTGTTTTGTGTCCTAACATGTGGTCTATCCTAGAAAACATTCCATAGCACTTGCAAAGTATGTATATTCTGCTGCTTTGTGGTGAAATACTCTGAAGATATCAATTAAATACATTTGATCTGGTGTGCCATTTAAGGCCTCTATCTCTGTTGATTTTCTCTCTGGAAGATCTATCAATTGAAGTCAAAGTGATGTTAAAATCCCTGACTATGATTGTATTTTTGTTGATCTCTCCCTATATGGCCATCAAGATTTGCTTTACCTATTTAGGTACTCCTATGTTGGATGTGTAAATGCTTACTAAGGTTGTATCCTCCTTCTGGATTGTCCCTTTATCATTATGTAGTGTCCTTTTTTGTCTCTTACTATAGTCTTGGTTTTAAAGTTTATTTATTTTTCTTCATATTTTATTATTGTTGTTCAGTTTTGTTGGATATAAGTATTGCTATCCCAGCTTTTTTTCCCTTTCCATTTGCATGAAATATCTTTTTCCATCTCTTTTCTTTTAGTCTGTGTGTATCTTTCAATCTTAGATGTGTCTCATACAGGCAGCATATGTATGGATCTTGTTTTCTTACCTATTCAGCTACCCTCTGTCTTTTGGTTGGAACATTTAAGCCATTTACATTTAGGTGATTATTGATAAATATATATTTAGTGCCATTTTATTGTTAGACAATTCTTCTCTATATATTTTTTCTTTCTTTCTAATTTTTTTCTTCAAGCAAGCCCCTTAACATTTGTTGCAGTATCAATTTGGTGTTAACAAACTCCGTTAGCTTTTTCTTGTCTGGGAAGCTCCTAATTTCCCTTTCAATTTTAAGTGATAATCTTGTTGGGTAAAGTAGCCTTCGTAGTAGGACCTTGCTTTTCATCACCTTGAATATTTCATGCCACTCCCTTCTGGCCTGAAATATTTCTGTTGAGAAATCAGGTGACAGTCTAATTGGTGCTCCCTTTTATGTAACCATTTACTTTTCTCTTGTGGCTTTTAGGATTCTCTCCTTGTCTTTAAGTCTTGTTATTTTAATTATAATGTGTCTTGGTATAGGTCTCTTTAGGTCCAACTTGTTTGGACTCTCTGAGCTTCCTGGACTTGTGTGACTTTGTCCTTACCAGATTAGGGAAGTTTTTGGTCATTATTTCTTCAGTTTCTTGATCACTTGCTCACTCTCTTCTCCTTCTGGTATTCCAATCATGTGGATGTTTTTACACTTCATATTGTCCAAAATATTTCCTAAGCTCTCCTCACTTTTTTAAAAATTCTTTTTTCTTTCTTTTTTATTTCTCTGGGTGTTTTTTCTCCTTGTCTTCCAAATCGCTGATTTGGTCTTATGCTTCATCAAACCTACTATTTATTCCTTCCAGAGTATTATTTATTTCAGGTATTTTATTCTTTATTTCTGACTGGTTCTTATTTATGGTTTCTATATCTTTTTTTTATACTGTTGAGTGTCCTTATAATTATGACTCTAAACTCTCTATCTGATAAATTACTTGCCTCCATTTCATCTAGTTCTCCTTTTGGAGAATAGGGGAATACTCTTGTTCTTTCATTTGGGGTCTTTTTCTTTGTCTTTCCATTTTGGCTGCCTCTCTTCTTTCGTTTCTATGTATTAGATAGATCTACATGAACCTGGTGCATACATAAGTCAAACTCTGACTGTGAATGGCTGTGGGCACCCTGTTTAGAGCTATCAGGATCCACAGCATGTAGCTCCCTCTGCTGGGCCTGGGTGTGGGCACAAAGAATGAGGCTGAGCACTAGGCTGGCTTTTATCAGCACCTGTCCTGGGCCCCAGTCAGGATCTCTGAAGCCTCAGAGTTCCCAGCAAACTGCCTTTATTTGCAGGCTTTCTGTAGGGTGAATGTCTTCCAGCTGTACCACTCAGCAGCAGAGCTTAAGCACCACAGGGTGAGGCAGAGTAATTCCTGTGAGCATGGCTACTACTTTTCTTTAGGCTGATGCCACTTGGAGGGGACTGCTCTGCCTGAGAAGGATAGCTCCCGCAGTATGGGGAAAGACGCAACACAGGGATCCTGGTGGCCATTTCTTCTCTCTTCCCAGAGCCACCATTCTCAGACTCTCCTCAAGTGTCTGTAGTCCACTCTGCCATTCCTCTACCAGAGCCCAGGATAAGTGGTTGCAAATGGAATGTTGGGTGTTGGCCCTTTAAGAAGTTTTCTGAGTCTCCAGCCATCTCTTCCTGGCAGACAGAAACCCTACTGCTTTCCATAGCTCTATGTTACTTGGTTCTCTTTCCAGTCCTGGTGAGTACACTGGGGAGTCCAGCTTGGAGATTAGCTCCACACTTCTCAGGGGAAACCCTCTGGGGCACTAAGATATCCCTCCAGGACTTCAGCTGCCACCCATGGAAGCCCAGCCAGCCCTTCCATGCCTCCTCCACCTTCCCTACTAGTCATGTTGTGATGATGTGGCTTCTGCCACCTGTCTGTGGTTATAAGGCTTCTCTCTAGCTAGTGTTCTGTTGGTTATTCAGGATGATTTTTAAAAATAATTTGGACAATTCTTTTGGAAGCAATCTATAGCCACCATGAGTGGTATAGTTTGGAGCCATTATTTTTTCTTAAATTCCAAACTTGACTTAGAATTTCTGTCTTTTCTGGGTGTGCCATCAGTAACCACTAGTACTGAAATCCCAAGTAATGAAAGATATAGTTACTCCAGTCATTAGGCTCAGGATCCTCACTTATCCAAAAGTCTTTTGAAATTGATGTCATCATTCTTTTTGTCCAATTTTTTCCCCGTTACTGCCCAAAGTATTAAGCTACTCTTTTTCACCAGCATCCCCAGAATGATTTGGAATTCTTTGCCCTTGACTCTGTCTTATGATTATTTTATTTTTCAACTTTTCCATTGTACCCCTGGAAATACTGCTTCAGAGTTATTACTCCTTATTTTCTTTCTTCCCTTCCCTTCCCTTCCCTTCCCTTCCCTTCCCTTCCCTTCCCTTCCCTTCCCTTCCCTTCCCTTCCTTTCTGATTCATCTTCCTCTACCTGGCTTTTAAATGTTGAAATTTCTTAAGGCTTAGTCTAGGGTTTCTTCTATTTTTTACTCCATATTCTTTCTAGATAACCACATCCATGCTATAGCCGTAGTACCACATTTAAAATAATGGCCCCTAAAAATGTATATACAGCCTGGTCCTCTTCTTAGTTTAGACCTATCTGTCTGACTGCTAACTTAACATAGATGCTTGACAGTCTCAAAGCTTCTAAAATTCATCAGGTACAAAATTAAACTCTTTATCCCAAACTATTTCCCAATTCAAAAAAAATGACATCTAAATTTCCTTATTAAAATGAATGCTGAGAATAATTTCTGACTCCTTCACTCCCTCAAATGCAATATCAAACCCAATTTCTTTTCTACATATTTCATGAATAAATCTAGTTCCCTTTATCTCCAATACCACCATGATAATCCAAATTACCCTTGTCATTTGCCTATGTATTAAGATTCTCCAGGAGAAATATATATATACACACACACACATACACACATATGTATATATGTACGTGTGTGTATATATACACACACATATATGTATATATTATTTTATAGGAATTGATTCATGCTATTATAGAGGCTGAGAGGCTCCAGGATCTGCAATCTGCTAGATGCAGAATGAGGAAAATCAAGGGTGTATTTCAGTCTGAATCCAAAGGTTTTAGATTCAGGAAAGATTATGGTATAAGTCTCAATCCACGTCCAAAAGTTTGAGAATTAGGGGACTAATGAGGTAAGTCCCAGTATGAACCCAAGGACCAGACAATCAGGAGTGCAAGTATTGGAGAGCAGGAGAAGATGGATTTTCTGACTCAGAGAGCAAAGTTGATTTCCCTCTGCCTTCTGTTCTATTTAGTCTCTCAACAAATTGCATGATGCCCACTAACATTGATGAAAGTGATATTCGTTACTCATTCTACCCATTCAAATACTAATCTCTTCCAGATATGCCTTCAAAAACACACTAAGAATTAATGTTTTACCAGCTATCTGGCATCCCTTAGCCCAGATAAGTTGGCACATGAATTTAACCAGCACAGACTAGAATATAGAATTGACCAGTACCAGTTCTCTCCATATCCTATCTTTTCCCTGCAACTAGATTTTTTAAAGACTAATCAGGAGACAGTTACCAAGCCTAAAAAATTTTAATGAGATATCATCAATCTCAGAAAAAAGGGACCAAATCCTTATAATAACCAGAAGTCCCCAGTAGTCTGGCTCCTTGCTACTCTTGAAGTCTCTGGTCTCCCACCTTGGTTTCTGCTGTTGACTACGTTGACCTTAATTCCCTGGGATCTGTCTGCTCATTTCAACCACAGGGTTTTTGCATACACTGTTTTTCTTTGCCAAGGACATTTCTTTCCTCTTTCTTTGTCAGGAACATCTTCTTCAGCCCTCTTAATTTGTTCATCCTTAACATTATAGCTAATTATTTTTTCAGGAAACTTGCTCTGACTCCCAATATAAATCAGAAGTATATGATGTATTTCTTATGCAACTGTGATTGTTTCCCTCAGTAAATCTATCTCAGTGCATAATTATATATCATCACTGTGATTGTATGATTAATATATGACTCCCCTACTATACTTTAGGCTCATTGAGTATAGGTACTATATACTTTTGCTCATCATTTGTTTCACCAGCACATAGTATAATGGCTATCATATTATATAGAAATCCTATAAATATTTTTGTCATTAATAAATTAGTTTGGCAGATGATGCAAAGCAAAGGGCAGCTACTTAAATTACAATAAACTAACTTGGAAGGATAATTAGCTGGCAAGATAAAGGTAATTACTAAATTCAACTCCTGATGCAAAATGATTTTTTTCTCTTTCTACTTCATTCCAATATATCAGTGTCCATTATGATGAGGTCTATATTGGTAATTTTTATGTAGGGCAGAGCACTGAAAAATTACTGGGGGAGATTTTCAAAATACCCATTGTTTCTCGCATCCATACACCTGTAACTAACACAATCTTGCTGTGAGGTGACATGAGGTTGGGAATAGGGATAGTGACTGAGAAATCTATTGTTTTAGGGTGGCTTGATAAGTAATTCATGTGTCAATGAATAAAATACTCTAAAATGACTATTTGGGAAACTGAATCAAATTACTTGGAAAGCAAATAATTGTGAAATTCAACTCAAAATCATTAAATTACAGGAAAGTATGCGTGTACTGAAAATGGTTATGTAATGCTGTAGGGTACAGCATGAGCAGGGAGTGCTGAGTTGAAATTGGTTATATAAACCCGAGTCTAATCATTGCTCACCATTTGTGCCATATTGAGGAGCCCCTTACGGTTTTCTATAGGAAAGTGACAAAATAAATTTTTGCTCAGAACTTCTGATTCTCAACCAGCATGGCTAGTGTGGGATAGAAGTAAGAGGTGTTGCTTCAGAATTTCTTGGGGATTTAATCAAATTACTTATGCCTCTACACACACAGAAGATTTTAATTATATCTGCTGCCTTCAGGGACTTGCATCCTCACAAGGAGGTAAATATCAAACAAATGAACCTATGTGAATGAAATTATGTTTTATGATTCTTGCAATGAAAGAAATAAAGAATGTATTGTGATTGAGAGTAATAGAGAAAGGTGGAGACTTCTTTATAACAGGGCTTTATGAAGAAGAAATATCTTTTCTTGTAATTGAAGGACAAAATTCAAAGGAAAAATGTGTTTAGAAAGAAGAGGGAAAAAGGTTACCATGCTCTCAGAACTGAAAGGCCATTGTAACCTATGGCACGTTGAGCTGGAGCTGGAGATCCAGAGAGCAGGCATCATGTACTGAGATGGAAGGTAATCAAGGGCCAGGTCAGCAGGTTTAGTTCAAGGTAAAAGTGTATATTAAGTTCTAAGTGCAAGGAGCAGCCACAGAGAAGTTTTCAGGAGTGCAATAATTGACATTTTAGCTTCTGTGTGGAGAGTGATTTGGAAGGGACAGGAATGAAAGAACAAAATCAGTATGAGATTTATTTCATATTTCCAGGGAAATCATGAAAGTGGCTTGGGCCACAGTGGAAAGATTGACAGGGAGTTTGTTTGAGATTTGTATTAGATCTGATTCTTCAGTATCATTTCTCTGACACCTAAAAGGGGGATTTGGTTGTAACTCATTGGAAAATGACAACAGACATGGCTATGAGAAGACTTAGGTTTTTAGTGAATGAAGAGAAATAGCTGACAGGATTGAAAATGGGAAATGGGTATAATAGCTAAAATAGCTTGTACTTCAATGAAATGGAATCTTGTCAGTAGGAAGGGGAGAAATGATCTCTAAGTATCAGGACAGCAGGAAGGACACCTATTATACCTCCTTCCTGAGTCTGAGAAAAAAAAAAAAAAAGAAACTCTTTGCTTGAAAGGGCTAAATGAGAAGTAGTGACCCCCCAAAATATCTTGGTTAGAGTTAAAGCACAGTGTAGGGATTATTCAGTAAATAATAATGTGTTCTACTTCAGAAGCCTGGCATGCACATTCAGGATAATATTAATAAGTATAGGTATCAAAAACTTAATGAAGATTTCATAAGGAAATAGAAGAATGATGAATTGTGCCAGCTTTTGGTAATGTAAGGATGAATCTTAGTGATAAGAGGAGAAATCGGATGTCTCTGAATCCCAGAAGTAACTTCAGTAAATTCTTGCTTTAGTTAAGCTATCGAAGATGAGGGTCTACACTTGGTCATTTGCTGTAAGAAGAGAAGCAATTTAAAGTCATATTTTAGAGATTTATATTGTCAAGATTAGGTGATAGACTAATGTAAAATGTTAAAAATAAAGAAGGATCAAAAATGACTTTAGATTTCTCTTTATCTAACTGGGTAATTGGTATTGGTTGACATTTAAAATATAGGTATAGAAAAATATTGAGGGAAGGAAGATAATGCATTCAATATTTGATATGTTGATTTTTAAACATGAAATAATTTATATGAAATAAAATAACTCTTTTATGGGGTGTCTAAATTTATGTCTTGACAAATATATAGTCATATAACCACTTTTAAAAGCAAGTTAAAGAAGATATCCATCACCTGATAAGATATATGTTATATGTCTTTTTATAGTAAATCTCTTTTATGGACATTCAGCATCTAGAAAACATTAAACTGTTTTCTCTCCTTACATTTTTGTCTTCCCAGATTGTCATAAAAATAAAATCACACAGTATATAAGTTCTTGTATCTCCACTGCCTTTAGTTAGCATGAAATTTTTGAAACCCATGGATGCTGTAATTTGTATCAGCATATTTTTAAATGATGAATTGTATTTTATTACATAGTTAAGTTGCAATTTGTTTATGCATTTAATAGTCTATTTATATTTGTGTTATTTCCAGTTTTTAATGGTTATAAAGATACCATAAACATTCATGAAAAGGTCTAAACTTAGAAGAGAAACCTGATCTGAGCTGATTAAAACTTTAAGAGCTATCTATCCACTTTAGGGGGAATACATAAAATCCATGAAGTATGTACAGAGTAAAATGGATAAGAGACCAAAAAGAGAAATCCTTAGAAAATTCAGCTTTTAAAAGGCAGACAAGAAAGAGGAAGGCCTGATGAGACAGAGAAAGGTTTACAGTGAGCTGCAGTGTTCACCATGAAAAGTGTTGGATCACAGAGACACAGGGAGCAGAGTTTTAAGAGGTCAAACAATGTTTAAAAAGGAAGAGATGCAAAAAAAATGTCTCATGAAGCAAAGCCCAAGTTAAAGTTAACAAAGGTGAGCTGAGTTGTGTAGTTCTGTCACTATTAAAGAAACGAAAACAAAGTAATGTTGGGAATTAAAGATTATCTTTAGGTTTAGATATCTTTAGGTTGAGACTGTTGCCTTCAATGAAAAGTTTTGTTTTGGGGGGTTGGGACTCTATGTTGCTACTGGATTCATTGTTACTTGATCAAGACTCAGGTGTAATGAGGGCGAGCTGGCCAACTCTATCCAGGGGGCACAGCATTTGCCAGAACGACAGCCCTTTCTGATCCGTTATTAACTCTGGCAGGCAAGGGTTCTAGTGAAAGATGATGTCTGTGAGAAGACTGAATTGTTCCAGCTACGGTGAATGAATTTAGAAGTGCATGCTTGCTCAGTTGAGGCCTGGCAGACACCTTGATTGCAACATCGTGAGAGATGCTGAGCAGAGGACCCAGCAAGGCCAGGCTGAGCTTCTGGATCAACAGAAACTGGGAGACAATACATGTGTATTTTTTAAGCTGTTAAGTTATGGGATCATTTGATATGCAGCAATAAATAACTAATGTGCCTCCTAACTTCACATTTAGTGAAGTCTCTTTGGTGGCTTCAACTTGTCCAGGGTGACATTTCTGCCATTAACAGTGGTAAAAGCTATAACTCAGGGCTTTTACTCTCCTTGGTGAGCTGGTTGTTAAATATTTACTAGCATACCGCTGCATACAAAATCAAAAATTTTGGAAGTCATAGAGCAGAGATTCTTTAGATAGACATGAGAAAAAATGTTCAAGGCTAAAATGTTATGTCTGAGAAAGAAAAAGCACTGGCCTCATAAAGCATTTGAACAGTAGACCAAAGTTGTCAAGAATAGAGTTTAATAGAAGACTATCTTAGATATCTCATACCCAAGGTCTTCAGGGAGGTGGGCAGGGCTGAAGGGTGAAAATACAGTGGCAAGTGCCAGCATGATCTGTGGAGCAGTATAATATTTCTTCTGTTGTATTTTCCAACAAGCAAAATTATTACTATTAAATCATCATTTTAAAAACTGCACTGATATATAACATTGAGTGCAAAATTCTAATATTATGAAAAAGAAAACCTGAATGTGATAGAAAATTGACCCAAACAGAAAAATCTAGGCTAATAAAGGATCGACTCAGATTAAAAAATAAAAAGCAAAGAATTTATTTACCTAATAAAATTAAATTAGTATGAGATTTGTATATTAGCAAATAAATGTGCTACATTAATTTAGAATTGCCTTTCATTAATGTGGAGTATTTTATTTTAAATTCATATGTACTATTAATTATAATTATGAAATAAAATTCACACTGATATTTTTGAATTAAAATTAGAGAAGCATTTTTTTGGTAATTTTGTTTATTAATTACAGCTATGCATATATTTCTCATCATTTGTGGTAGCAAACTGTTGATGCTAGATTGAATAATAGGTTTTCCAGCAAGCAAAGAGGTAAAACAAAGAAAAATACAATGCTCGAGAAGCTAAAAATATTAATACTCAGGGAAGCAGATAGACAGCCAGGTAAGCAGTGTCAGAGATATCTGTCAGCAAGAAGCAGAATTGAGGATTTAGAAATAAAAATTGACAGTTCTCAGGGTGTGAAGAAGACGAACGGTTAGTAAAAAGAAGGGAAAACTTGTGCCCAATAGCAAAGATGAGACTAAAGAGAGCATGGGGAGAAATGTGGGAACGAGCTCCACGTTAGACTCAGGAAGAAGACAGCAACTCATTTGCAGAGATCAGCTGCAAGGCCAGAGCAGATTAACAGCAGTACGCAGCTGCCCATCTTGTTCTAGGCTGGAGTATTGGACAGGGCTTCTTCCAGGTCCACCAGCTATAGTCAGGATTGTTCTTTGAAGGGTGAAGCAAAGTTGGCTCTGCAGTAACAGTTCAAAGTGCTTAGCAGTGAAGAAAAAGAGATTGTCATGGACAAATGAGTTTCATGTTCTCAGCCTGAACTTAATTATCTGCCTCCTAATGTTCTACCCACCTAATAAAAATTTTGATTTAATTCTGTGCATAAAAAGTTAATAATATTGATCAAACTTAAACAGAAGTTGCCTTTGTCCAATTTCCCTTAAATTTTAGAAAATGGTACCTTTGCAGTATAAATTTCAAAACATTATTTTATGACCTTTTTGTTGAAATAACAAATTCTCTGAAAGTCTTTTGTTTTAAAGTTTATTCCTGAGCATTTTGAACTGTGTTCTTTGAACTGACACGATTTATACATTGATTCTTGGATTTAATGTCTCCAGAGACTAAATTAACATGTCTCTTTCCTCCTGATCATTGATGAGGCTGTTAAAAGAGCCTACGAGGACCTAACATTGGTACCAGTGACACATATGAGATCCTTCCAATCAACTCCACAACCTATTGTCACTACACTTTAATAATTTTTAAAGAGCTTCTCAATTCATGGGTTAATGTCTCATGTAAAACTAGTATTTATCTTTCAAATATTACTTCTTGAGACACTATCTCAAAATACATCCCTAAAATTAAGTTTACTATCTCCAAAATACGGCTTCTAAAATAACTAATATAGTCAAATTCAAATATAAATTTTCCTCATTATAATACCAGAATTTTTAGATATCAAAATGTACATTAGAATGAAAATAAAAATTTTATAAATATTACCAACACTATTTTGTATAAAATACAATTAAATATGAATTAATCTAGTAGAAGATTATAGACAGCAATCCTGATAAAAATAAAGACATTCTAATTCTTGGTTCAATGTTCAATCTGTTGCATTTTTCTGGAGCTTTATAGTTGAGAAAAGTAAGTTCATATAAAATGTTTAGAAAACAATTAAAAAATCAGAAAATCCTTTGAAGTTTATTGTCTAGAAAATAGAAGACCTCTTATATGTAATACATGCTTCTTTTTCAGTTATTCAAAATCCCAGGATCCTTTCACATAACACCTGAATAGGTAAAAGTAAGCACTATGCACATATATTTTTGGTAAGTGTCTGAAGCTGATTAACAACTGCATTTCTGAAGAAAAATAAGGGACAGTGGTAGCACCCAAGTGTATGCCATTTTTAATGTTTTCTTTTGTAAGCAGAATAAGCTTGGCATTAATTGCCAACAGAAATTCACCGCCTTTTTAAAAAAGAATTTATATAGTGGCATTTATCTGCCACTACTCTGAGCTGACTTATGAAGCCACTTTATGAATAATGGCATTTTATTTCAGAAACACAGTTTACTAGTTGACTAAATAGTCAAGCATTAGTCTACATTAAGCTTCACTTTTTATTTTAAGGTTTCATATTCCTATGGTTTTAAATACATTCTTGGTGATTTTCCAATCTCAACGCTATTTTAAGACCAAGATCCTTGCCAAAATTAGAAAATGTAGGATGAAATGCACATTCTCTGCTGTTTCAAATGACAGCATTTCCTACTAGTTATCCTATAAATATAGCTTTTTGTTTTATTCACAAATAAGTAATCATGTTGGGAAATAAATTAGAAGCCTGTGCTTTGGAAATGATCTTTCCAAGATTTTTGTGGTTGCTCATTTTCTGTGAATAAGAGATTTATAACAGAAAAACATTTAAAACATTAAATAATTATACTATGTTGGTTGATGAAACAAAAACTGCTATTTCTTGGTATGAAAGGATAAGAAAAACATTAGACAAGGACTCAGTAATAAAGACAGATAAAGAAATCACTTTGATTTTTATCATTTAAAAAAAAGCCTCGATGTGGGTAAGATCAAACAATAAAATGTTGTCTATCTTGTAAAGAAAATTCTTTTGTATATCTTTTGCAAGATACCTTTTCATGAATTGCAAGAGAGAACAATACTAATAATACAAGCCAAGTACACACTGATTGGCTGGGATGTTCTCACTTTGTTAGCCTGGACAATCACATGGAGTTTTCTTTCATCATCCAAACAGTCCTAGCAGAGGAAATTGTCAATAATCAGAAAAAATCAAGGTAGAAAATTGATGCTTATCAGACACTTGGAGCAACATAGGTCAGGATGCCCTTCAAGAGCATGCTAACAAGATCATCCAGGAAAGATACTGCCAATTTGGTTGTGTCATTCTTCTTTGTTAAAGCTCTCAAAAGACTTTAAAGCTAGACAAAGTACTGTCTCTAGATGGTAATAGGTCCAGGATTACCTTTTACTGTCTCTCTTTTCACAGCTTTTTTTTTTTTTTCCCCTATATTTCTGTCAGTAAATCTCAAATAATCTTATAGACATACAGTTACATAAAATAAATGGGCATATTTTTACCCTTTTCATTGAGTTAATATTAAGCAGTGCTAGAATGGAAAACTCTTTAACACCCCTTTGTTATATTCTTCTCAGGTGTAGCACTGGGCTGTTAGCATAAGCTGGTGACGGAGGGCACAGTGGACTTGGTCCAGATCTTTGCACTGCCATATGTGATTTCGGGCCAGTCACCCAGCCGCTCTAAGTTCCCATTTCCTTATATGTAGATTAGAGGCTACAATATATATCTTGCAGATTTTTTATGAGGATTCAATAGATAAGAACTGAGTATAACATTTGGTACATCAGAAGTCCCTTAACTAAGAACATACGGCCCCTATTGTTGATTGTGTTATTAATTTCCCTGCTCTGAACTTTATATACTGTTAGCAAAGCATTTCAAGAACACAAGGTCTCACCTCCAAGTACTAAAATCCTCAAATATAGTGCAACTATATACAGTAAAGGTGCATGCAAAACATTAAAATATTAAAGATTTACAGATGAACACTTCTTTCTTTGAAACCAGCTTTAGACCTAGAATGGAATGGAGACAAGTTCTTGGTTTGCCCATGTAGATCTTCCTTCAACTGGGAGTTATCTATATAATCTTAATAAGCATAGTTTCTCTAACTTGTTTTGTAACACCTTATTCTTTGAATGTATAAACACAATTATAAAGCATATCAGAAGTGTGAGATATAGTTGAAATCCATTTGTGACATGTGTTATAAGTGTTAGGGAAGTGCGAGTCATGTGATTTGATCAGGAGACATAGCATTTCATCTGTCATATAATGTTTAGAGTGTTCTTTAGCTGCTGAGAAAGTAACACATAATCTGTGGCTTGCCCCGCACTTCACTAATCAACAGGCATATAACAGTACCACTGCCTGAATCACACGGAATGTATCAATGTCATAAGGGTGTTATACTGCTACTCCATAAACTTCACTGATTAAGGCACTCTTGAATCAGCTTGGCCCCATTCAACAAGTATCCTCATATAGCACTTACTTTTTACATTTCAAATAACAGCATTGTGCTGATAAGTGATAGAGCTTAGTCAGAATTCTCATTGCGGAAAAAGACTCCTCAAAAACAAACATGTAACCATGATAGCGGAGTTTCATGAATATTACTCCCATTAGGTAATGTTGTTCATGTTTGCAGTGAAATTTGTGAAATTTTAATCAATAATGTCATGTAAACTTTGTTGACCCTTATGTTTTTCAATTGAATTTATGAATATGCAAAGAAATTGATGTTTATTCAGAGCAAATAGTATTGCTTTTAAAATCTAGATATAAGTAGTTATATCTTTTTTTGTTATACTGGTACTCAGCAACTTCACCTTCAGGTACAAATCAGAAGATTCTGTCTGAGCCACTACAATAACAATGCCTTCTCTTCATTTAGATACGTGACAGCAATAGACATATTAAAACGTTATCCTTCAGTAAGCTGGAGGTTAAAATTTGACCAATATCAAACACAAAGAGAGGCAGCCATGATTAAGCAAGTATAGGCAACTAACTATAAAGAAAATTTTTGAGTAAAGCTCCAATTTTAATACATTGAAGAGAACATAATTCAGATTATTTTGATCTTGTTTACAGATAAGTCTAACCAAATTGCTTATTTAATTTCTTACCTATGATGATAACAATTTGAAAGGGGAGTCATGCAGAAGATTTTTAACAGTAAAGTGCTAGCTTAAAAAAAGGAGAGCCCTGGCTGGTGTGGCTCAGTGGATTGAGCACCAGCCTGAAAACCAAAGGGTCACCAGATCCATTCCCACTCAGGGCACATGCCTGCGTTGCAAGCCAAATTGTACCCACAGTACGGGGTGTGTGAGAGGCAATCACACCTTGATATTTCTCTCCCTCTCTTTCTCTTTCCCTTCCCTTCTCTCTAAAAATAAATAAATAAATAAAATATTAAAAAAGGAGAGAGGAAACCAATTGCAGAATGTATAATAATTAATAAATGTATTTAAAAATATTAGTTGTGCTTCTGCCACATAAATGAAGGTGCAAAGATGAACATACAGAGGGACAAGAGACATGAAAAAATGCTCAACATCAGTACTCAGAGAGATGCAAATTAAAATGACAATGAGATGTCACTTCATACTTGCCAGAATGGCCGTCATCAATAAATCAACAAACAACAAGTGCTGATGAGGATGTGGAGAAAAAGGAACACTTGTGCACTGTGGGTAGAATGCAGACTGGTGCAGCCACTGTGGAAACAGTGTAGAGTTTCCGCAGAAAAGTAAATATGGAACTAACTGCCTTGTTTTGTTTCTTTGTTTTAAATTATATTTTATTAATTATGCTATTTCAGTTGTCCCAGTTTTCCCCCTTTGCCCCCCTCCACCCAGGACCCCCTCTTCCTGAGGAAATCCTCCCGCCATTTTTCATATCCATGGGTCATGCATGTAAGTTCTGTGGCTACTCAATTTCCTATAGTGTACTTTATATCCCCATGGCTATTTTGTAACTACTTATTTTTTAAGGTTTTATTTATTTATTTTTAGAGAGACGGCAAGGGAAGGAGAAAGAGAGGGAAAGAAACATCAATGTGTGGTTGCCTTTCATGTGGCCCCCACTGGTGACCTGGCCTGCAACCCAGGCATGTGCCCCAACTGGGAGTCGAACTGGTGACCCTTTGGTTTGCAGCCTGCACTCAATCCACTGAGCTATACCAGTCACAGCCCTATTTGCACTTCTTAATCCCCTTTCCTCTTCACCCATTCCACTATACCCCGCTTCTGAAAACCATTGAAATGTTTTCCATGTCCATGATTCTGTCTCTGTTCTCCTTGTTTGCTTAGTTTGTTTTTTAAATTAAATTGTTTATTGATATGTATTTATTGCCATTTTGTTGTTCATAATTTTGATATTCTTTTTCTTAGATAACTTCCTTTAACATTTCATGTAATAATGGTTTGGTGATGATGAACTCCTTTAGCTTTTTTTCATCTGAGTAGGTCTTTATCTGACTTTTTGTTCTAAATGATAGCTTTGCTGGGTAGAGCAATGTTGGTTGTAGATCCTGGCTTTTCATTGCTGCTTTTAAGGTTCTTTCTTTATCTTTAACATTTGCCATTTTGACTATGATGTGTCTTGGAGTGAACCTTTTTGCATCAATCCTGTTTGGGACTCTCTGCACTTCCTGGATTTGCATGTCTATTTCCTTCACCAAATTAGGAAAATTTTCTTTCATTATTTTTTTCAAATAAATTTCCAATTTCTTGCTCTTTCTTTTTTCCTTCTGGCACCTCTATAATGTGAATGTTACAACACTTGAAGTTGTCCCAGAGCTGCTTATACTATCCTCATTTTGGGGGGATTCTTTTTTCTTCTTGTTGTTCTGATTGGTTGGTTTTTGCTTCCTTATGTTCCAAATCAGATTTGATTCTTGGCTTCATCCACTCTACTGTTCATTCCATGTAAATTGTTTTTTATTTCAATTAGTGTATCCTTCATTTCTGACTGAGTTTTTCTTATACTTTTGAGTTCCTCACTAAGTTGCTTGATCATCCTTATAACCAGTGTTTTGAACTCCATATCTGATAGATTGCTTATCTCCATTTTATTTAGTTTTTTTCCTCTAATGTTTTGATCTGTTCTTTCATTTGGGTTATGTTTCTTTGCCTCCTCATTTTGGCAGCCTCCCTGTGTTTGTTTCTATGTATTGGGTAGAGCTGCTGTGACTCCTTGCCCTGGTAGCATGGCCTAATATGGTAGGTGTCCTATAGGTTCCATTGGCACAGCATCCCTTATCATCCCAAGTGGGTACTCAAGGTGTGCCTTCCATGTGGGCTGAGTTCACTCTGCTCTTGTAGTTGAGCCTTGATTGCTGTTGGCAGGTCAATGGGAGGGATTTACCTAGGCCAGCCAGCTGTAAGAACTAGCTGTGACCACCAACCACCAACCTCCACCTTCTCTGGTAGATCAGCTGTGCAAGGGCAGAGTGGTGGTGCTGTGATATGGTCTATAGCTATCCACTGGGTGTGCAGGATCTGGGGTTTCCTGGGTGGTGCAGGCCAAGGTCAGCCCCCACTTGTGTTCTGCCTGGGGTCACCTTGCCTCGGCTACAAAGCAATCTGAAGATGGCTGCTTCCCATGCTGGGCTTGGAGATTCCCAGGCAAATCCAGGCTGTGAACCTAGTCTGGCTGCTGCTAGTGCCAGGCCTTGGCCCACTTAATAAGAAGTACAGGGGCTGGGGGATTGCTGAGGTCAGCTGTTGTTTGTTTAAGAAGATTTAGAAAGTTGTGAAGCATGAAACAAGACCAGCTGTTCATATGAAAAATACACTTTTAACAGCTTGGGTGGGCCCATAAGTTGGGCAGAGTAGAGTCTCAGGGCAACTCCAGCATGGGCCAAACTTTTAGCCAGGTTGATAGAGTCTCAGATGTGGTACCTGCTTGTCAGCTCTGTGGATTTGTGGGAGGAGGGCTCAGAAAAGGAGCAATGGCCTCTGCCTGCCCCTCTGTCTGGGTGGAAGCTGTCCCCCAGCTCTTGCCTTGATGTCAGAGACTTCAGTTCCTCCCTGTATGCCAGTGGTGCCTTTCAAGTTGCTACATTGGTGCTGGAGCTCAGAGCCAGTGAGTCTGAGTAAGCCTGTGTTTGGATTCTTTAAGAGGAACTCCTTGGGACTCTATAATTTCTTCCACTGACTTGAACCCCAGTGGTTTTCATAGCCTGAAGTTACGGGGACTTACCTTCCTGGCACTGGAATCCTGGGCTAGGGGGCTTAGTGCCAGGCTGGGACTCCTCACTCCTGATATATCCCTCCTGAAATGTTTGCCCACCACATGTGGCTGTGGGACTCGCCCGTTTCATGTCTTTATATTTCTGTCCCTCTTACCAGTCTAGATCAATGTGGTTTCTTTAATTCCATAGTTGTTGGACTTCAATTCAACTCGATTTCTAATGGTCTGAGTGATGGTTGTTCTATAATTTAGTTGAAATTTTGATGTGGTTGTCTGAGGAGGAGACTTGTGTTTACCTACAACTCCATCTTGACGGGAAGTCTACTGAACTAACTGCCTTTAGTCCCAGAGATCTCACTTCTAGGAGTATATCCTAAGAATCTTGAAATAATTTCTTGAGTGAATATATGCACCCCTTTGTTTATAGCAGCATTATGCACAATTGCCAAGATCTAAAAAAGGCCTAAGTGCTCATTGGTAGATGGGTGGCTAAAAAGGTGTAGTACTTTTAAACAATGGAATAGTATTCATCTGTAAAAATGAAAGAACTCTTATCTTTACAACAGCATGTATAGACTTGGAGATTATTATGTTAAGTCAAATAAGCTAGTCAATGAAAGACAAATACCACATGATCTCACTAACATGTATAATCTAATGAAAAAAATCAACTAACAAAATAGAAACAGAGGCATAGGTACCTGGAACAGAATGGCAGCTGTCAGAGGGGAAGGAGAAAACAGGCACGGGATGAAAGAATGTGAAGAGATTAATCGAAGAATATATGTGCATAATGCATGGACTCAGACCAACAATGGTCTGAGGGAAGGGGGGGCAAGTACTGGGAGTGGAGGAGGGCAAAGGAGAAAAAATGAGGACAACTGTAATAGTGTAAGCAATAAAAAATATAGTTAGAAAAAGGTGAACACACACATGTTTAATCTTAAAATAATTAAGAATTGCTCAACTTTGTTTGTAATCTTTCTAGAAAATGAAGTGAAAATGTGACACACAGAAGTTAAATTTGATACATTAAAATAGAGAGCCAAGAGGGAGGCATAGGGAGAAATACTTCACTTCCTTATACAACCAAAAGAAGGATACTAACCAATTTAAAAATACAAAACAAACATAACTGCCATAAAATCAAACTGTATGGAAGTCTGACAACCAAGGAGTTAAAAAGAAACAGTCATCCAGACTGGCAGGACGGGTGGAGATGGGAAGCTGGGGTGGAGAGGACATGTGGCATGGTAGTGGACTGGGTGAGTGAGCTATCTGGTGGATGGCATTTCCCACATTCATTGACGATAAGCCATGAGGAACAACTGGGGAGTGAGACAAACATTGCAACCCAGCGTTCCAGTGCAGGAAACTAATGACTCAAAACCTCTGGCTATAAAAACTTATGAGGGTTGCCTTAGTGGAAGAAACTCCTAGCCTCACAGGAGACTCTGTTGGAGGGACCCACAGGTTCCTAGAAGGTACACAAGCCCACCTACCTGGGAATCAGCACCATAAGGGCCAATTCGCTTGTGGCAAGTGGGGAAAGTGACTGAAAGCAGGGCAAGAACTGAGGAAGCAGCATTGTTCTCTCTTGGACCCCTCCTCCGCATACAGCAGCACAACAAAGTGAAGTGGGTTTCCCCACCCTGGCAAATACCTAAGATCTCTGCCACCTGCAATGCAACAGGTGCACCAAGACAAAGAAATATGGCCCAAATGAAAGAACAGATCAACATTTCAGAAAAACAACTAAGTGATAAGGACATAGACAACCTGTCAGATGCAGATCTGGTTCAAACACTGGTAATCAGGATGCTCACAGAAATGATTGAGTTCAGTTGCAAAATGAAAGCTATATAAAGTGAAATAAAGAAAAATATATAGGGAACCAACAGTGGAGGGAAGGAAACTAGGACTCAAATCAATAATTTGGAACAAAAGGAAGAAATAAACACCCAACTATAACAGAATGAAGAAACAAGAATTCAACAAAGTGAGGAGAGGCTGAGGAACCTCTGGGAAAACTTTAAATATTCTAACATCCAAATCATAGAGATGCCAGAAGGAGAAGAGGGAGAGCAAGAAATTGAAACATTATTTGTACAAATAATGAAGAAAAAATTCCCCAATTTGGCAAAGGAAATAGACTTGCAGGAAGTTCAGGAAGCTCAGAGAGTCCCTAAGAAGTTGGATCCAAGAAGAAACACACCAAGACACATAACTAAGTTACCCAAGATTAAAGATAAGGAAAGAATCTTGAAAGTAGCAAGAAGAAAGGAGAGAATTACCTACAAAGGAGTTCCCATAAGACTGTCAGCTGATTTTTTAACGTTAACCTTACAGGTAAGAAGGGGCTGGAAAAAAGTATTCATAATTATCAAAGGCAAGGACCTACATCCAAGATTACTCTCTTCAGCAAAGCTATCATTTAGAATGGAAGGGAAGATAAAGTGCTTCCCAAAGAAGGTCAAGTTCAAGGAGTTCATCATTACCAAGTCCTTGTCATATGAAATGTTAAGGGGACTTATCTAAGAAAAGGAAGAAAATCAAAAACTATGAACAGTAAAATGATAACAAACTCACAACTATCAACAACTAAACCTAAAAACAAAAACTAAGCAAACAACTAGAACAGAAATGGAATCATAGAAATGGAGCTCACAAGGAGGAGGGGGAGAATGAGGAATAAAGGTACATGGAATAAGAAGCATAATGAGTAGCTATGAAATAGACAGGTTAAGAATAGTATAGGAAATAGAGAAGCTGAAGAACTTATATGTACAACCCATGGACATGAAGTAAGGGGGGTGGGGAATGCTGGATGGTACAGGGGTTCAGGGAGGAGGGGGATAAATGGTAGAAAAAATAAGACAACTGTAATAGCATAATAAATTAAATATACTTTAAAATAAAGTTAAATTTTATTATCTGTATCTTTTAGGTGACTATCCTCCTAAGAATAAGACAATTTAGGTGGTAATATTCACTTAATATCTACTGTTACAGTGACAGTGGATTATTTCACAACATTGTACCTTAGCCTTATTTCAGAGAAATTTTGCTTACCATATTTCATCAGGTATGTACTTATCTCATGTATAATACACGTGCTATACTTTTAAGTTCATAATTCCTACAAGTGAGATTTTCTTACAGAACCATTGTATCTCCTCATGCGTTGTATGTAATTGCTTCAGTCGTCTCTGCTCACTGTTTTTATTTAATGCTTGCCATGTCCCAGGTACCCAGTGTTGGATTCCAAAGACATAAAGTTGAATAAAGTAAATTTTTCCTAGAAAGTGTTCTTATTCTAGATGTGGACACTAACATGTAAATAACAGATCGCAAAAGCTATGATAAGGATCTGAAGAAAGTTATTGGTGAGAAAGCTAGAATAAACATTTCCACCTATGGCGGCTGTGCCAAATTTCACAGAACATGGGAACATCGAGCAGGAGATTGAAAGATGGGTAGGAGTTTGCCAGATGGAGAATCACTGGGAAGAGAGTATTCCAGAGTATGGAACATAGAGTTTGGCAGTAATGATAAAATTTATGAAGTATTGAGGAATGTGAGACATTTGTTTAGTTAGATAATCCTGGAAGTTAAGAAAAGTAACCAAGGGAATGGATTGTTTTATGTCAAATAACAGGTTGGGTCTGTGTGCTGTTGGTAGGGCTAATGTCACCGAGATCGCTGCAGCGAAGAGCTGTTGTCCCCCAGGTGTTCTCGTCAGTTTGGAAAGGGCCACTGCCAGTCCCCTCTCTAAGTACTGTAAACTGTTTTTCAAATTATTAAAAACAGCTCTTTTCAACCTGTTTCCTGTGTTTTTGTTTCTTGTTTTGTTTTGTTTTCTTTCCTGGTGAGTTTTATTGGCTGCTAAAACTCTCTTCTTGTCACCTAGTCCTTTCCTAGGGAATAAACATACCAAGTAGGAGCAGGGATGCAAGATATGAGGATCTGTCTCTCAAATGAAAGAGATACATACTCATTAGTGCTTAAGATAATAGCAAATATTTATATGGGACCTACCATATACAAGGAACAATGCAAAGTGCAGAATCATGGACTCCTAGAGTTAAAGAAAAAAATATGGGTCATAACATCTTACCTCTTTCACAATTAAGAAATTTTTTCACAGCACTTTGACAAAGCCATTCTACATGTTAACGTACCCCCAATGTTCACTTCTTTAAAGGAAATCTATCTACAAGTCTCTTTCATTTAAATGTCCCCCTTGAGTTTGGGGACAAAACATAGGAATTTCATTTACATAGATCAGATAACTGATTTCTAAGTATTTTTTTGCACATATTATTTTTCTATCTTTATTCAAATTGCCCTCACCAACACAGACCCAGAAATAAGAATTCCAGCTCAAGTAGCCTGTGGAAGTGACTCCAGGAAGCACTGAGAAGGAAGTCAGTACCTGGAATAATAGCAAAGGAGAGGAAATCAAAGTTGTCACTGTCAAGCCAGTTACCACTGTGGACCCCTGGAACTCAGTCTTCCTGGGAAACTCTGGGAGTCATTGCAGAATACTGCAGAGTTATCCCATTTGAGAGACAAGAACTCTTCAGCACAAATCCACTGGCTCCCCATTTGTCATTGATTTAGTCCTGTTTCTCAGGACTTCAGCTCTGTAGACTTCCGTCTTGCTCTGCCAGCAGGCTGAGCCTAATTCCTATGCAAGAAAGAGAAAATAAAATCAACTTATACAGATAAATTCTGAGTAGACATGGGTAGGATACCGACACTGATTCTTTTACAAGGCTCATATTGAGATTTGATATAAAGCCTATAAGCCTGTTGCTTTCTCAATTGGATGGTGAGCTATTTAGGCAGACAGTTAATAATTTTTATGATGTTGATATTGATAAAATACAAAATATGGGCTTTATTTTTTAAAATCTCCTCCTTTATGGAGACATAATCTGCCTCTTTCTTATTCACTGACCCTAGTTTTTTTTCACTCTGAAAATTTTTAGAATAAGTCTACTTCCCTTACACGCTTTTCAATATTTGGATATTTTCAATAAAGCACTCCTCTCTCCAAGCTAAATCTTGCACATTCTTTCTACATTTTTATAAATATGGCTTTGGGGACCCATCAATGTCCCTGCTCTTATTTCTTACACAATGCTGAGTTTGTTAATTTTATAAAGTAAAGGTGTAGAAGACTCACACTGTAGCTTTGTTTTTCGTTTTGGAACAATAGAGTACTGCTAGCTCATGTTGGCTCCATGTTTACTTAAACCTCATATATTCCACCCTCCCCCGCAATGCAATCAACTGCAGTCTCTTCTAACCTTAACTTTTATATTTAGTTGTTGAATCAAACAAGGATATGTAAAATTTAAAGGAAAACTTTACACGTCATGTTTCTGCTATTCAAACAGTTAATGTTCTCATTGAGATTATTGCATCCTGAAAATATACTAAACATGGCTTCTATGGTTTCATTTGATCTGTGATAAAAACCATTGCACAGGATATAACCAAAAACACCTTCTAAGATACACCCTTAGAAGTTGGTTTCAAATTGAACCTAATCTGTGAGTTGCCTCTGTTCAGCTAACGATAAATATGAGTCTACTTGTGGGTACTATTGTTGAATACCATGTAAGAATATCATGAGAAATTCTGTCAAATACCACCTTTCCAAATGCTTTTGTACTAAACCTGATGGCTTAGACTTCTGCACTCATGAGGTAGACTGTAATTTTTCTCCTTTCCCCTATTTGCCATGAGTTTTCTTCTTCATTCAATTTTCTACCATGAAGAATGAAGGCATGCAAGTGGTGACCTTGTAGTACAAGGAGACTGTTAAACAAAAATACAAAATATGTTATTAATACTTCAAAATATTTAAATTAACATAAAAATTGAGGATACTAGAAATAAGAAAGGTATGCAAAAATTACTAAAGTGCTAAACTGATTTTAGTTAAGGACATATGTTAAACTTGTATATTACAATTAACTAAAACATGTAATTTGTTGCTACACGTTGTCTGATCAAAGAAAGTGTTAGCAATGTTTGACTTTTTCTTTCCATAGTTGCTATATTATTGTATTACTCCATAGAATTTATATAATCTTAGCATTCACCTTAGAATGTAAGTTTCTTCAGGGCAGGGGCTGAATCATAATCACTGAGGAGCCTCAGATTCTCCCTGGTACAACATCTGGCACTTGGAAAATCTATTTATTCAATGAGGATGTCATAAATTAATTTTTTGAGCTCCTTGGGTTGCTAACTACAAGTTTTATCACCCCTACCACTAGCCCAGATAGCTAAATTAATAACCCTGTTAGATGGACTTCACTCATATTTTTCATCTGCATGTTGGAGTGTCTATCTAAAATAATTTTGGTTTTGGCACAGTGGATATTAAACTGACAGTGTTTAGCCAGCAGGCTTGGTAGCTTATTAAGGCAGTTCCCGGAACTTAATGAGAAATCCATGTCATCAGCACAGAAGTAGGTGCTTGTCTTCTTATTTCCTGTGGCAGGAAGGTATTCATTCAGATCATTTTAAAGCTCTCTCATATTATTTTGAAATAAATTAAAAAGAAGTAGGGCTAGCACACAAGTCTCTTTCTTGGCTTTTGATTGGAATTTAATGTTGAGAGTCCATTGCTACCTGCTCTGATTCTCACAGTGGTATTATGGTTCAGACTTTGAAAGAACTTTCATAGTCTGAGATCTGTGCTGAGATCACATAGTTTGTCCTGTAGTGATTCATGTCTACAGAATCAAAGACTAACTGCAGATCAATACAGCTGACAAAGGCTTCCATTGTTCTCAAATATTTCCCCAGTAAGGTAAAACTTTCTCCACAAAGCACAAGGTGAAAAATAGGGTAGATGTTTAGTGATGGTCAACAATGGAATAGCTTTCTCTGAGACCCACATTCTTTTCATAAAGGATATTTTGTTGAGGGACCCAGTTCTACAGCATCCCAAAGTTTGATTCTCCCCAGGGAGGTCCTTATTCATCCTTTTTAAATTGAGTTGTCTGAACATATTTGGACACTTCAAGCATGCTTACAGAAAAGAGAACCCTCCTCTCAAAACTAATCTCAAATCAAGTTATTTGAATTCCTCTATCTAAATCCTAGAAGCTAGCACAGTGCCTTAGTACCTATAGTCAACAGATGCACTTTATCTGTTACAACTTCCTGAGTTGGAAGTGAGGAAACATCTAAAACCAGCATTACAACAAATAGTGTATTACTCACTTCTCTGAAAAGTACCGAGGTGTGGCTATCATCAGTCCACGCCTAATTCAGTGGCTCCAGAGAAAAACTTCTCTTTCTACTCCATTTTCTGTTGTGTTGGCTTCAGCTGGGTCCTCACACAGTCTCACTTTTTGTCCACTAAAGTGTTGCCCTTTTCTATACTTTACCACCAGGTCTCTTCTTTATTCAGAGGTAAATGGTGGAATAATTAATGAATTTCCAGTGGTTCTCTACATTGAAACCATGACTTCATGGTCTTTCCCAAGTGAGCAACAGTTCTTGACAGTTTCCAAGGCACTCGTAGAGCCATGATTAAGCTGATCCTGACAGCCATTTGCTAATAAAACTTAACTGAGTAAATTTGATGGTCTAATTGGCTTTGTTCAATGATTCATGAATTGGCAGCATGTCATGTAGCAAGCAGAGAGATACTCCGAGGTGTTATACAGTGCAGGAGGCTTTTATAGAAGGGGGGGCAAAACAATAAAGTTATCAGCAAGAAAAAATGAAAGTTTATTGGAAGAAAGTAAGAGTTTGGGTAACAACAGCTTCTCACTGATTGGGCTGTCATGTTTCCATTGGCTGGGCTTGTTGCGCTAGAAGAAAAATCTCTCCTCCTGCTAGAGCGGTAAAGTGCTGTATGGTTTTGGAGTACAGCTTACATCTGTTATGGTTGGGGTCTGGAACTGAGTTAATTCATCTTATAATTGACATTTTCTTTCTGTTTGGGGTAACTGATGACAAATGGTAGAGTTTGACAGCTTTTACTACAGGCCTTTCCCCGTGTCCAATTGTAGTGGAGGTTTTCTTTATTACTTTTCCACACAACCCATAAAATAGGTAGAGCCATTATCATTTTCATTTCAGACCCAGTAAATTTCTTGTTTGGGGTCACAGTTAATCAGAGTCTCAACAGGGATTAAACAAACTTTCTTATCCTGGGCCATATACACTTTTATCTCTACCATGATACATCTGAATGGGTCGGATAATGAGGGGACACTGTGGTACCGACAGGATCCTACTTTGCGATTGGGGTTGACTGCACGATTCTGACACCGGCTGACAATGAACCTGACAGTTCATCTCACAACGGCACGTCCCGTTTCACATTTGAAAAGAAAAGAACAAAAAGGTGGATAAAAATAAATAAAACAAAGATACACTGACAGTACTTTAAAGGGAAATGAGATGAAACAGTACAAGCAGACAAAGTAAAAACACCAAATTCAACTGAACAGACAGAATATCCTCAAAGGCCTAAGTTAAGACTTTTGTCTAGATTTAAAATAGTTAAAAGCAAGAAGTTAGTGCGCTGCCAGTACAAGACTGAGGGCTATTGTAGCAATCAAAGGGAGGGGTTGTGCTGAAGACTACAGGTGGCGTTTTCTGATGTGAAACCACAAAACATTAGCGAGTAAGGATGGGAATAGAGAGATACCCAAAGGCACAAGGAAGAGACAGGCTTTTTACAAAGGTTAGATACTTAATCAGAGGTAAAAAGTGGAAAAATAATTTCCAAACATTGTACAAATTTGTATTTCCTACAGTTTGAACCATTTTAATCTAAATCTTAGGAATAAAGCCCCACTAAAATCTTGGTAGCTGTCAGAATGAGGACTCTCTTAGGAGTGTGGTAATTAGCTAATGGGGTTTCAAACCCCGACAAGAAAGCAGACACAGTTGGAACTCTCGTTAAAAATACCAGAGCTCTGGATTCATCCCTGAAGATTTTGACTGTACTTTGAAAAGTGGGCAAGAGGATTGGCATCTTTAACCCGGGCTTTAAGAAATTCTTAGGAATTGGCTCTGTCCTTGTCAGTTGGGAACTTTGGGTTAAGTGAAATCTCATCTGTGACAGAGAAATCAATATACAGAAACACCAGTGCCCATTTTAGTGAAAGGATTTTGGATTTGAAATTTAGATTGTGCTATGCAATTCTCAAGTGACTATCTGCAACGTTGTCAACATACACAAAATCTTTGTTAGCATTTTATCTATGACTCAAACAAATTATGACTGAAATAAATGCCTAATTTTTTCCAAGACACTGATTTGTCCATTTTATCAAATGTTTTCAAATGTGAAAGAAAATGCAGTGTTTTGTCATTGTCAGGCATCCTGACAATTTTAGCAAAATGTTAATGCTTCTGTGAGTAGAGCTTAATGTGTTTCCATGCTTATCTTGATTCTTACAGCAACAGAAATTGGTGATAAAACTTAGGATGTACATAACTCTTTTCTTTTTTCTAAATGCTTTAGAAATATTAACTAATATATGCTCATTTGCACAAAATGGAGCACAAGCCTTATCGCTGCAGGGGAAGAAAATCTGTCAGAAACCTGCTCTGGGAGCTGTTGCCCAGCATGCCATGGTTTCTGCAGATTCAGCGCTTTGTCACACTGCCAGTGGACACTGACGGAGAGCAAACACAATTTTGAAAGAAATGACAGGAAAACCCAGGATCTGGCAGATCAGAGGTTATGGAAAATGGAGGTTGTAGGCTCTAAATAATGTGCAAATAACCTTCATTTAATATTCTATTTTTTCCAAGCTTGGAGTAATAAGTGCATTCATTATATGGTAGATTCAAGCCCAAAATAAGAAAAGAAGGACCCAGCCATTGAGAACTACTTAAGGTCCCATTACAAAGGCTTCCTGACTTTTCCAAGGAGAAAAATAGTTATATATTTAAATGAAACTTTTCTTTCAACTGGACATCCTTGTCCTTTGTTCTAACCATTGTGGGAACTGATCTGAAAGTTTCCATTTTGTGGGGGGCTGTTATGAAATAGTCTAGAACATTATTAGTTTCCATACCCCTAATTACCTTTAACTCTCCATCTGGGTTTAAAAGCTGTGTTTCTATCAACTGAGTCATATTTCCCATGACTTCTGTTTGGCTATTCTATAGCCAAGTTTGTGTTCTAGTTTATCTTTAACAACCTCTCTAGACCAGTCTCATAGAAAGATAAAACTTAAATGACATATGATTTTATAGTATTCCCTTTATATAGGTGTTCTCTCACTAATACATTGATTGCTTATTTGGTCAGTCATTAGAGGATGGAGAGATCAAGCAAAGAAAAAAATAGACTCATGGACATGGACAATAGTGTGGTGACTGTGGGTGTGGGGAGAAGGGTGGGTGGAGGTGGACAAGGGTATAAGGGGGATAATGGTAGTGGAAAAAATGGAGAAGCTAAGGAATTTATGTGTGACCATGGACATGAACTAAGGGGAGGGGGAATGCTGGTGGGATGGGGGTGCAGGGTGTAGGGCAATAAAGAAGAGGAAAAATGGGATAACTGTAATAGCATAATTAAGAAAATATGCTTAAAAAAAGAAAAACCAAACAAACAAAAAAATTTTAAATAGTGCCTGGCACATAGATGAACTAATATATATATATAACCCAGTCACAAAGTGAGTACTCCAAAAAAAAGTTTTCTATTATGATTATATAATATGTAATGAAAAATATTAAGTACGAAGTAGCCATCTGTCACTACTTAACTTTCATTATTTCTTTACAGTTTTTCATAATCTTTTTACTCTTATGGAACGAGCACTGGGAAAAATTTATTTAAACATCTGGATAATGTCCCTGCTCCTATGCCCTGTATCTGTATTCTTTTCTAAAAACATCTGTTTGCTCCAGAATGGCTGCTTGAGAACATCTCCTTCCCACAGTCATGTTCTTCCACCGCGCGCGTTGATTAACCCAAATGTGCCTCTTGACTGGTGTGAGCCAGTCCGAGCCTGGAAATCCCGGGTGGCTGTTAACCTTCCGGAGGCGAGCTTATATTCTTCAACAGCCCAACTGCACTGAAGAGGAGGATAAGGGGTTGGGGGAGTTTACGAATCATAAAGCATGCTTTCCAGTCGTTGGCAGCTGTTTTAGGACCATGAGGAAACCTGCTTTAGGATGAAACCGACCGTACTGAGGAAAGAAGAAATTTAAAAATTCCTGGAAAATGGCTCTAAAGCACTAAATCAACCAATTCTAGTATAATTTATCTCTGAACTATTTTGACTAAAATAATTATATTTTATGAATGGAGCCAATTTAAGTGGAAGCATTCGCTACTTGAGCGGAAGACTTTCTTATGGCTTCGTTCCGCAACTCTAATTCTTCAGCCCTAGAGATGTGACACCTGAATTCTGATAGAAGAGCCCGCTAATGCCAACTGCTTAATAATTTGGCATAGGGTTGCAGACTTATAAGCTAAGGGATCTTAATGGCATTTCATCCAATCACCCATCTGATATTTGACCTTTTTTGATATCATCCACATGAGAAAGACCTCTGAACCACACTGTTATAGGTAATGCACCTCTTTTCAAGCTGATACAATTTCATCTTTGAGGAAAAGAAGCCCCAAAGATTTTTCTTTCAGTTGAGTCAAGATAGATCCCTATACTAAGACCTCTTTTTAAACTTTCATTTAATCTTCAGAACTAACATATGAAGAAGGTTATTGTTATTTTTCCTGTTATTTTAATTATTCATAGTATAGAGCTGAGGAAACAAAGGCTTAGCGATCTAAAGTAAGTTGTTCCTGGTTATAAGGCTAATAAATACCCCCAATCATACTCTACATGAGTTAGTTCTGTCAGATTCCTGAGCCATGTGACATTCTCTCATTTTCTATGAGTATGGTTTTAAAGCAGTTACTAATTTGCTTGCTTTTTTCTTACCCAGAACTTTAGTCACTCCATCTTCTATAAATACTACATGAGGATCTTTGTCAATTGTCTTGTTAGCTAGTGATGTACTATGTCCATCATATTTTTAAAGCACAATGTTAATAATTGTATGAGAATATTTTGATATAATTTATAGTAATATAAATATAAATTTATAAATATAATTTTAATGTAAATATAATCTATCTCAGAAGCTGATAGTTGAAGAAAAAGCCAGGGACTTGATCTGAATCATCATAAGCACCCATCCATCAGAAAGAGTGTATCTGTGTGTGGGGGGGTGGGGAGGAGAGAGCATGAGAGAGTGACTGTGTGTATATGAGTGTGTGAATGTATTTGAGTGTGTATGTGTGTATAAGAATGTTGGCATTAGCAAAAATCACCTTTGATCCTATCTTTTCTCAATTTTAATACTTGAAGTGTATATATAGAAATTTCCAGGTTTTGCTACCCTAATACTCTTTCCGTATGGTAAACAACAGACTAGTAACTCTTGTACTCCTTGTAGAGGCCAGGGGAGGTTCAGAATTCGTCTTTCCTCTACTCTAAATTAGCTTAAAAGTGTTATACTGTTTCCACAAATTGGCTAAAATTTCCACAAATAATTCTTTGAAGCAATTCTCGGAAAAGCAATTCTGGCTTTTCCATCCCTTTCAATCTCCAGACAGCTTGCTGAGCCAGCCACGCTGGGCCAGATACTGTTGTCTGTCCTCAGAACCCTGACAGAGTTTCCCCCACATTGCATTCCCTCGAGCTCTGTTGCCAACACTGACCACCCAAGTGGTAAAATTCAGGCAGTGTGATCTGCCACGTGCCTTGTTTTCTCACGTTTTTGTCAGGTCCCACTCTTTATTCCATACAATTTCATTCTTCTCACACCTCCAGCTTATTTTACAGCCAAAATGGGTAGGTGATTTAAGGCAAATTAGGGCTAAAGACTTAGGGGTCACCCAATGCACATAGGAAACCAAATCTGAGATAGTTCAGTGTCAGTTATACTCCATCCTACCCATTAGTAAAGTGGAAAATTCTGACATGCTTTGCCCTGGTCAGGATTGTCTCAGTAATTTTGTAGTGACAGGTGGACTAATCTGAAAAAAATCAGTCTCATATTACCAATGTTTAATTTCATTTTTATTATCCAAAAAAATATACTGGTTAAAATGACTGGAGAAAAATATGACATATTTATAACTATATAGCATAGTGTTACTCACAAGCAGGGAGCTTACCTGACCCTGTCTGAATATCATTTTCATCATCAACCAGAAATAACTTCATATTTATCGACAATGTTCCATATAGTGATTTGTAAGTTGTCTACCAACTGTAGGAAGAAGAAAGGAAGTTTAGGGAACTTGAATAAATGGTTCAAGGTTAAATAGGTTACCACTTTGGTATTCAGGTTATTTCAATATAAAACCTGTGTTGATAAACACTGCCTTTCTAAAGTGGTTAGAAATCGCTCCCTGACATATGCCATCCTTAGTTTTTGTTTTTGTCTTTAGGATGATTGTCCTTTAGATCTTCCAGATGCTGTTTTTGGTTGGATTGATATATCTCATATTGAATTCTTTTTAGCTTCAGGTTATGTGCACCCATCTGACCTCCTGTTCCCTTGGACAGATTTCAGGATGATTTCCTGGACTCACGCCCATGCTGGTCAAGACCCTGAGTCAAGGTCTTTGCCCTACCTTGGCCCTTGAGTCTGGACCCTTAGCTTATGTGAGGCCTTGTACATCAACACTCTGCTTAGCCTGGCCCATCTGCTATTGCCTACGCAATGATTCTGACAGCTAGCATCCTAACCTGCTGCTCGTATCCATTGATAACTGCTGTAAATTTTTATTATTACTTACTAAATAAGACAGTGCTACCATTGTTGTATAAAAAGTGACAACATTATGTCTAATGTAGGTCTAACAATACTTTTTGTCAATAGCACTTACATTGTCATTAGATTTCACAAAATTGAGTGTGAGAGGGAAAATAATGACAAGTAATGAAAAGGAAATGTTTTATCTCTGATTTCCTTTCTTCAAAATGTTATATTTAAAGTTATAATTATCTGCTTCATGAAAAGAAGGAGCGGTAAATGTTACGTCTCTGGCTTACAGGTCCTGTCCAACTAGCCTTCATGCCCGAAGCCTGGAGACCCCGTATCTGAACAACACAATCCTACAGTTTATGTGCTCTACCCGTAAGTGAAGACAGAGCTCTTTTCAGACCCACTTATATCTTAAACTTACATTTTTTAATGTAGAAGTTACCTTTGGAGGTAAAATAATGTGTAGCACTCATATTGCCTCTCTTTATATTCCAAGATATCCAGTTTTCAGCTGTGACATTCTGAGTAAATTGTTCATTTTGTCTGTGCCTCAGCTTTCTCATCTATAAACTGGAACTAAAAATAATGCCCGGACCATGATTAAAATTAAATGTATAAACTTCATAGACAATTGTTTTGTATTCAGAGGTATTATTGTTATTTTATTAATATGTTATTTATACATGCTTATTATTACTAATATTTATTTGTTATTATTTTTTTAGATAATGTCAGTGCTTTAAGCTTCAAAACCATATATAATATCACCCATGCAAAATCATTAGTCATTGCAAAATCAACACCCCTTTGCTGAATACGTTCTCTTTTCTGTATGCCTTTTATATCTGGCCTAAACATGATTTCCGCCAATTTTGCCTCTTTCAGTAAAGGACTCTGTGATTCATTCAAAAGCTCGTGCCAAAAATATAATCGTCATTCTTGCCAATTCTTTCTGCTGCAAAACAAACCCTTCTATCTGAAAATCCACTTAATACTGTTTGTTTTTCTACATAAATAGGTCTCAAATCCATCCACTCCTCTCACTTTTATTGTTACTACCAACCTGGTCTTCCACTCAAAGTGTGTCTTATGGGCTAATGCCAGCCCACAAACTGGGTCTTGTTCTTGAGGGGCCGAACATTGAAATGCAGAAGAACCATTTACAGTGGAAAATTTTAATGGAAAATTGATCTAGTGAAACATTCAAGCATGTGATCATCTTTCTAATCCTTCACTTTTTGTAGTATTTTACAAAATCATGGATCTGTGTTGAATTTGAAAAAAACAAAAATGAACAGACAACACCTGTGGGTATGTCCCTCCTGTACACTGAGTAGCACTGTGGAAGTCAGGGCCTTCTCTCACGACAACTGTAGCCACGCCTCCTAAGGTTTCCCTTCTTCTCCGCTCCACTCTGATCCAGGCCTCTTTGGAGCTGAGGGCTTTTTCAAATGCAAATATTCTGTTACAGAATATTCAAATACTAAGTTCTGTTACAGCCCATGGCCCCATTAAATCTGCTCAATAACCTGTCTTTGATATTAGTTAAAGATCATTTGCCTCTGGACTACTTACCTATATTCTTCTTCCACCTCCCTTCCCTTCTCACCTAACATCAGCCACACTGGCCCTCTCTTTTGAGGTCTTTAGAAATTCTGTTGCCCATAGGCTGTCTCCTGTGCATCCTTCAGGTCTTGCTAAAACAGGACTTTCTCAAGGGGCATTCCCTGAACCCCACCCAGAACAGACAGAATCCCACTATTACATGATTTTATATCACCCTAGAGACTCTTTTTGTGGCTCTTGTTACAATTTTAGATAATTATTTGTGCCATTTTGTCTTTCAGAGGCTAATGCTGTCCCTCTTGAACCCTGCCATTGAATGTATACACGTACATGAGGACAGTGGGCATGTACTGTGTAGTAACTGAGAGCAGAGGTCCTGGAGCCTTGGGGAGGAGGTGCTTGTCTTTGGATTTGGGCTCCAGCCTATTGTGTTCGTGGACATGTTACTTAATCCCTCTGTACTTCACTTTCTTCATGTTAAAATCAGGATGACAGGACTTTGCTTAAATGATTTTTACAAGGAGTAAATAAATTAATTGTACTAATTATGGTCCACCAGAGAAACAGAACCAGGAGATTATTATAAGGAATTGGCTCACATAATTATTGAGTCTAAGAAGTTCCAAGATCTGCAGTCAACAAGCAGGAGACCCAGGACGACTGAGAGTGTAGTTCCATTCTGTGATCAAAGGTCTGAGAACCAGGAGAGATAAAAAGTATAAGTTTTAGTTGCAGAAAGAAGACTGATACTCCAGCTCTAACCTCAGGCATGAGAAGTTCCCTGTCGCTCAGCTCAGTCTTTTTGTTCTATTAAGTCTTCAACTGATTGAGTGGGGTCCACCCACGTTAGGGATGCAATCTGCTTCACTCAGTCTACTGAACCAAATGTTAATCTCATCCAAAAAACCCTCACAGATGCACTCAGAATAACATTTGACCAAATGTCTGAGCACCTCATGACCCAGTTATTAATATTTATGAAACTCTTTGTATAGTATTTGGCACATAATGAGAGATAGGCTATTTGTAAATAAAGGGCTATGTCAGCTTTACCTACCATGTAATTAGCACTTGCTGAAGAAATTAATCAAAAACAACCAGAGCAAGCAGTACGTGCTTTTAAGCTACTTCATAAAAGAAAAGATATTCTGCCTTTAGAAAATCCTCAGTGAATTATTTTCTAAATGTCTCATTCAAATGTCAGCATGGCTGGCTTGTTGATGTGGCTTTGCTATCATCATTAGTTTGGGCCTCAACCTTGATCTCCATTGAATCCATTTTTTTCCCCTCTCATCCTATGTAGCTCTCATGTATGTCCCCTTAGCTGAGGCTCACTTTTTTCTTCTTTGGATGACTATGGTCAGGTTCTATGATGATTCTCCTTTCAAGTATTGTTTTTTTTTTTAATTTCTCCTGACAGCTGCCTAAATACTTTCCTAAGACAAATCTACAAGCGTATCATTTCCTTGATAAAACATCTTCTGTAGTTCCTCACTGCTCACCTGTAGCAGACCCTTCTGTGTGGTGTGGGTCCAGCTCCCACTCAGAGATGCACAGGACCCACACCCACAGATAGGTTCTCTCGTGGGTGATCAGCTTTGAAATATATGTAGGCTGCTTGTGAGACTTGCTTTTTGCTGAAAACTCCCTCACCATGCAAGTGCTAAACCTTGCAGGGACCAGTGTAACCAGATCAACCACTTTTGTCTTTTCATTTGCTAATATCCTTCTTCTGTGATGTGATGAGGGGCATTGGCTCCTTTGTTGTAACTTGGGCATAGTGAGTGAGGACCCTCTTGTAATGTGAGGAGAGATAGAATAAAGGCCTGTCATGGCAAAGGCAGCGGCTTTTGCTCCCCTTGAGAGAAAAACCATGCTGTCGTCCTTTTTCCTCCGCTGGACTCAGTAGTCCATGTGTATATTTTATTTCATCCATAATGACACAGACACTGCTAGCCGGTGTCCACATCACTCGCCAAAGGAGGGCCTGACACCTTGGCAAAAGAGAAATGGCTTCAAAATTCTAGGCCCCACCCTGGCCTTTTAACTTGATTTTCATTTACTCCTACATACATCATACCTACCTCCACCATGGCCATCCTGTTCCCTCTTATTGGAGTCTTCTTTCTCTCCAATTTTACTTACAAATCAATCTTTTAAACATTTTTCTCAATAATTTCTCTTTTCCACTCTCCCAGAAAATGTGACTTGATATGTTGTACATTCCATACCTCTTAGTATATTTACCAAGAACTCTGTTATCACCTGCATGTTGTACTTTAAGACTATGTTCTTAGTTACAAATTCACCCCCTTATTTTTACATTCCAGGCAGTTTTGATCTTCACAAGGATACACACTAGACTAGAGCTCTCTGTGCTGGTGCAACGGCTGGTATGTGGTAAATGTTTGTTAAGTGTGTATTGAACACTTGTGTCCTGGACTCCCCTGTGCATGCTTTGTCCTATTTCTCTTTCTCTCTCTCTCTTTTTTTGACTTTCCTCACTGACTACCTTGGCATCGTCCTCCATTTACTTCATTACTTGTATCACTGTATCAATCTGGTATTGCTTTGGAGGCTTTCCTGAGAGCTCCCCCAAAAGTCAGAACTGGCATTTACCAACCACCTGCCAAATCTTCTCCTAACCAGGCATCAACAGGGATAAGTCTCAGTATGGAAATTCTGTCCTGGCACAGAGAAGTAGTCCTTAATATTGTACCTGTTGTGTTATCCAGGTCATTAGAAGCAATCGGAAGTACCTTAACAGTTTGTAAATTACTCTTTCTGTGAACTTTAACACAGACATAGTATATTTCAGTAAACACGTGTAGATACAACTTATTTCCTCTTCTGACTTGTCGACCAGAAGAGGTTTAGGCTACAATAAAGTACAAAAAAGAGCATTGATTTGAGCAATGAATTGCTGTCCCGGAGGCACAGATTCAGAAAGCAGCCTAAATTGTGCTCCAAAGAGAAGAGAGAAATGCAGGGTTTGTAAAGGTGAAAACCAGAAATGCTGTCTCCATTTAGGTTCTCCATGCAAATGAAAGATGCTGGCTAAATTAACAGGGATTGGTTAGCTCCAATATGTAAATAAGGGAGGCGAAAACTACAACTACAGTTCTTAGTTAGGTCCTGTATGTACATGAAAGATGCTGACTGCCATTTTGAAGGATTGGTTCCTTTCAAAATGAAGAGTGTAGATGGTTTAGTTGCCATGCTAAGAAGGAAGTCATGACATTATATGTCCATGTAACAGTTGTTGATCCAGGATGTTTGTGGTTCAGACTTGGTCTGACTTTAGCTACAGGTTAGCTAGTTAATAGCTTTTCTGAGAACTGAGGCATGAGACTTGCATCTGCCGTCTTTCATCAATGGTCTCCTGACTCAGTTTTAAGTGACTGTCTTAGCAATGCTTATTCCTTTTTATTTTCTCCATTATCACATCAATTGTTTATTTTTACACCATAATCATAAATACTGTTATCACAGTGGGAAATTGTGGAGATAATTATTTTTCCCTCTAAAACTCTATGCAAGAAAATAACAAAAATTAAAGCTAATTGTATTGTGTACTTCCTGTATGTCAGGCACTGTATGCTAGCTGAGTTACATACACTGTCTCATTTTGTAAACACACTAAGCCTATACGATGAGCAGTATTAGGATTCCCATTTCACAGATGAAGGGCCTGGTGGTTAGTGAGATTAAGAAAAACATGCAACAGCAGTGGAGGAAAAGGAGAGAATGTGACCCTGAAATTCAATTCCTTTTTTAAACTACATTTTGACAATATAGTTGTTATACTATCTTTTAGGTGGCTATATTAAAGAAATAATGCAAATGCAAGAAAAAAATTGCAGCTATCGTGAAATCCTAGTTTAGGAACAAACTAGCTTGATTGGAATTGCTGATGACGGGTTAAAGGAGCAGCAAGATTTGTGTCACAATTTATTTGTTCACTAAATTAGCCATTCAGGTCTTTATATAAAATGTCTGCCTCTCTAAGTATTATACATCTTTCATGTTCAGGTGCTAAGACAAAAAATAATAACATTATCTACAAGGAAAGGAAAAGGTTAATTTTACTGCAACTCTCTTCTTTGTAGTGTAAATTCCTTGATTTAAGATCTGAGGCACTTCAAAAGCATTGTGAATTTGGAGAAGTAATACATCAGCTAAAAATCTAGAGGCTTAAGGCTTGCACTCCTTCACCCCATCAGGCTTTGTGTGATATGTAACAGAAAATGTCTTTTCATTAGTGGACTTGATAAAGTTAAAACTTTTCTTGATTAATATTCTCTTGCAAAAATCAGTGACTGCTACGGATTTACACTGCAGATTTGCCATAGCAGTTCTAATTTCTTTTGTGCTAAAGATTTGGCTGATACAGATTTTATTTAATAAGGATAATTGTTTTGGAAGGGCTGAGTTGGTTAATATTCCTGAGTTATCTCTGCTTGCAAATCTAGAAAACTTAGAATCTCTGATACTTGACAATGACCTTCAGTGATATAGGGATTTTTACAAGTCTCATTTAGAGAAATGGTGCAGGAAACAGGCTGTTCTATTGTTTAAGGCAATGCAATATCTAGCAAAGGTACAATCCATGTAACTGGATTAAATCCTGAAAAAACAACGTAAAAGTTTCTGATATTCCACTTAGTTTTCAAGATGGACACTTTGTAATAATATATTAATGTTTATATTTAATTGCATGCATAAATCAAGTTCATTAATTTTAGTCTTGGTGAATAAAGTGTTTTCTGGAAGTAACTTTCTTATCCCTGTAAGGTAAATCAACCCTCTCAAGGTACCATTTGTTGCAATGAGACAGCTAATTCACATGGGCTCCACAGACTGGATTCATTTTCCACCATTGATCACTTGCTTTTCTCTTCATTGTCCTGTCTCATCTCTAGCCTTCTCTGTCTCTCCCTAATTGTGCTCATTTCTCTCTACAGTTTCTTCTGAACAAAAGTATATATTTTTTCCCTAGCATAGATTTATAAAAAGAAGAATGATTAGCTCTTCAAAGGAAGGCTTTATTTTAAAAAGAGTTACTTATAATATTTTTGGAGGATTCTTAAAGCTTGTGATCAATTATCTTAAATCCTTAAAGCTATAACAATCATACCAGAAAAAAAATATATGTGTATATATGTATGTGTGTGTATATGTACATATATGCATTAGGCTAGAAAGCATAATTCTTTCCTGATAAATTCAATCCAAATTAGATTTGTTCTTGTTTTATGGACTCAATTATTCTTAATGTAATTGTTTGTATTGTGTTTTCCAGGGATGCTCAAATACACTCTTTTGGGAAGGAGAAAGTCTTGCATTCACCTTCCAATTCTTCTTTTTAGTTGGGAATTGAAATCCATTAAAGAAAGAAGCTTATCTTTGGCACTCAGTCTTTGAGGGGAAGTTCTTGAAGAAGTGTTTTCTGTGTTATTTCAAAAGCTAACATCACTCCTGTGATGTAGAGACTGACTTTTTCTATAAGACCACCTATGTTGTAAGTTCATAATAAACATATTCTGTTTTCCTGCTGAACTCCTTGAAGCATTTTTCCTCAGAAGCAGACTATATAAATTAAGTACTTACAGTAATCTTACCAAGTCAAGAAGCTTCTAAGTACTCATTGTCAATCGAGTTCTGAGTAAGTTTCTTTGGAGCCTCTTCTAAAATTGATGAAAACAATGGCTCTGTTTATGTATATAGGTCATTTATATTCTTTGAAAGCAATTTCAGGAAGTCCACAAATCCTTTAAAGGCCATCTTTGGACCCCAATTAAAAGTTGTCATTTCAGAATTTTGTCCAGTCTAGAGAATCCTAGTAACTCTATTATGGAATATTATTTTGGAGAGAACAAGAGGAAGAATTAAGAGGTCATCCAGTTTTCATCAACTGATATCATGCCAAATGACAACAGCTACTATTTACTGAATTCCTACCATTGCCAGACACACCTGCTTTATGTACATGGTTATTTTTTAACCCTCTCAACCATTTCTGCAAGTTGCCTGCATTATACCACACTTACGAGTTGTGGAAGTGGAGTTTTGAAGACAATAGCCTATTTACAGTCATGCAGTTGTAATATCTTCAGTTGCACCTAACTGGAATGTGTATAATAATAGAGGACTTATTTTCTCATGGTAAGAATTCTATACATAGGTAAATGCTGAAGTTGAGCAAGAGTAACGCAGGTCCCTGGATTAGTATATTAGGTATGCTTTTGACTTTCTTCTTGTGTTCAAAAGAGCAGCCTCAGATCTAAGCAAGGTAACTTACCAAGACAGGAACAATAAAGAAAAAAAAGAGTTTCCTTAGGAAGGACAACATGCCAAGAATTTTTAAAATTATATTTTTCTTATATATCGTTAATTAGAACTGAATCATCAGTCCATCCCTAAACTATGGGGGAGATTGACAAAGTTAATACTTTGGACTTTGGGCCAAGATGGAGGCATAGATAGATACACTTTGCTTCCTTGCACAATGAAAAGAAGGACAACAATAAATTTTAAAACAAAAAATAAGCACAACTGCTATAAAATCAAACTGTATTGAAGTCCGAAAACAAAGGAGTTAAAGAAGAAACATTCATCCAGAGCAGTGTGAGGGGTGGAGATGGCCAGCTGCAGTGGAGAACACTCATGGAAAGGCAGCAGCTAGAGGACTGGGCAGTCCCACATTTGCGTGCAGATAAACTGGGAGGAACAACTGGGGAGTGAGAGAGACCACACAACCCAGGGCTCCAGCACCAGAAAATAAAGCCTCAAAACCTCTGACTGAAAAAACCTGTGGGGTTTGATGTGGTGGGAAAAACTCCCAGCCTCACAGAAGAGTTTGTTGGAAAGACCCACAGGATCCTAGAACATACACAAACCCACCCCCCTAGGAATCAGCACCAGAAAGGCCCAATTTGCTTGTGGGAGTGGAGGAAGTGACTGAAAGCCCCGGAGAGCTGAGCAAGTAGAATTGTTTCCCTCTTGGACATCACCCCCACATACTGCACTACAATACCCACATGGGTTGCCCCACCCTGGCAAATACCTAAGGCTCCACCCCTTTCTATGTAACAGGCACATTGAAATAAAAAGGATGGACCAAATGAAAGAACAGATCAAAGCTCCAGAAAAAATACCAACTAAGAGATGGAGAGATAGTCAACTTATCAGATGCACAGTTTAAAACACTGGTAATCAGGATGCTCACAGAAATAGTTGAGTATCGTTACAAAATAAAGGAAAAAGTGAAGGCTATGCAAAGTGAAATAAAGGAAAATGTACAGGGAGCCAACAATGATGGGGAGGAAACTGGAACTCAAATCAATGATTTGGAGCAGGAGAAAGAAATAAATATTTAACCAGAACAGAATGAAGAAATGAGAATTCAAAAAAATGAAGAGAAGCTTAGGAACCTCTGGGACAACTTTAAATGTTCCAACATCTGAATCATAGGAGTGTTAGAAGGAGAAAAGGAAGAGGAAGAAATTGAAAACTTATTTGAAAACATAATGAAGGAGAACTTCCCCAATCTGTTAAAGGAAATAGACTTATAGGAAGTCCAGGAAGCTCAGAGAATCCCTCAAAAGTAGCACCTAAGGAAGCATACACAAAGGCAGATCCTGATTACATTACCCAAGACTAAAGAGAAGGAGAGAATCTTAAAAGCAGCAAAAGAAAAGGAGACAGTTACCTACAAAGGAGTTTCTATGACTATCAGCCAATTTCTCAAAAGAAACCTCACAGGCAAGAAAGGGCTGCAAAGAGGTATTCAAAGTTATGAAAGGCAAGGACTCACATCCAAAATTGCTCCATCCAGCAATGCTATCATTTAGAATGGAAGGACTGATAAAGTGATAAAGTGCTTCTCAGAGAAAGTCAAGTTCAAGGAGTTCATCATCACCCAGCCTTTATTATATGAAATGTTAAAGGGACTTATCTAAGAAAAAGAATAAAGTCAAAAATTTGAACAGCGGAATGACAACAAACTTACAACTATCAACAACCAAACCTAAAAACAAAAACAAAAATGAACTAAGCAAACAACTAGAACATGTACCATTCACAGAAATAGAGATCACATGGAGGTTTACCAATAAGGAGGGGGAAGGGGAGGGGGAGAATGGGGAGAAAGGCACAGGGAATAAGAAACATAATTGGTAGGTACAAAACTGACAGGGGGAGTTTAAGAATAGCATGGGAAATAGAGAAACCAAAGAACTTACATGTATGACCCAGGGACATGAATTAAAGTGGGGGAATGATGGTAGAAGTGGGGTACAGGGCAAAGGGAAATAACGAGGAGAAAAAATGGGACAACTGTAATAGTGTAATCAATAAAATATATTAAAAAATGAAAAAGTTAATACTTACCTTGTTTGTCTTATTTGCAAGTTTATTCCCCAGGGAATATCTGACAATGTCTGGAGACATTTTTGCTTGCATTACTTTGGGGGTAAAGGTATTATTGACAAGTATCAGATAAAAATTCACAACAGTATGTGTTATAGTTTTATTTTTCTTTTCCATCATCTCACTTGAGTAGACAGTCCTTGTTCTAATAGGTTCAATTTTTAGTTAGTACTGAATGTCTCATTGAAAATGTCTTTGGTATCTTATAGAAAACATGAAGCCTCATGTTAAGAATAAATTAGGTTTTAGGGATTGCTGCCTAAGGAATATTTCCCTGCCTAAAGCACATTAAAAATATTTTTAAAATAAATGTGCATATATGAGGCTCACTATATCTTTGCTAAATTGACTTAATTTATATTAGCTAAGAGAAAATATGCAGTATGCATAATATATATACATTTTTAGGATGTAAAAATCTCAAAAATTATAATACAGGCTTTATTTGATCACACTTTAGTGTTATTGTATTTGCAAAATTTTGTATTGATGTGTCCAGGGAATAGTTTCCCCAAGACAACTGTAGAAACCCTGAGTAAAATGAAAATAGAAAAATAAAGGACTAGGAGCATGGAGTACTTTTAGGGCAATGAAACTACTCTATATAATACTATAATGGTAGGTACATGTCATTATAAATCTGTCTAAACCCACGGAATGGGCAACATCAAGAGTGAACTCTAATGTAAACTATGAACTTCTGGTGATAAAGATGCTCATTAGTGGTTATAAATGTACTACTGAGGTGGGTGTGGGATGAGATGTTGTTAATGGGGAAGGCTATGTGTAGGGGAAGGGGGTATATAAGGATATCTCTATACTTTCTGCTCAATTTTGATGTGTACCTAAAACTGCTCTAAAAAGTAAAGTCTATTTAAAAATTGAAAAATCAATAATAGATCAGCTAATAAAATACTGTAAATGGAGGTGAGTACATGGAGACATTGCATGTTATTTAATCATGAGTTTCAGAACAGATAGTCCATTGTATTAAGGAACACGGCTGGCCAGAAAAAAAAATTAAATTATATATTACTGAGATATTTCTAATTTCCTTTGATCAATGACACTAAAATTTTCAGTAATAATATTAAAATATCATACTTTTCATTTTTGCTTTTCCAACTCTCAGCCACTGAAATTAACTCAGCGACGTGTGGGCCATGAAGAGATGAGACTGTTTTGAGGACAGCGTGAATGTGTGCGTTCCCGAGGCTGTGGGTATACATGCCTGACAGATCAGTGCATGGATGAAGATTTAGTTAATCTTGTTGATGGCGATTTATTTCTATGGTATTTTTATTTAAGGATTTAAGAAACTAATCTTTTTCTTTTTTGGAAAATTGTAAAAATCAAACTAAGGAGTTATAAGAAAATAATTCCCAAATTTAAAGGCAATGCCAGAAGACAAACCCAAATCTTCTGGGAGTATAGGCCTTGCATGCAAAATTTGCTGCTTCTTGTAAATCACGTCTTCTTGCTTTTTTCTTTGCATAAAAATGTGTCATAGTTGTGGAATGTTTTCTGGGCTCCGCTCTGCAAGTAGATGCTTCTGTTAGAACTCATCTACCATCCACAATCCAAAGAGGTAGGCGCTATTATGCACCCCATAATATAGGTGAAGTAGCAGAAGCAGGAAAAGCAACTCACGTAAATGGAGTTAGCTGGCAATTAAGTGGCAGAACTAAAGTCTGAAACAGGGTAAGGTCGGAGTTAGACTTTTTCTTAATCAGTATGTTATACAAATGAAACATTTACAAAATCACTTTGACTTTCTCCTTTTCCTCAATCCTTAGCATGCAGCTTGTCAATCAGCAAATCCTATTAATGTGATCTTTGAAAAACCTCACACTTCTTCCTTAATACCTCATTCTATCACCCTATCCTCAGTATTTATATTTCTCACCTGGATTATTAATTTATTACTGGAGCTTCAATGTGTCTCCTTCCATCTCTCTTCTTCTTTCTCCAATCCATTATTTTCTCTGCTGTAGATCCTCAAGTATAGCTGGAATCATGTCACAATTACTCTCAGTGCTAAATTGCACACCTGACTCTTAAAATTCTAATCCATACTTTTCCTGTCTTCAAATATCTGCCCCAAATGAACTTTCTAGCCTCATGTTATATAAGCATAAGAGAAAAAAATATCTGATACTTTTTCAGGTTCCTGAAATATATTACCCCTTTTCTTAAAGATGCTCTTTCCTTTCTGACTCTTTGCTTCTGTTTGTTATTATTCTTTTACCACATATTTGTTTTTTCAAATTTACACAGTGCTTGAAATACAAATGGTACTCAACAAATATTTGCTTGTTGAAGAAGTAAAAATTGAGCTCAAATGCCCCATCCTTCATGAACTGTCTCCTAAAACTGTTTATGAATCCACATCCATATTTTCTCCCCTTTGTGAATTCCAGTAGAGCTAATAGTACTCACCATTTTCAAAACATTACTAGTTTCTTCAAAAATCAAGCAAAGGATACAATAAAATTTTCCAGTAATTACTAGAGTATTTTCAAGTTATATTTATTATTTTAAGTAGCTGTGGTATAAAGATAAAATACTAGAATTATAGTCAGATATCATTCTCAACCAATGTTTATTTTATTTTTAAATTTATTTTATTATTTTAAATTTATTTTCAATTACATTCAATCTTATTTTGTATTAGTTTCAGGTATACAGCATAGTGGTTAGACAATCATATACTTTACAAACTATTCCCCCAAACATTTCTAGCATACCCTGGCACCATACATAATTATTACAACACTATTTTATAGTTAGATATCTTAAATTTGAATCCTGGTTCTGTTAACTTTGAGAGTCTCCCGAGCTTCTAATTTTTTTATAATAAATAAAATATATCCAATAATATTTTTATCACAAGGCTATTGTAAAGACTAGAAGAGATGATTGAATAAAACATTTTGCAAGTTGTGAAGTGCTATACTCTTTCAAAGAAATGTTGATATTCTTGAAATCAAATTTTGCTAATGTTCTCGAAGTCCCGCTTTAGGCCAGGTACTTCACATTTTTTATCTCATCTTAACCTCCCAATGGCTTCATGTTATATTCCTGTTTTACAAATAGGTACTGTAAAATTAAGTGACTAACTGAAAATCACAAGGCTGCGAAGTTAAAGCACTCACATTAAATCAATCTACTTATTTTAAATCCCGCACTCTTTCTGCCACCCATAGCGACTGCCTTTGCTTAGCAAACACTCCCAGCATGGGATGTAGACTTTTAGAGCGCTGCTCTGAAGCCAGCAGCGCCTGGGATCAGCGCGATGGCTACCGTTTATGAGTTGACTGACCTTGTCCATGTTCTTAACCTCTCTTTGCCTCTGTTTTCTCATTTGTGATATGGGTATAACGGCAGTCAAGATAGTTGCAAATATTAAATGAGTTCCTTTATGTGCTTTAGGTCTGATTCTCTAGGAGTAGATCTTGAGGCAGAGTTTATTGTACCAATGATTTATTAAGAGAAAGATCTCAAGAAAAGTTGGGAGGGTGGGGGAAAGAAGCCAAGCAAAGATGGGCTCTCGGCAAGAGACTAGTTAGTGCCAGGCTGATCCCACTGGGAGCTGTGAACTGCAAATTATACCACTTAGTTGGTGCTACCTTTGGTGAAAGGTGGCATTTTTTATATCCTTGTGTCAGTCAGTTGCTGACTGCAGTTTGCTCCAGGGAAGTGACAGAGCATAAACTTCCAGGCTCCTTGGCTTTCTGTCTATAGAGGGCAGTTTTTCTGAGAACTGGCCAGCTTTCAGTAGTTTGCAGCAAAATCTTATGGCAGGTAGGTGCTGGCCGCACAAAGTCACTAAGCAATGCGGTCCTGGGCAGCCCACCAAGAGAATTCACTGTAACATACAAAGTGCTTACAACTGTATCTGGCTCATTGTAAGCTGCCAATAAAAGTTAGCTTTCATTACATTATTTTGCTTGTAAGCCTTCTCACATTTTTTTTTATATGTTTAGGTTTGGCTTTCTAATCAGAACATAAGTTCCTTGAAGTCTGGAACCAATTCTAGTTCTACCTACATAGCCACTTACTTGCAGCTAGAAATCGATGCATTGTGACGGTCACCTGGCAGCTCTGATTTGTGTCTGGTGCTAAGGGTAGGGCTTCTGCCTACTTTTTTTTTCCTACACAAATGACCACTTTTTATTACAAAATGTAATAATAAATTAGGCTTGCTTCTCTTTGGGGTGGGGATCTTCCCTTACTGAGTTATGTGTGAAAGAATATAATTGTATTTTTATCTATACCAGGCACATTTTCTGCTAACTTTGTGTTCAATACAATTCCCTAAAATTTGTTATTTTATTTGTGAATTGAGTTTGTCAATATTTAAAGTGAAAGTTATTAGACAAGGCAGACATACTCTTATTTTTGCTAACACAGACTTGTCCTAGAATAATTACTTTTTAATATCTAAAGCAATTCAATTGATCTGAATATTGATCCTGTTCTCATTTTTGATCATTGTGCCATTGATTTAACATTATCACTGCCTTACCAAGCAGGGCAGAATACGAAGTGTCTTGTGCATTCATCTTTGTTCAAAGATAAATGCATGAGACAGGCTTTAAAAGCTTTTTAAAGTGCAAGATGCTGGAACTGCATTTTCAATCTGCATTCTCTCCTGCTGTTTTATGGAATTTATTGAAAATGTGCCTCTCAGAGGTCAGATCATTTCTTTCTTCAAGTGGAAAAGAAAGATATAAGTTAATATATTAAAAGACCTCAAGAAATTAGAACAACTTCTTTCTATATTCATATACCCTTCCTCTTGAACATTATGACTCATCAAAAATAAGAATGACAATTCATCTGTTTTTAGCTAACTTCAGACTTTTGCATTTTTAGGTTTGTTTGTTTTTTAAAGAAGACCAGAAGACACATTTTTTTCTTTAATTTTTTCCCTTCTGTCACTCTTCTTCCATCAGTTAATTTTAAAGCTACAGACTAATTTGTTGGGAACACCCTGCCTAGTTTCAGAAGCTGTAACCCTCCCATGGCTAAGTCTGAATGAGCAAACTTTGGACCATAAGCCACTAAGGAGACAAAGTTTATCTTCCTGGCAGGAGCATCATCTCTGCCAATTTTACTTCACCCTGCCTGGCCCCCAATGCTTGATCAGTTAGCCAATGATGGGTAAGATTCCCCAGGAGAGGAATGACCTAAGACAGGCACAATCATGGGGAGCCCCCAGGGAAGGACTTGGGGAGCTATAGCAAAAGGGGATGATGAACCCCCACCCCTCGGCTATGACTTAGCCTGAGTCCTTTTTATTCTGTCCATGAGAAGTCTCCTACTCTCTTGGCTGCCTTACTTCCTCTGCCTGTCTTAAGCCTGAAACAGTGCCGATGGTGGGTGTAGCCCTGTGCTGGAAAGGGCAGGTTCCCTAGGACAATCAGGCCTAATAAAAGAATATGTAAAATCCTGTGAAAACTGCTCTGTTTAGAATGCTCTCAATTAAATGATAAGGGTCCAAGCAAGAAGTGAGTTTGTTCCTCAAAGTTTTATGGCTCTTTAGTTCTCCCTGACCCTGACTCAAAATAAGTCCTCAGAGTTCTTTGTATGTTATCTATTGTTTGATCCTTACTGCCTGACAATGATTAATGAGCTTTACCTCTATTCCTGTGCAAAATGAACCCAATAAAAGCCCATTGAGGAAAAGGCCCTTGGCCCTTCTCCTTTGAGAGATACGCCACCATTCTTCCCCAAGCAGATCATGTCTTGGTAGACTTATTCTCATCCACGGTGGTGTGTGTGTGTGTGTGGGGGGGGGGCTGCAGGTGGAGCCCCTCCAACTGATTAAATTAAAAGGTTTGAGAAACTGTTGACATTTGCTTTGAAATGTATTAATTGATTAAAATGATTTTTAATTCTTCCATCTCTGAACACTTTACCACATTATTCTCAATTAGTAAAGCACTCTCCATATGACTATATTTAAAATATATCATCTGCATGGTGCTTCCCAATAAGTATAACATATAATTAATTGTTTAGAAAATATACATTTTAAAAATGACAGTGATTTCTAAAATAAGGATATAACTAGTCTAAATTATTTATCAGTCTAGTTTTCTAATCTGTAGGCAAACTACAATAGGTATTTTTATGAATAAGATAATGTATAATTATACTTTATTTATTCAGGGGTGAGTGCTTCTCCTTATTTGTGCTTCTAATCTGCAGAGAAATTCTTTATCATTTCTGGTCACAGTTTGATAAAAATATTTTCACTTTTTGTGAGTGTCTTTCAATTTGAAGTACTTTAGTAAATCTGCTCTAAATATGAACAGTTTACTTTCATCTATGCAGGGAGAATTCCCTTTCATTTACTCTGATTAATAGATTGTTCTCTCTTAGTTATTAAAAAGTAATGGTAATAATTCAAGAACCACTTGGGTAAGATCTTATTTTTAAGTATTAAAGATGAGCCAAGCATGAAATATCTATAGACCAAATATAAGTAGCATAACTCCTCAGTGGGTAGTATGACTCACTGGGAGTTTTTAAGCCAAGGATCTTTATAAAGCAATGCTTGAGGGAGTTTTATCTGGTTAACAGGGGAAAACACTATAGACAGAAAGACTAGTTTCATGGAGGATACACTAGTACAGGTGTAAAGGGATATTTAAAATGGATGCCTTTCTCACTTTTAGCATGAGGTCCTAAGGCTGAGAACACTGGGAACAAGAGTCTACAAGACTTGTTTTAGGACTGTTGAGGAACTATCCTCAGAGTGCCTTATGAGACCTGTTGCCTCTCTCAGGCATGGATGAAGCTGGGCAAAGGACTGGTCAGAAGGGCAATGGAGCCAATGCATAGGATTCTTGTGGATGCATTGTTGGAAGTCAGGAGAATTTCTTCTTCCCTCTAAGGTGCTTCCATTCAACTTAAACAAAGTGTGAAGAGCTTCAAGAGAACATTTTGAAAAGCTTTATAGTTATTATGGGGGTGTAAGGGATAAAGGGGAACATTCTTATATATATTTGAGAAATCGTAAGATCAAAGGCTGCGGCTATCAACTTAAGATGGCAGAGTTTTGGGCTTCCAGTCAAAATGACATGCATGCAGTACTTGCATCCTCCCACAACCTTGCAGTCGATTGGCATGGGGATATATTTCTCCCAATGATGTCCCCATAACAATCCAGACTCAGCTATAACAGGAGGGTGTACATAGCCCACACAGGGGTGGGGATGCACCTGGGGAGCCCAGCTTGGGTGAATGAAAATGCTGTGCTGCTGGATCCTACAGGATACTTATTACATTGGGCCACTCTACCAAGATGTAGCAGCTCTAACTAACACACACAGAGACAAAATGAGGACTCAAAGGTACATGTCCCAAAGGAAATAACAGAATAAAATTTCAAAAAGGGAACTAAACAAAATGGAGACAAACAATCTACTAGATGCAGAATTCAAAACACTGGTTATAAGGGTGGTCAAAAAACTTAGGTAAAGAGTTGATGAACTTAGAGTTAGAGGGAACTTCAACAGCATGAAAAAGAGCATGGAAACCATAAAAAAAGAACTAGTCAGAAATAAAAGGTACACTAACCGAAATGAATAATTATAGGGAATCAACAGTGGAGAAGATGGAGTCAAGAATCAAAACAGAGTTTTGGCTAATAAAGAAGAAAAAAACACCCAATCAAAGCAGCAAAAAGAAAAAAGAATCTAAAACAATGAAGATAGTGTAAGGAGCTTCTGGGACAACTTCAAGTATAGCAACATTTGCATCATGGGGTTGCCAGAAGGATAAGAGAGAGGGCAAGAAATAATAACTGAAAACTTTCCTAACCCAATGAAAGAAATAAATATACAAGTCCAGGAAGTGCATAGTCCCAAACAAGATGAACCCAAAGGAGCCCACACCAAGACACAACAGAATTAAATGCACAATGTTAAAGACAAAGAGAATCTTAAAAGCAGCAGGAGAAAGTCAATTAGTTACCTACAAGTGAGCTCCCATAAGACTATCAGGTGCTTTCTCAACAGGAACTTTGCAGGCTAGAAGGAATTGGCATGAAATATTCAAAGTGATGAAAAAGCAAGGACCTACAGCCAAGATTACTCTACCCAGAAAAGCTATCATGTAGAATCAAAGGACAGATAAAGGACTTCTCAGACAAGAAAAAGCTAAAAGAGTTCATCCCCACCAAACTACTATTACATGGAATGTTAAAGGGTATTCTTTAAGAAGAAGAAAAACAAAAAAGACAAAAATATGAACAATAAAATGGCAATAAATAGAAGTCTATCAACAATTGAATCTAAAAATCAAGCTGATCAAAAACAGAATAATATATATATAGAAAAAGTTTTGATGGTTGCCAGATGGGAGGGGGGTTGGGAGATGAGTGGAAAAGGTGAAGGCATTAAGAAATATAACTTGGCAGTTACAGAATAGTTATAGAGATGTAAAGTACAGCATAGGGAATGTAGCTAATAATATTCCAAGAACTATGTATGGCATCACATGACTATGAGATTTAACAGGATGATTACTTAGTAAGTTATATGATGTATACTTAAAGCTAATATAATATTGTATATCAAATATGATTGAAAAATAAAAGAATAACCAAAAAAGATGAGAGTTTTGAAAGAGAGAGCAGGGGGAGAGGAGGGAAATGAAGAAAGAGAAAGAAATAGAGAAAGCTACGTATATTTAGGAGTGCATTTGGAGTACCTGAGGCCCTACTGGGAAGAAGTAGGCCAGCAGAGGAGTGAAGCCACCTGAGGCCCAGGGACTGAACAGGAGAGTTATGGATGATTTCTCAGGGGAGCTATATATATCAAAGTCATTGCAGAAGAGCTGAATAACCCACAGTAACAAAATGTCAAAATTGAATACCTTCTTCCAAGACAGAGGACCCAAACATTAGAAATCCAGAGTACTAGTCCATAATTCTTTCTTCCTTGGGCCTAACCATAGAGGGGTCTTCAACAGTAACATGTGGGTTGAGGGTGGAGCTGGATGACTAGAGAACAATGAAGTCCTTTATACCTTACCCTTCACCTCAGAGCTTTATAGATTGTTATTGCCAAGATGGAGGAAGGAGAATCTCCAAAAGAAATAAGACTTTGGAATTTTAATGATTATATTGAACTAAAGTTATTGTTACCAGAATTAAGTATCTTTGTGAATCAGAGTAACTGAAAGGCTATTTAACCTGACAGATTTTGTTGAGAGGCTAGGACAGAATTGATCTACAGGGTGAGTGTGAAGAGACAGTAGGATAAAGGAACCAAGTATCTTTGCAAGCTTACCCTGTTGGGTTTAGTTCATTTAATAAAATGATTATACATTTGTGAATGACTTAAATTCAGTGCCAGAGTTAAGAAAGTAGGAATGAAAGGTAAAAAATAAGCAACATAGGAACTATGAGTAACAATAGATGGCATAAAATCAATGCTTGACATGTTTCAGGAAGCATCTCATTTAATTTTTACAATGACCCTGTGCTGTAGGAAACATTATTCCATTTTAAGAAGGAGGAAACTGAAAAAACTAAAATAAAAGGAGGAAACTGAGGCACAAAAGCAATCAGCCTACAGCTGTAGAGTTAAGTGACCTTTTTTCTTTTTTGAATCCAGCCTACACTGCTACTACCTGATATGGCCACTAGTTCTTAAAAAAGCGAATCATTGGTGATTGAGGTCAAGAGGGAGGCAGAGAGGCAAGTCCACAATGATGGAGGTCTAGAGCTAGTCTGGATAAATAAACATTGACACTATCATCATAAATATAAATGTGTGGAGGAGAAATAAATGTAGAAGTGAGAATGAGAAGTTTGATTTTAAACATATTTTCTTCAAAGGCATTGAGGGGCAGATGGGCAGATGTCTAGCAGGGAGGAAGAAAGGTGAAGTTAAAGTTACAGAAGGGTAGAAATGAAAACATACAAGTAAGTGGCTCTCACTGGTATGGCTCAGTGGGTTGGGTGTCATCCTGCAAACCAAAGGGTCCTTGGTTTGATTCCTGGTCAGGTCTTTGGGTTGGCAAGAAGTGAGAGGCAACCAATTGATATTTCTCTTCCTCTCTTTCTCCTTTCTCTTCCCTCTCTCTAAAAAAATACATTAAAAAATCTTTAGAAAAAGTTTGTTTTTAAATAAAAAAGAAAAGGAAAACACACAAGTGTAAGATATCCAATTATAAAATAAGTTAGTCACAGGGAAGTAATGTATGGCATAGGGAAAATAGTGAACCATATCATAATAACTTTGTATGTTGGCAATTATTAGACTAATTGTGGTGATTGCATTGTAAGGTATATAAATACTGAATTACTATGTTATACATCTGAAAGTAATGTAATATTGTATGTCAACTACATCTTAATTAGAAAATTATGAAAATTAAAAAAAGAGAAAATCTTTATGAAAGTGGTATTGTCATTCACCATCACCTAACTCATGATTCTAGAGCTGTTCACAGCTTTATTCACACACTTCTGCTCTATTTTATAACAGATGTCTCTATTATGCGTGTTCTGAAAGACCCTGAGTTCCTCGAAGTCAGAGACTCTTACTCACTTTTCTTTTTACCAGGTCCCAGCAGAGTACCTGCCATCTAGTAAGACAGCCAATTAGTATGTGTTGAATAAATGAAGGAATAGATGAATAAGTGGATGTGAACGGGTGAGTGGAGTGATCTCAGGAAGGGAGATAATAAAGAAAAAGAGAGGCTTGAAGACAGAATTTTAGGAGCTGACAACAGAGATGAAGTAACAATGATACAAAAATAGGTATCAAAGATCAAGTGGGGAAAATAGGATGAATTCCAGAAGAGCAATTGGGAAGAGCTTCCAGAATATTATTTACATCACTGTGTGCATCATAAAAGTGAAGGAGAATTTGGACCTGAAAGACCACAGGACTTACTGAGGAACTGGTCATTGTGATTTTCAGGAATGCAGCTACTCTGGAGTCATGGGGATAGGAGCCAAGGAGCTCTTAGAAAGGGGGATACAAAAACAAAGAAAGTAGAATTTAAAAAAAAATTGTGAAAGATATAGAGAATAACAGAAAGGTAGGTTGGTATAGTAGACTAGTCAAATAAAGGGTTATTTACTGACTTACATGTTGATAAAGAGGGAAAAGTGAACATGTTTAAACACAGGGGGAGAGAGTCATTGTAACAGGAGATAATGAAAATACTGCTGAGAAAAGACTGTTAAGTGAAGTCATGTCGGTAAGGAATTATTTTTTTCTAGCTTGGCTTTATTTTTGTCCCTACATAACATCATTCAGAGAGATAAATGTTGCAAACCTGGGCAAAACTAAGGCTTGTGAGAGCAATATTCTGTTCATTGTAATTCTCATAATTCATCCCTTTGCATCTTTTAATCACTCTATATTTTGCTAATTCCCTTTATTAGAAGGCAGTCCTCCTCTTCCCAGCCTCCATAGCAGAGAAGATGAAGGCTTATGATCTAGATTCAATGAGTCATATGTACCTGAGCTCAGACGCACCTGAGCATCAAGTTGTGTTCTGGCCGTGGTGGCTGTGGAGCAAGGTGTTTCCAAAGGGCAGTGGGCAGGTTCCCGCCAGCAGTTCCGCAGTGTGACACACAGTTCCAGCCAATTCTCAGCCTGTCGATGACCTGTGTTATCCCATCCTTCATGGCCCCACATTCTTTTTCTGAGTGAACTAGGGTGTTAACCAATGGATACATATATATATATTTTTTCCATCTTAGGCTTCAGAATCTTCAAGTATATAATGAGGTAGCATTAACCCAGATGAGGAGTTAATCATTGAGAGTTATGAATCCTTTCCCTAGTTTTCACTCTAGCTACTGGTGGTGTTAGAATTTGGCACTGAGGAATTTTAAACATTATGGAGATTTTAGGGCTGAGAGGATAACAGGTATACAATTATTTTTAATTTATGAAAAAATGTTTAACTTAATAAAGAATATAAATAAATATTAATAGTTATTGTGTAAGATTTTGCTTACTATTCCTCATTTGCTAGAAATTTTTTTGAGGTCTTCCACTTTCATACTGATAGGATACTTATGATTTATTTTTATTTCTTCTGTACTATAAAAGCTTGTGTTATTTTGATTTATATTTAATGCCACATCAACATATCCCAAGTCTTTTTAGTTTTTATTACATGGCGGTGTTACCATCTGTGTCCTGGGAGTCCCAGTTACCAGAAACAAAGTATAATTTGGATGATAGAGGTACAAAGGGATTTGGTTAACACTCATTTAACGTACACATTTCAAAAAAAATGTTTTACAAGCCCTTCCTCAGGGTACAGGGCTACTCTATTTCAACATTGTTTAGAAAGCCTCTCTAGCCAGATGCTCTCATTCTTTGTATACATGGCTCCATCTTTTCAACAAGAGCAAAAGTATACATCTAGGCCCAAGTTTTCCTCACAATTTTTAAAGTTCAATTGCAATAACATCTTCTCTTCTTCCACCTTCCATTTTATCTCATCGTTCTACGTTCATCCTCCATTTCTCGCTTTTAAAGAAGTATTACCAATAATAATATGAGTAAATTTTATGGCTTCTGGCATAATTATGTGTGTGCATATGTGTACAAGTGTATGTTTAAGTCTAAGCTCATACCTATATCTACGTCTAGTATATCGTGGGTTGTGATACACACTTTGGATTCTTTTTCACTAAAGGATTGTTGAGCACCACACTGAGCAGACGCAGGACAATACCTTCAGCTTGTTTTAATCTAAACTCGTTCTTCATCTCACACTTTGAAGGCTGAATGCTTGTCCTCCATGCACATTATGCTGCACTACCGCTGTCTATGATAAATAGCACTTCCTTGTATCACTGTTTGCAGGAAATGTGTGGTTGTGTGTCACTTATGCATTCACTTAAAGGTCACAAAGAACAAATTTGATAAAGGTTACAATGTCCTATTGATCTTCCTTTTGAAGTGCTGATTTGGATAGCAATTTTAAGATTCGGTTAAAATCCATAGAACAGGACAATTATTTGAACCCGAGTCAATAAAAAATAGAATTTCATGTGTATTAACTCATTCATTTATTTAATCAGCAATAATTTATTTGGAAATTACTCATATTTATTTGGGTAAATGTGACTTTTTAAAACTGAACAATGAGATGAGATCTGTATTTCATGGACTTCTAGAGGTCCAAATGTGAGAATTAGGGGGATTTGAAATAAATCTTTTTGTCCCGTGATGACAACATCAATATTTGAATAATTTCCAATATATCAAGAACTCATAAACTGAGGAGCAAATGATAAGACAGAATTTTCAGATGGACTTTAGAGGGTCCATTAACCCACTGAAACTAGTTGTATATAATATTCTTTTCCTTTTATGGGAGAGTGATCATAACTTTCATTATATTTTTCGGTGAGTCCATATCTCAAAAAAAAGTTACGAACTGTTTGTGAGCTTCAGAAATGTTTTAAAAATTCCATAAAATATCTTTTATTAAATAATTTTTTCAAGTATATCTGGAATTTTTGTTGAAGCCCTTAAAAATGTTAACATAAAGCAAAAAATATGTAATTTACTTATATCCTTATCCCTTTCCCGCTAATTGTTAGATATTATGATCAAAAGAGAGATGGAAATGCGTGTCTTGTTGGGCATCAATGCTGTCATCTAAATGAATGGTTATCTAGCCAGTGACTTTATTTTTGGTCCTTGTACCATCTATCCTTGTGTAATAAGAATGGTGGGATTATTCCTCACTTTTAATTGGAAGAATATTTACTACTTGGGGTGTGAGAAGAAAACAGATCACCCATGGGAAGCAATATAGGTTTTACATTTCCTGTGTGGATAGCTATACAATGTACTTCCCAGTTTCAATAATTCAAGAACTTATTTTTATTTGTATTTATTTATTTTTTAATTACTTCATTGTTGTTCAATTACAGTTGTCTGCATTTTCTCCCCACCCCTCCAAACCCACCTCCCTCCCTTGCTTCCACCCTCCCCCTTGGTTTTGTCCAGTGTCCTTTACAGTAGTTCTTGAAAACCTTTCTCCTCATTGTCCCCTCCCTTCTCCCCTCAGGCTATTGTTAGTTTGTCCTTAGTTTCAATGTCTCTGGTTATATTTTGTTTGCTTTTTTCTTTTGTTGATTATGTTCCAGTTAAAGGTGAGATCATATCGTATTTGTCCCGCACTGCCTGGCTTATTCCACTTAGCGTAGGCCTGCACTCAATCCACTGAGCTACACCAGATAGGGCTTCAAGAAGTTATTTTTAGAAAATTTTCTATGTGCAACCTGTTTAAGTTTTATATTTGTAATACTATTTTTATAATGTGCTATTTTTATTATTATGGTCAATATGATATTGCAAACAGACCACTCAAATTACTTTAAAAGAAATTAAAACTTGATCATTCACCACAGTGTAAGTGCTGAGTTGGATCTTTCATGTAAACCATCTCATTCACTATTTTGAATACATATGGTGTATTCCCTAATTTTACAAATTAAACAACAGATTCAGAGAGTCAAAATTATTGTCTTGTGTGACATTTCTGAAAGAACTGAAAATTAAATTGAGTTGGTATGTTTCATTAAATTTTTTTTGAACACAGTCTCATTAAACATAAAAGTCAGCAAAGCTATTAATTTAACCCTCTTTTTATTTTCCAGAATTATTAATTAACTGAAATTTTATATGTGATAATGTAATTGTGAAAGATTAAGAACCTTTATGGGTGATGGTTTAATTTGAATTCAATCATTGATTATTCTAAGGTATAAGATCACCAGTTAATTAATTCTGTTTTCTCTTTTTTCCCCCAAATTTTACCTTGAAATTCAAAGCACTGCAATGGTGCCGGTCAAATTTCAAATCTATTTTTTTTGTGCTGAGGCTGCCCATGATTTGCAGTGAACTCACACACAACCTTTATGCAGTAAGGAAGAGAAGAACTTGCAGAGTAGGTGAGGGACCATGTGTTGTAGGAACGGGCATGTGAAGAACAGAGCTGTGAATGGTTCTGCCTTTGCTTTGCATAATGTTGGTATCATCAGAAAGAACAAGCATAACAGTGACTAATTTTACCTACTAGTTCACAGTTTCATCACAGATCTCTTTGCTGTTCTGTGACATCAGTGAATAATACTTCTGCACCTTTTTCTGGGTAATTACAGAGTAAACGCAAGTTAGATTATGAGAGCTATTATAATCTTGTCAGTATGTTTGGTTCAAGTCTTTTATTTAATGCTTTTTCTTGTGAAGCATTTTCAAAGGACTGCATATTTTAAATATTGTTATTCCTCATTGACCTACTATTGGGGAAAACACCAAAAATTAGACTATTTGGAGAATAGTAATTTTTTTTCAGATTTAAAACAATTATTACAGAAATTCATTGAGCACTATACATTGATAGTTTAACATATATTTGCAATGTCTTTTCCTGTTGATGATATAAAATTGTAGAAAGTCATCTATATTTAGAAAACTAAATGTATTTGAAGAGCTGACTTCAAAATTGATTGACAATTTTACTCATACGGTTTTAAATAAAATCAAACACATTTTAAAGTTATCTCAGACAATAACATGGATGATAAAGTTCCTGAGCTCAACAAATAACCCACATTCATTAATATTATGTAGGGCAGCAATCATCGCTATAGGTCCTGGGATGGCAGAGGAACTCAGTCCCTACCTCAGAGGAGTTTGAGATAGCCTAAAGACACTAGAGATACAGAAGGAATTAGTGTGAGCTAATTTAGGGAGCGATCAGAAAAAGTATGTAGTAGATTTCAAATAAAGCTTCTCCCGGCCCTCTCCAAGTTGTGGAAGATTGTTGTCTTGCTCATCCTCTCCTACTGGGCTTCAGTCTATGCAACCAGCTATCTGATGCCATCTCTTTATGCGTTGGGTTAGATACTCTAAGTTTGCAGAAGAAAACCTCAGAATTTTTGTTTTTTCCTATAAAACTGTGATGAATCCCTTTGTATATATCTCCCTACCTACTGGTACTTTTATTTTTATGAGACAAATTCAAGAGATTGGATTGTTGGGATGAAGGCCATGGGCATTTTGAATTTTAGCGGATGTTGGAGGATTACTTTCAAAAATTGCTACAATATATGAGAACTGATGCGGACACTGGCCAGCAGTGTCCGAGTATTATGGATGAGATAAAACATACACACAGACTACCGAGTGGTGGAGGAAAAAGGACGACAGCTTGGCTTTTCTCTCAAGGGGAGCAAAAGCTGTGGCCTCAGCCATGACAGGCCTTTATTTTTCTCCTCACATTACAAGATGGTCCTCCTCATACTCACCAGTTACAACAAAGGAGCCAATGCCCCTCGTTACATCACAGAAGAAGGATATTAGCAAATGGAAAGGCAAAAGTGGTTGAGCTGGTTACACAGGGCCCCCGCAAGGTTTAGCACTTGCAGGGTGAGAGCGTTTTAGCAAAAAGCAAGTCTCAAAACAGCCTAGGTATATTGCAAATCTAATTACCCATGAGAGAACCTATCTGTGGGTGTGGGTCCTGTGAATCTCCGAGTGGGAGCTGGGCCCACGCCACGCAGAAGGGTCTGCCACAGAGAACCTCTTTCATTCTGATTCCTCTCAACCTTGTGTGCTATCTTTTTAAATTAATTCATATTCTCCTAAAATCAGTGAAGACAGCATGTTTTCCTGTTTGTCAGCCACTTGGATTTGCTCCTTTGCAAATTGTCCACTAATATATTTTCCATTCATGTCTTTCAAGATGTTAAACTTATTGTAAACATTTTCAAAAGTTTCTTTATTCATTAGAGATATTTAAAGTTTTATCTGCATTGCAATTTTTTCTAAACCGGCATATGTCTCTCCACCTTAATATAATTTTGTATAAAATATTTTTTTAGATTTTATTTATTTATCTTTAGAGGGGAAGGAAGGAGAGAGGGAGAGAAATATCAGTGTGTGGTTGCCTCTCTTGCATCCCCTGTGGGGAATTGTCCTGCAACCCAGGCACGTGCCCTGACTGGGAATTGAACCTCGATCCTTTGGTTCACAGGCCCGCACTCAAGCCACTGAGCTATACCAGGCAGGGCTGTATAAAATATTTTTTAAAACATGTATCTTATTTCTTGGTTTGAAAAGATCTTTGAAATGTCTAGGTTACAAAAGAGTCTCCTAAATTTTCTTTTAAGATGTTTTCATTGGTTCTAAGTTTGTTCTCTGTCTAAGTAGTTTCCATTTTGTTGCTTTTATAAACAGCTGTGCACTCTAAAAAAACTTAACGGTGCACATCCACAGTGATCACCCTCCCCCACCACCAGATCTTAAAAGGGCAAGTTACTAAGCCAAAAAGAGAAAATTCACTCTCAATCATAGCAACTTCTCAATTTAATGTATTTAAACATTTTTGAGAGTCTACTTTGATCAAGTCAATGCAAGGAGACTCTTTAATCACTACTATATAAATAAAATACTGAAGAAATTACATAACATAGAATTATCTCAAATGGGAAAATGTTATTGGATTTAGAGAAAGATAAGAAATAGAGATGTAACTCTAAGTTCTCCTTTTCTGTGCTTCCATAGTACTCTCTGAATTTATCTTATCACACTATGTGGAATAATTGTTATATACTATGACTTCCCTCATATAAAGAGCTAAGTTATAGTCTTATATCCTTTGTATCCTTAGTGCCCAGAACAATATCTGAAACACAGTGGGAGGGTAGTAAATACTTGTTGACTAAATTAATAATTCAGTTAAAATTTATTCAGTGACAAGGTTGGTATAAGTAAGAATGGACTAATTTATATATGACTAAGGCTATTAAAGACAAAAATTGCAAACTCTGACCAAATTAAGAACAGCAACAAGTATTTGAAGGAACTGGAGAATGAAATAGGTAAAAATTCGGAGTTGAGACTTGACAGAGAGTATTTATTAGAAAAACTAGACACAAAGTCAGTAGTGGTATAGATCTGAGTAAACACTCAACTACCTTATATAAATTATATTTATTGTACATGACATCCCAAATTTATAACGCACATATTTATTTAGTATAAGGAAGCCTTTCACCAAAAATAGACCACATTTTGGGCTCTAAAAAAATCTCTATATATTTTTTAAAAATAATCTTACACATATGATATATTACCAAAAACAAAATATAAATCAATAATAAGCTATTTGGGACTGTGTTAATATTGGAGATAAAACAACATGTATAAATGACATATAAATGAAAAAAATTAAAATGGAAATTAGAAAAGATTTTAAACTAAATAATAAAGAAAATGCAATATATCACTATATTTTGGGAGTTAATAAAGAAATACAAGGAAATTTATGACATTTAATTCAGTTTAAAATGAATTATTTATATTTTCAATTTAAGAAGATAGAAAGAAAAGAGCAAATTAAACACAAAATAAACAGAAAAAATGAAATGATAAGCAAACATTAATGAAATCAATGCTAGTGGGACTCTAAAACAGCAAAAAATATGTGAAACAATTTGATGGTTTCTTATAAAGTTAAATATATGACAAGGTCTGTTTGGAAAAAGTCTAGCCATTCTTTATATAATGAGAATAGTTTGCACAACATTGATGTAACCTGGCAGCAAGGAGAGTGGACTGGAATGTGCATGTGTGAACGATGATGACTTCACTGTACTAGTCAGTGGGGCAGTAGACACAGTTGAGTGAGCATGTACATGTACTCTGGCCAATAAAATAAAGCTACTGATTAGGTACAATAATATGTATGAATATCATAGATTTTGTTTTGAGCAAACATGTTAGACACAAAGTAGTACATAATTTATGACACTATTTATATGTGTTTTCATAGGAGACCAAAGTAATTTATGTTACCTAGTAGGAGGGTATATTGTAGAAAAGCATGCTAAGGAACATTTTTGGATAATGAATATATTCTGTATCTTATGATTATATGCAAGTTCTATAGAATACATATTTGTCAAAACTCACTAAGAAGTATATATAAAATATGTTCATTGTTCTGAATATATGTTTTATACCCCATCCCCCACAAACAAGACCTGTAATAAATTTTGAACCATAGTTTGCATGGTTTTTTTTTTTTTTTTTTTTGAGATGTGTAGGTTAATAATACTGAAAGTGCTCTCTATGTATTGTTGGCTTGAGAAAATGTTTTGAGAATAATGACAATCAAGTTTCTCAATGAGGAGGAAACTAACAAATATGCAACACAAGAATAGATCCTGTGGTTATGGATTGGATTTGCATTTATCAGTATGAACTACATTTACTATATAAACGCACATTATACCTATATCTGTATCTACATCTAAAAATATATAATATATGTCTAGATATAAATGGATTGAGAAATAGATATAGCTATATGTATATAATTAGGTTATATTTCTTAGCACTGTCTGCTGAGATAGCCTAGAAAAAATAACACTACCTGACATCAAATTATACCACAAAGCCATAGTAATCAAAACAGCATGGCACTGGCATAAAAACAGACACATAGATCAATGGGAAAAAATAGAGAGCCCAGAAATAAACCCATGTCATTATGGTCAATATTTCACAAAGCAGGCAAGTACCTACAATGAGGTAAAAACAGTCTATTCAATAAATGGTATTGGGAAAATTGGACAGATAAATGCAAAAAAGTAAAATTAGATCACCTCCCTATACCAAACAGAAGAATAAACTCAAAATGGAACAAATACTTAAACGTAAGACTTGAACCATAAAAATCCTAGAAGGGAACATAGGCAGTAAAATCTCAGACATTTCTCATAGCAATATATTTTCTGACATGTCACCTTGGAAAAGAAAAAAATAAACAAATGAGACTACATCAAACTAAAAAGTTTATGTACAACAAAGGAAACCATCAACAAAATAAAAGGACATCCCACTGAATTGGAGAACATATTCACCAATGATATATCTGATAAGGGGTGTTAATATCAAAAATTTATTTAAAATATCTTATAAAACTTAATACCAAATAACCCAAACAATCCAATTTAAAAAATGAGCAAAGGACCAGATTAAACACTTCTCCAGAGAGGATATATAGATGGCCAATAGACATATGAAAAGATGCTCAAAGTCACTAATCATCAGAGAAATTCAAATTAAAACCACAATGAGATATCATCTCACATCTGTCAGAATGTCCATCATTAATAAATGAACAAACAACAAGTGCTGGCAAGGGTGTGGAGAAAAGAAAACACTCTTGTACTGTTGGTGGGAATGCTTATTGGTTCAGACATATAGGAAACAGTATGGAGTTTCCTCAAAAAAATTAAAAATGGAACTGCCTTATGACCCAGTGATTTCATTTCTGGGAATATATCCAAATAAACCTGAAACATTGATTCAAAAGAATACATGCACCCCTATGTTAACTGCAGTGCTGTTTGTAATAGCCAAGATTTGGAAGCAGCCCAAGTGCCCATCAGTAGATATGTGCATAAAAATGTTGTGGTACATTAACACTATGGAATACTACTCAGCCATGAAGAGGAAGGGGATTTTATCTTTTGCAAGAGCATGTATGGGATAGAGGGTATTAGTGAAAAAAGTCAGTCAGTGAAAGACAAAAACCATATGATTTCACTTCTAAGTGGAATCTAATGAACAAAACAAAGAAATAAGCAAAATAGAAACAGACTCATAGATAGAACAGTCTGATAGCTATCAAAGGGAAAGGGTTAAAATAGATGAAGGGATTATTAAAAAAAAAAACAACAACAACCCAAAAAACTCATAGACACAGACAAATGTATGGTGATTACCAGAGGGAAAGGTGAGTGGGGGCAAATAAAAGAAGGTAAAGTAGGGATAAATGATGACTGAAGGAGACTTGACTCTGGGTGATGAACACACAGTACAGTATACAGATGATGTATAGAATTGTACATTTGAAACTTATATAAATTTTTAACCAATATAAACCCAATACATTCAATGAAAACATTAAAAAAAGTGCCGCCCTGGCTGGCTGGCTCAGTTGGTTGGAGTATCATCCCATACCCCTAAAAATGTTGCAGGTTTGATTCCCCATCAGGCCACATACCTGAGTTTTGGCTGGGTTTCGGGTTCAATCCTTGGTCATGGTGCATATGGGAGGAAACCACCAATGTTTTCCTCTCACATTGCTCTCTCCCTCTCTGTTTCTTCCTCCCTCTTTCAAATCAATAAGTATATCCTCAGGTGAGGATTTAAAAAATAAAAGAAGTAAATGCTGTTCACTAACAAACCTTATCAGGAGTCCTTGATGAATAGGCTGATTACAGGACTGGAATGAGGAAAGTACAAACGAAACCTGAAATATTATCTTGCACAAGAAAGAAAGATGGTAACATATCAAGGAGGCAAAGAGTCAACCCCAAAGACTTTCACTAACCTAACATAGGAAATCGAGCATCAAATTCATAATGATAGCAGTGAGAGTATCAATGGCTGTATCAGTGATGATAATAAGCAATTAAATGACAAATAAATGAAATGATAGTATCTGTAATGACAATAATAAATAAAATAAGAATATGAGTACATATTAATATAACAAACAATGAATAAATGAACGAAAAAGCGAATGTGTGAAAGGAAAACTATTTTTTACCATGGAAGCCAACTAACAGTTATGACAAAAATGGAGTTAGGAATTCAACGAATGATGAGATTAGTGGATGAAATTTGAGAAGGAATAGGATATTTTCATTCTCTCAAAGCATACTTTACACTCAGATGACTTACTGATTGCAAAAGAAAAAATAATAGCATTACAGAAGAAAAATCATGTGGACATCACCTTAACCAGTCAATCAACATCAATATCACTAGCATTAGAGAAAACCAACATCAAGTGCCTCTTAACATAGTGCACTGTGGTATTTCTTTTTTGGAATGGGTGACCTGAATCAAAAGTTGAGGACAAATGTGACAAAAATGAATTGAGAGATATTCTGTAAAGCTGCTGGCCTGTATCCTTTAAAAATACCAAAAATATCAAAAGACAAAAGCCAAGGGATTCTTCTAACTTAAAGATTAAGAAGCTATGCCAACTAAATAATCTGAATAGGGGTCATTGACAAATTTTTATACAAACTTGGTTTAGAGAATAGTATTTCCTGATTTTTATAACTGTACTGTGGTTATGTAAGAGAGTGTCTTGCTTTTGGAAAATACCCATTGAACTATTTAGGAATCAAAAAGCAGGATACCTCCAAAGCAGGAGAGCACTCAAATAGTACAGAAGAAAAATGTGCATGTGAGTGTGTGTTGTGTATGTATATGTTTAGAAAGAATGATAAAGCAAGAAGTGGGCTGAATTATAGAGTTGTTGAATCTGAGTAAAAGCTACAAGGGACATCCTTGTATTAATTAATGAGCATAATTTTTGTAATTTTGAAATTCTATCAAAAGAAAAAAATCACAAAATAAGCCCAGGGATAATCAATATAAAGTAAATGTATTAATTTCTTTTACAAAGCCAGTAATCAATCACCAGAAGACAATGAGTTTCAAATAATAATTGTTTGCTAAAAAAGCTGAGCGCTGTATATAGTAGCAAGTACAGGCAAAGGAAGGATGAGAGAGAAGGTACTTCTTTGAGTGGCTGTGAAGTTCAGTGACAGTGCTATATTAAAGAGCTCTTTCATTTCCCAGGTGTGAATTATCTCTCCTGAATAAAACCATTTGTTTTTCAATAGGCTTTATATTAATTTTTTTATTCAAAATGCACCCTCCTTCTTAATTAATTTAAATAAAGGAGAATATGAACATGAAACCCAGTGTATAAGGATCATCTAATATGAGCATTTGATTTTGACTCAATGTCTGCACTTGAACTGCAGCATCCTTTGATGTGGATCATAGACTCTCAGGGGTGAACAGGACCTTAAAGATTTATCTCGTTACTCTCCCCATTTCGTGCGTAAATTTCCCGTTCACATTATTTTTTTTGCCAATAAGAATATGTTAATATTTCTCCAAGTATATTATCTTAAAAGTGAAAGTATGTTTAGATTAATGAGAAAAATGCTCTAGTCTTATTAGATACAGCCTCTTTCCTCCCCGAAGAAGTTAATAAAATCTGCTCCTTTAAAAATATATATACCACTTCTCTAAGAAAATGAGAATACAACAGTGGGACAATACTTAGATGAGCCACTTATAAGACTCATTATAACACAGCATTATAACAATCAGGAATTTTTGCTTGGATTCTTTAGCTTAAACAAGTTTTCTCTTTAAACATAAACTTACACATAATTATTCCATGGTCTAGTTTTTTTTTTTTTTTTTTAAATCAAAAGACAATTGTGTTGAATTTAAATTTAACATCATTCCTTCTTCATAGTATTATTTTGTTACAGAGCCTTGGGTGCTTGGGTTAGTTGCTCCTGGGATATTTTAATTCTCCAGTCTTTAGTTGCTTGCCAAATTTAGAACCTAAATTATTTGGAAAATATTCACTAGAAGTCAAAAATGACTCACCAGAAGTAAAAGTGATAGGGGAGGACTGGGCATCAGTGTTCTATGGAAGTCTATTACAGCATCTGTATTCACATCACCATTCTTTCTGCTCTTTGGGCTTAAGCATGCCAAATCCAAATTCTCAGTTTTATATTTTAAAGTATTAAAAGTAGCTAATGAGTTCAAGACCCATGAATCTTAACATTGGTTTCCTATTCCTTCTCTGAAGACCCACCTATTGTGTCATCTTGCCTTTTAGGCTCTAGGAATTTTTGTCAAGTATGTGAGTTTATCTTTGGTATTTCTGGACGTGCAATTCTCTCCCCTTTTCTCTAGATGTTCTCACTTTTTATTTCAATTTTTTCTAGTGTCTTCCTTTTCCTAAGAAAGGGACCAAAAATCATCCACCTTTAAGCATAATTAAACATTATTTAAAGTGCTGTACACTTTAGGGCATCATACCCTTTAATGAGATCAAAAGTTTAAACTAAAGGTATGTAGGCTTTCAGCCATCAGTTGTTAGAATGGGGTAAATACTTCTGGTATCATGGATTACCTCATTTCTCCCAAACTTGTAGAATACCATTTACTCTTCTTTTGCAAAAACAAAATACCAGAAAATTGGATTTCTGGCCAAGATGGAGGTGTAGGTAGATACACTTTGCCTCCTTGCACAACCAAAAGAAGGACAACAAATCTAAAAACAAAACAAACAAACAAAAAAACAAACAACCAGGACTGCAAGAAAATTAAACTGTATTGAAATTCAACAACCAAAGAGTTAAAGAAGAAACATTCATCCAGACTGGTAGGAGGGGTAGAGATGGGCAGTTGGGGTAGAGAGGACTCACTGCAAGGTGGTGGCTGGAGGACCAGGTGAGGAGGCAGCAGGCAGACAAGGCAGTACCACATTTGCTTGCAGATAAACTGGGAGGAATAGCCGAGGAGCCAGATAGACCAAGCAACCCAGGGCTCCAGTGTGTGGCAAGAAAGTCTCAAAACCTCTGACTGAAAACACTTGTAGGTGTTGTGACAGTGGGAGAAACTCCCAGGCTCACAGAAGAGTTCATTGGAGAGACCCACAGGGTCCTAGAACATATACAAAAGCACCCACCTGGGAACCAGCACCAGAAGGGCACAATTTGTTTATGGGTAACTGAGGAAGTGACTGAAAGTTGGCCGAGAGCAGAGCAAGCAGCGTTGTTTCCTCTGAGGCAACTCCCCCACAAACAGTGCCACAAAGCAGAGATGTGGGGTGCCCTACCCTGGTGAATACCTAAGGCTCTGCCCCTTACGATGTAATAGCCATGGTGAGATAAAAAAAAATGGCCCAAATAAAAGAACAGATTGAAGCTTCAGACAAAATATAACTAAGTGATGAAAAGATAACCAACCTATCACATGCACAGTTCAAAACACTGGTAGTCAGGATGCTCACAGAAATGATTGAGTATGGTCTCAAAATAGAGGAGAAAGTATAGGCCATAAAAAGTTAAATAAAGGAAAATGTACAGGGAACCAACAGTGAAGGGAAGGAAACCAGGACTCAAATCAACAAATTGGAGCAGAAGGAAGAAATAAACATTCAACCAGAACAGAGTGAAGAAACAAGAATTCAAAAAAAAAAAAAAAAGAGGAGAGTCTTAGGAACCTCTGGGACAACTTTAAACATTCCAACATCTGAATCATAGAGGAGCTTGAAGGAGAAGAAGAAGAAGAGCAAGAAACTGAAAAATTATTTGAAAACATAATAAAGGAGAACTTCCGTAATCTGGCAAAGGAAATAGACCTGCAAGAAGTCCAGGGAGCTCAGAGAGCTCCAAAGAAGTTGGGCCCAAGGAAGCACACACCAAGGCACATCATAAATACATTACCCAAGATTAAAGTTAAGGAAAGAATCTTAAAAGCAGCAAGAGAAAAGGAAACAGTTACCTACAAAGGAGTTCACATAAGACTGTCAGCTGATTTCTCAAAAGAAACCTTGCAGGCAAGAAGGGGCTGCAAAGAAGTATTCCACGTTGTGAAAGGCAAAGACCCACATCCAAGATTACTCTATCCAGTGAAGATAGCATTTAGAATGGAAGGACAGGTAAAGTGCTTTGCAGATAAGGTCAGGTTCAAGGAGTTCATCATCACCAAGCCCTTATTATATGAGATGTTAAAGGGACTTATCTAAGAAAAAGAAGATGATCAAAACTATGAACAGTATAATGACAACAAACTCACAACTATTCACAACTGAACCAAAAAACAAAAACAAACTAAGCAAACAAGTAGAACAGGAACAGAACCACAGAAATGGAAGCACATGGATGGTTATCAGAGGGGAGGGAGAGGGAGGACAATGGGGAAAATGGTACCGGGAATAAGAAGCACAAGTGGTAGGTACAAAATCACAGGGGGAGGTTAAGAATAGTATAAGAGATAGTATAGTACAAGCCAAAAAACTTATATGTATGACCCATGGACATGAGCTAAGAGGGTGGAATGTGGGTGTGATGGGGGTGCAGGGTATAGGGGAATAAAGGGGGGAATAGGACAACTGTAATAGCATAATTAATAAAATATATTTTAAAAAATAGAGGAAGTCAAATAAGTAGTTACAGAATAGCCATGGGGATGTGAAGTACAGTATAAGAATAGAGTAGCCAAAGAACTAGTACAGGACCCATGGACATGAATAATGGTGGAGAAATTGCCAGAGGGAGTTGGGAGGTGCTGGGTGGTGTGGAGCAAAGGGGAAAAATCAGGACAACAGTAATAGAGTACAATAAAATATAATTAAAAATTTAAAAAAAAACTCCAAAATACCAGAAAATTTGCATAATTATGTTAATTACCAATTCGTTTAAGTAGTTGGCACTTGGAGGTTTCTTAGTTCTTTGTCAAATATCCTTTTCAAAAATGTCTTTTAATTTTTAATCACAGAATGCACAAAATACTTTTTGAAACTTCCAAACATTTCTGAAATAGATGGAATAAAAATTTAAATTTTATTCAAATCTCCCTACTCTTCTCTCCCCCATGGATAATTTGATATTCAAATTTGAGTACATTTTCACTGTATTTACTTGCACAAATTCTTTTACATATGGAATTCTTTTTACAATATGAATTGGAATATACTTTCCATATTGCTCTGCAACTTCCCTTTTCGTATAAAAATATGTCTTGGAGATCTGTCCATGTTATTAAAGTTGCAGAATATTCCATGTTAAGTATGTACATAAATCTTTTAAACAACTTTTTTGAGGCAGGTGCTAAAATCCAACAACCAAAGAAAAGACCACCTGAAATATACTTGTCATATTTATGCATGTATTTATAAATGTATTTACTGAACTTGCTGTAGTTTGGGAGAATGCACCTGAGAAGATTCGTACATCATTTTGAAATTAATACATTCTCTAGATGTTTATTTTTGAAAAATTAAAGGAAGTAGTTGTTTTCTCAATCTTTGAAAGTCCACTGTTTTTAGCTCAATTACATTTTTGTATCCTTTCAAATGATTATACATAGCCCTGTTTTTAGAACAGAATACTTATAAACTCATACACAAATGCACACATATATAAATAACCTTATTATATCATTAATTCTTCTATGCTTTTTTGTGTACTTGATTACTATATTTCATTTCCATTTTTTCTTCCTATAAGTGATCTGCTTATTTACTGTATTAAATCAAGTAACATTGCCAGGACATGTCATAAGGCTGGTTGTTGTTGGGCATATGTATTTCCAAGAGAGATTATTCTCTTTGATGTACACATTAAATATTTCCTTTAATTAGACAGTGTTTTTTTCTCTATAGCTTTGAAAACATTTTCTGTTCCTATATTTCTTTTATTCTAACTCATAATTCAGATTATTTGTGAATCTTTTTGGGAGATAAAAAGATTCACAAGATAAAGATTCACAAAGATAAAAAGATAAAAAGCATACAAGCTTTTTAACTTATCTGACTTGATTGTGAATAGTGAAAGTTCCTTTCATTTAAGGTGCATACTGATAATTTATTTTTAAAGTTTTGTTGTGCTTTGTAAAACTGCTTCTTAAAATAATAAATGATGGCATTGATGATACCAATTTTAATATGATCAGTCTTATTTCTCTTGGGTTATATTATTTCCTTTATAGATGCCTGTAGATAACTTTTACCTGATCCTACTTACTTTCCCTTCATTTTAAAATCATAAATTGGTGTTGCTTGTTTTATTTTTATTTGTTTTTGTCCTTTAATCAACTATGACAAAAATTTTATTAGTAGATTTGTTAATACAACATTCCATATGTTCTGGGATCACTATATGGATTATGGTATATTATTCTTAAACTACACTGAATTTAATTTGTTAATGTTTTATTTTGGTTTATAAATGTGATTAGACTATTGTGTTCTTTTTAGGTGGTATATTTAATGACTTTTGGAGTCAGATTTATGTTAGCCTCTTATGATGGACCTGGAAACTTTCCTTTTCTTTTTCTTTTTTTTTTTTCTGTTTATAAAGTATCACTGCACATAGGAATTACTTGTTCATTTAATTTCAGTAAAATAGAGGAAAGACCCTTTTACTTTCTTAAGTTGTTATACAACCACTCAGGTTTTTAACCCATTCAAAAGTTGAGTGTTAGTGATTTTTCCCTCTTCCTTTTTGAAGTCCAGAAATTTTATCAGTGTGAGGCTCAGTAGTGCTAAATAACCCTACCACAGCTATTTCTGAGATATGATGTAATGTTCCTGTCTACATATTCATGTTATCCTTGATTTCTGAAAATTTTCAAAATAATATTTTATTTTACAAACTTATTTTAAAACTACTTAAACATTTTTATTTGTTCTTTGTTCTTCCTCAACTAACACTTTCGAGTCTTTGTATATTTTGCCTTTTGTTAATCCTCTGTTCCCAAGTCTTCACTATGTGTCTCTTTAATTTTTTAACAATAGAAACTTATTGCCTCAGTTCTGGGAGGTAAGTGTCTCTCTGAGACTTGGGGTAAAAGCTTTCCTTGACTCTACCTAGCTTGTTGGTGGTGGGCATTCCTTGGTATTCTTGTCTTGCAGGTGCATTGGTCCAATTTCTGCTTCTGTCTTCACAGGGAGTTCTTCACACCAGCTTTCTTCTGTGTGTGTCTGTCTCAGTGTCCAAATTTCTTCCATTTTCTAAGGAGACTATGCATATCACATTAGGGCCCACCTTCACCTCATTGTTACCTCGATTAGCTTTTAAAGATCTTACTTCCAAACAAAGTCACAATGTGAGATAGTAGGGGTTAGAACTTCAAATTTCAATTCAACCCGTAACACATGGTACATTTGATCTTCAGGGAGCTTATCCAGATGGGACTAATCTAACCCTATGAGTCCTTAAAGGTGGATAATTTTCTCTCTCTGGTAGCAAAAGAGGAAGCCAGAAAAATTTGAAACATGGGTGAGATTCGATGTGATGTTGTCGGCTTGAAAATGAAGAGGGCCATTAGTTAGGGAATGTGGGCAGCCTATAGGAGCTGATGGTGAACTCTGGTTGGCAGCCAGCAAGAAAAAGGACCTCAGGATGATAGCTGTAAGGAAATGATTTTTGCTAACAACATGGATGATCTTGAAAGTGTCTTCTTCCCCTGAGACTTCAGATAACAGCCTGGCCAGGTTAACATCTTGATTTCAGCCCTATGGAGATGACCAGGGGTCCCCTGGCCTTCTGACTGTGAGATAATTAACAGATATTGTTTTAAGTCATTAAGTTTGTGGTGATTTTATACACAGCACCAGAGAACTAATACAGCAAGGTAGAAAGTGCTATAAGGTTCTCTCTAGAGTTAATGATGATAGCCACACTGGCATCTGGAAACAAACTTTTTTCTTTTCTACTCTTTTTCTCCTTTCCTTTCCTTTTTAAAACATTTCATTTTACCATGCTTGAGAACACTTAATATGATTACACTTAACTCTCAATTAATTTTTAATGTACATTATTGTTGACTACAGAGGCGGTGTCCTATAGCAGCTCTTGCTTAATTCAAACTTCATGCCCCTTGATTAGTAACTCCCTAGTTACCCTACCTCCAGCCCCTGGCAACCACCACTCCACTCTTAGATTTTATTAACTTGAATATTTTAGATATCACATGTAAGTGGAATCATGCAGTATCAGTCTAAGTACTGGCTTTTTTCACTGAGTGTAATGACCTTGAGGTTCTTCCATGTTTCTCATAACGCAGAATTTTCTTCTTTCTAAAGGCTGAATAATAGTCCACTGTAAGTATACATACATTTCATCACCCATTCTTCTGTGGATGGGCATTTAATTTGCTTTCGCCTCTTGGCTATTGGGAGAAGTTCTGTAATGATCATGGTAGGGCTAGTATCATATTTCTTTGAGGTTGTCATTTCATATCTTTTGGAAAAATACCACAGTGAGATTACTGGATCATGTGGTAATTCTGCTTTAATTTTTTCAAGAAACCTCTATACTCTTTTCCCCACCAGCTAAACTATTTTGTGTTTCCATCTACCGTGTGTAAGGGTCCCAGTTTCTGCATATCCGCAGCAACATGTGTTGTCTTTTATTTATTTTTTTGATAATAGTTACCCTGGCAAGTATGAAGTGGTACCTCATTGTGGTGTGACTTTCATTTTACTGATAATTAGTCATATTGAACATTTTTAAATATTGTTGACCACTTATGTGTCTCATTTGGAAATAATATTTATTGAAATATTTTGTCCAATTTAAAATCAAGCTATTATTATTATTCTCCTTTTTTGATTTGGAATTTTGGGAGTTCTTGAATTATTTTGGATATTAACCCCTTATCAGATATATGGCTTGTGAATATTTTCTCTCACTTCATAGACTGATTCAGTTGCTTATATATGGCCTTCATAATGTTGAGGTGTATTTCCTCTATATCTAAACATCTAGAATTTTTATTATTAATGGTTATTGAATTTTGTCAAATGTTTTTTCTGTATCCATTAACACAATGACATAATTTTTTACTTTTTATTCTTTTAATACTATCACGTTAATTGATTTTCATATGTTGGATCATCCTTGCATCCTAGGAATAAATCCCATTTGATCAAGATGTATGATCCTTTTAATGTGTTCTTGGATTTGATCTGTCAGTATTTTATTGAGGATTTTTATATCTATATTCATCAAAGATATTGGCCTGTAGTTTTCTTCTCTTCTTATGTCTTTCTCTGGTTTTGGAATGAGAGCTGTGCTAAACTCATAAAATACATTTGAAAGTATTCCCTCTTTAATTTTTTGGAGATTTTGAGAAGGATTAGCATTAATTTTTATTTATATATTTGATAGACTTTGCCAGTAAAGCCAGTTGGCCCTGGTCTTATTACTGTTGGTGGGGGGGGGGGAGAGTTTGATTACTTATTCAATTTCTGTATTAGTTATAGGTCTGCTAATACTTCCTATTTCTTCATGATTTGGTGCTGGTAGGTTGTACATTTGTAAGAATTTATCTGTTTCTTCTAGGTTATTCAGTTAGTTGGTGAATAATTGTTCATAATAGTCATTAATTGTCCTTTTGTATGTCCCTGGCAGCAGTTTTGATGTTACTGCTTTCATTTCTGATTTTATTTATTTGTCTTCTCTATTTCTCTCCTTTATTTTGTTACCTAAGATTCTGGCAATTTTGTTTATATTTTTAAAATCCCAACTCTTAGTTTTATTGAATTTTCTACTATTTTTCTATTTTCTGTTTTATTTATTTTTGTTTTAATCTTTGTTTTCTTTCTTACACTGAGTTTGGGTGTACTTTGTTATTCTTACTAGCTCCTGAGATGCAAAGTTTGGTTATTTGAAATCACATTTTAAAATAGACATTTACTTTGATAAGCTTTCTTCTTAGTACTGCTTTTCTGCATACTGTACATTTTGGTATGTTGTGTTCATATTTTTATTTGTCTTGAGGTATTTCCTAATTTTCTTTACTATTTCTTTTTTGACTCAATGGTTGTTTAAAAGTGTGTTGTTTAAATTTCACATATTTGTTAATTTTCCAGTTTTCTTTCTGATGCTGGTTTCTAGATTCACTCAATTTTGTTCAATAAATATACTGATATAAATTTCAATCTTTTAAAATGTGTTAAGATTTGTTTTGTGACCTAACATGTGATCTGTCTTGGAGAAATTTCCATGTATACTGAAGTATGTATGTTCTGTTGCTGTTGGGTAGAATGTTTTATATGTATGTGTAAGGATCCAAATAATCTATAGTATTGTTCAAGTTCTTTGTTTCTTTATTGATAAGATTTATAAATATTCTAGTCATTATTAAAAGTGGGGTATTGGAGTCTTCTGCTCCTATTGTATTGCTATCTACTTATGTCTTCAGCTCTGTCAATGCTTACATTACATCTTGTGATTTAGTTACTTTGAGGTTGGATGCATTGGTATTTACAAGGGTTGGATCTTCTTGCTGTGTCTTACCCTTTCACCATTATATTATGCCCTTCATCATCTTGATACAATTTGACTTAAAGTGTGTTTTGTCTGATGTAAGTATGACTATCCCTTTTACCTTTCGGATACAATTTGTATTCAATTCTCTTTTGGTTACCATTTGCATGTGACATCTTTTTTATCCTTTTACTTTCAGGATATTTGTCTTTAACTCTAAAGTAAGTTTTTTTTTTTTTTTTTTTGCAGAGAGCATATTGTTGGGTATTATTTTCATTAAATTTATTCATCCACTCCATGTCTTTTAATTGGGGAGTTAAATCAATTTAAATGAAAAGTAATTATTGATAGGTAGGGATTTACTATTCTCATTGTGTTGGTTTATTTTTGTTATTCTCATAGTTCTTTGGTTCATCTTTTCCTGTCTTGCTGCCTTCTTTTCTGTTTTGTTTATTTTAAAACAATAGGACACTTTTTTCTTTTTTGCTTTTGTGTAACTTCTGTAGATATTTTATGTGAGTGTGTGGTTACCTTAGGCTTACATAAAATATCTTATAGTTTAAACAGTCTATTTTAAACTGATAACATCTAAGTTCAAAAGGATACAACAATTCTTCACTTTAACTTTTCCCATCTGTTTATGTTATTATTGTCAGAATTTACATCTGTTCATTTTATATATCTTTTAATGTACATTTCAGTTGTAGTTATTTATAATACTTTTGTTGTTTAACTTTTATACTCCAATTAAAAGTGTTTTAAGATGGAGGAGGGCACGGGGGGATAAATGGTGATGGATAGATACTTAACTTGGGATGGTGAACACACAGTACAGTGTACAGATGATGTGTTGTAGAATTATACACCTGAAACCTGAATAATTTTGGTAACCAGTGTTGCCCCAATAAATTCAATAGAAATGAAAAGATGTGATTTACCCACCACCATTAGAGTAATACAGGATTCCTTCTTTGTTTATGTATTTACCTTTACCTACAGTTTGATCTAGTCTTGATGAACACCCTCAGCTTTTGTTTTTCTTGGAAAGTGTTTCTTTTTGAAGAACAGTTTGCCAGAGATATAATATCCTTGGCTTGTGTTTTTTTTTTCAACTCTCTGCATATATCATATCACTCTTTTCATGCCTGCCAAGTTTCTAGTAAAAATATGCTAATTATGTTATAAGGGCCTCCTTTGTGTGTGAAAAGTTGTTCTTTTGTTTCTGGTTTCAAGATTCTCTCTTTGACCTTTTACAATGATTATAATGTGTCTTGGTTTGGATTTCTTTTGATTCATCAAAATTGAAGTCCTTTGAGCTTCTCGGATTTGGATGTTCATTTTTTTCCCCAGATTTGGAATTTTTTTTAGCTCTTATTTCTTTTACAAGCCTTTCTGGTTCTTTCTATTTCTCTTTTTCTTCTGAGACTCCCATAATGCATCCATTTGTCTGTTTGTGTCCATAAGTTTTTTAAACTTCCTTTATTTATTCTCTCAAATTTGACTCCTTTGAAGTATTTCTAAAGACCTGCAATTAAGTTTTCCAGTTCTTTCTTCTGCCTAATTTAGTCTGAGGTTGAACCTCTGTAGTAAATTTCTCAATTCAATTATTATGTTCTTCAGTTCTATGCTTTTGTTTGGCTCTTTTTAATATTTTTATCTCTGTTGAATTTCTCAGTTTGTTCATGCATTACTCTCTTCATTTTAGTGAGCATCTGTATGCCAGTTATTCTGACTTCTTTATCAGATAAATCATATAACTTAATTTCATTAAGGTCAGTTTTCTGCAATTCATCTTGTGTCTGTGTTTGGAACATCTTTGACTGATTCTTTGTATTCCTTGACTTTCTGTGTTGGCATTTATAGGAGACCATTCTGTATGGTGTGGGCCCAGCTCCCACCTGGAGATGCACAGGACCCACACCCATGGATAGGTTCTCCTGTGGAGAATCAGACCTGCATTGTACCTAGACTGCTATTAGACTTGCTTTTGCTAAAACTCCCTCACCCTGAAATGAGACAGCAAGTGCTTACTGTAGCTTCCTAAAATCCATTCTAAACCTTCCAATGATGAGTGTAACCAGTTTAACCACTTTTCCCTCTTCATTTGCAAATATCCTTCTGTGATGTGATTAGTGGCATCCTCTCCTTTGTTGTCTGTAAAAGGTAACCAACTAAAATGAACCTGTGCATAGTAAATGAGGACTTCCATGTAATGTGCCCAGAAAAACAATAAAAGCTGATCGAGGTATGGGCCGAGGTTTTCTCTCCCCTTGAGAGAAAAGCCATGCTGTCCCTTTTCCTCCACAGGACTCGGTAGGCCATGTGAATTTCTCATGTCTCATTCACAATGAGGTGGACCCCACGGGCTGGGGTCCACATCAGGCATGTGCACATCATAATTAACAGGTACCTCTGCCAATTTTATAGACCAGCCTTCTGAGACATGTACCACTAATAAGCTCAACCAAAGAATCTGGGGGCTTCTACTAACCCTTTTTCTTCACAGGGAGAAGTGAGCAGTTGTGTTTTTTTCTTCTCATTCTGTGCTGAGCAGAGTTGGGGTGAAAGCTATTGCATCTCACAGTCAAGCTGCTATCTCCATCCTCCTCCAGGTAGCTGGAACTGTCAGAGCTCTAAGAGAAATGCTAGTTCTTTGAGCAACCCCATAGAAGTTGGGGTATTGGATGCATGGACCAACACTTGCCCTCCTCAGGGGGAAACTGAGGGCTGGGATTTTTGTCCATTGTCCTATGGTGAGCAGTGGGGAGCCACCATCTCCATTCTCCCTCAAGTGAAGACACTCATTGTACTTTTCCATCAGAGATCCAAGACCAACAAGACAAAAGCCTGTCCTCTGGAGAGGACCTTCAGAAAAGTTGGCCACTGGTTGTACAAACCAACCCCTTCCCTCCCTGGGAGAAGCTGGAAGCTGGGAGCCTCCTAGATGACATGGTGCGGTGCCAGGGGTAGAGATCCTGGTGAGAGGGTGTCCCAAACATCCCTAACAGCTTCAGTGAGTCTGGTTTCACATTCACCTGGTGGGCAGGAACCTATCTATCTCTGGATGTCTCAAAGAGAATTTGTCTGTAAGTTGTTGCTGAATTGGTGTGTTTGTGCTAGGTCTTTATGCTTCACTGTCTTGCTTCAGCAGTGTCTTTCTCTTCTGTACCTCTTCTTGTGAGATCTTCATTTCTATGATAGTTTATTTTTACCTCTAAATTATTTTCTGATCTCTACCAATTCATATTTTCACTGTTTGCTTGAGTTCTGTTGATTTCCTATATCTTCTCTATGTATTTTTAACCTGTTTTGACATATTTTAGAGGTGATATGTTAATTAAAATATTAATTTGTCATGCTGTTTGATCATAATTTTTATTTCCTTCTATACAAACATCTTTTTTCTTTCTTTGTTTATCTGAAATATTTTTTCTTGTGCCACTGGTAGTTTTCTCTCATGTTTATTTTGAAACTTTACTCATATTTTACTGAAGTAAATTATTGGACCAGGATTTGCAGGAAGATCGTATGGGAGTCAGGGTAGAACCATGTTTCACACTACCAGGCATTTATTCTGGCTTGTAATGTAGTTTCCTTACAGCAATGTTAGGGTGTGTTGATTCTTCTGGCATTTATTTTTAGCTGGCCTACGGAGATCCGAAGCTGTAGGGCTGCCAACGGTGCATATCGTCCTGCGCTCTGCTTTGATGACAGACTGCTTCCTGCTAATAGTCTTGCCACTGCAACTCCTCATTCAAGATGACCTCTCTGGCACCAACTTATTGCCAGTTTAGGACCAGAAAGCTTCCTGCTGCCAGTTTGTTCCTATTTTCTAAATAACAGATTCCTGGATTTCTCCCAACTGTATATGCTACATACCTTTGAAAACCATTTTGCTGGCTTTGTTATGAGATCTGCAACCTCAATGTCATCTCTCAGCGTGCTGCTGTGCTCGTCTTTGACCTTTGCTCTGTTTAGGATTATAGATATCTTTTGGCTTCGCAAAGATTAAAGTTTATATTTTTGTTATATTTTACTTCACATGTAATATCCAAAGATAGAAAGGGAAAATTTAATCTTTGCTTTGTTATCTAAAAATAGAAAATTGAAAAAGTAACTAAAATCTGTATTTATATGTACAATTTTATGGATAGAATTTATATAGTAATCCTCTAAACACTAGACATGTAGATTCTATACAATTATTTCCTCTTCTAAATCACATTCTTAAAAATTACCTTCTCATTAAATTTCTATAAATTGATTTATAAAACTAAAGTCCATGAATACTTAGAATCACTACAGATTGACAAATTATGAAAAATATACACAAACTTCTGCTTCAACCAAAAGCATATAAAAGGTCACCCTGGTTGGTGTGGCTCAGTGGACTGGGCATTGTTCTGAAAACCAAAAGGCTGCTGGTTCAATTCCCAGTCAGGGCACATGCCAGGGTTGCAGGCCAGGTTCCCCCCAGTTGACGGTGTGCAAGAGGTAGCTGATCAATGTTTCTCTTGTACACTGATGTTCCCCTCCCTCTCTTTCTCCCTCATTTTCTCTCTCTCTAAAAATAAAAAAAAAACTTAAACAATGATATACAAGGTCTATAATCTCCATTTCCTCATTATACTAGGTATTATTATATATTTAAATATTTAATAATTTCCAATCAAATGTTACCTTGGATTCAGATTTGAATTTCTTATTTACAAAAAAAGATAAAGACATTTTTTACATATTTTATTGATTATGCTATTACAGTTGTCCCATTTCTCCTCCATCATTCCCCTCCACCCTACACACCCCCTCCAACCCGCATCCCCCCCTTTGGTTCATGTCATGTGTCATAAGTTCTTTAGCTTCTACATTTCCCACACTATTCTTGCCCTCCCCCTGTCTACTTTCTACCATCTGCGCTATTTGTTCTATGTACCTTGTCCCCCTCTCTCCTCCTCCCACTCCCCTGTTGCTAACCCTCCATGTGATCTCCATTTCTGTGTTTCTGCTCCTGTTCCAGTTGTTTGCTTAGTTTGCTTTTGTTTTAGGTGTGGTTGTTAATACCTGTGAGTTTGCTGTCTTTTAACTGTTCATATTTTTTATCTTCTTTTTCTTAGGTAAGTCCTGTGAACATTTCATATAATAAGGGCTCAATGATAATGAACTCCTTTAACTTGACCTTATCTGAGAAGCACTTTATTTTCCCTTCCATTCTAAATGAAAGCTTTGCTGGATAGAGCAATCTTGGATGTAGGTCCTTGACTTTCTAGTCCCTTTTGCCTGTAAGGTCTCTTTTGAGAAATCAGCTGACAGTCTGATGGGAACTCCTTTATAGGTGACTGTCCCCTTATCCTTTGCTGCTTCTAGAATTCTCTCCATTTTAACCTTGGCTAATGTAATTACGATGTGCCTTGGTATGTTTCTCCTTGGGTCCAACTTCTTTGGGACTCTCTGAGCTTCCTGGAAGTCTATTTCCTTTGCCAGATTGGGGAAGTTCTCCTTTATTATTTGTTCAAATAAGTTTTCCACTGGTTGCTCTTCTTCTTCCCCTTCTGGTACCTCTATAATTCAGATGTCGGGACATTTAAAGATATCCTGGAGGTTCCTAAGCCTCTCCTCATTTTTTTGAATTCTTGTTTCTTCCTTCTTTTCTGTTTGTTTCTTTCTTCCTTCTGGTCCATTCCATTGATTTGAGTCCCAGTTTTCCTCCCATCTCTATTGGTTCCCTGTGCGTGTTCCTTCATTTCACTTATTATAGCCTTCATGTGTTCATCTAATTTGTGAGCAAAATCAACCAATTCTGTGAGCATCCTGATCATCAGGGCTTTGAACTGTGCATTTGATAGGTTGGCTATCTCTTGGTTGCTTAGATGAATAGGCTCTGGGGCTTTAATTTGTCCTCCCGTTTGAGCCATTTTTGGGATTTTTGTTTTTTTTTTTGGTCTAGTAGCGGTTGTTATGTAGTAATGAGGGACAGAGCCTTAGGTGTTCCCCAGGGCGGGGCAGCCCAGTCACTGGGTAGTGACGCTGTATTTAGGGGTGGGGTCCAAGAGGGAACAATGGCACTTATTCCGTTCTCTCTCAGATTCCAGTGACTTTCGCTGCTGTTTCCCCTTCACCTGGATTATCTGCGTGCGAATGTGGGACCACCTGGTCAGCCAGCTGCCCTGTGAGGCCTAACTGGGTTTGCACCATTACCACTTCATGCCTGGGGTCCACAAGCTGCTGCCTGTTCACCTGGGTCCACTTCTTCCTGCTGCTACTCTACCCCTTTTACTGGTCTGGATGAATGGTTGTTGGACTTCTGTACAGTTCAATTTTCTATCAGTTCTGGTAGTTTTCTTGTTTCTAAATCTTTGTTGTCCTTAATTTTGGTTGTGTGAGGAGGCACAGTGTGTCCACCTATGCCTCCATCTTGGCCAGAAGTCCTGATCAAGATAAAAACATTTTTCATATTTTAGTAGACTATTTGTATTTTTTAATGAGTTTTCAAATCTTTGCCTTTTTTATCTTTTCTTGTCTTCCTTCAGTTAAGACTTTTTCTATTAAGAATATTGGACTGTACATAAAGAACCCCAAAGATTCCACCAAGAAACTACTAGAACTGATAAATGAATTCTGCAAAGCAGCAGAATACAAAATTAATATTCAGATATCAGTTGCATTTTTACATTAAAATAATAAATTAACAGAAAGGGAAATTAAGAAAACAATCCCATAAACAATTGCTTCAAAAAGAATAAAATACCTAGCAATAAATCTATCTAAGAATGTCAAAGACCTACACTCAGAAAATTATAAACACTGCGGAAAGAAACTGAAGAAGATACATGAAAGTGGAAGTGCATACCGTGTTCTTAGGCAGGAAATCAACATTATTAAAATGTCCATGCTACCAACAGCAATCTATAGATTCAACTAAATTCCTATTAAGATTCCAATGACATATTTCACAAAACTACAGCAAATATTTCAAAAATTTATATAGAACCACAAAAGGTCCCTCATAGTAACAGTGATACTGAGAAAGAAGAACAAAGTTGGAGGAATCATGCTACCTAATATCAAACTGTACTATAAGGCTTTGGTAATGACAATAGCATGGCATTGCCATAAAAACAGACAGAGAGATTAATGGAACAGAATAGAGAGCTCAGAAATAAACCTACAACTTTATAGTCAATTAATATTTGACAGAAGAAGCAATCACATACAATAGGCTAAATATAGTTTATTCAATAAATGGTGTTGGGAAATTAGACAGATATATGCAGAAAAATGAAACTAGACAAACTTCTTATACCACACACAAGGATAAATTACAAATGAATTAAAGACTTAAATATTAGAGCTAAAAACATAAATATCCTAGGAGAAAACATAGGCAGTAAAATCTTGGACATTGCTTGCAGCAATGTTTTATTTTATATATTTCCCCAAGCAAGGGAAACAAAAGAAAAAAAAATAAACAAATGGACTACATCAAACTGAAAAGTTTTTATACAGCAAAGGAAACTGGCAACAAATAAGAAGACAACCCATGGAATGGGAGAACACATTCACTGCTACATTTGATAAGGGGTTAATATAAAAAATGTATAAAGAACTTACAAAACTCAACAGTAAAATAACAAACAATCCAATTAAAAAAAATAGGCAAAGGACTTGAATAGACACTTCTCCAAAGAGGACATATAGATGGCCAATATATATATGAAAAAGATGTTCAATAGAACTAATCATCAGAGAAATGCAAAATAAATCTGCTATGAGATATCACTTCATACCCATTAAAATGTCCAGCATCAATAAATCAACAAAAATGAAATGGGTACTGGCGAGGATGTGCACAAAAAGGAACCCATTTGCACTGTTGGTGGGAATGCAGGCTGGTGCAACCACTGTGGAAAGCAGTATGATACCTCAAAAAATTGAAAATGGATCTGCCTTTTGACCCAAAAATCCCACTTCAGGGAATATATTTGAAGCAATCCAAAACACTAATTTGAAAGACCTAAGTGCCACTTATGTTCATTGCAGCCTTATTTACAATCACTGAAATGTGAAAGCAGCCAAGTATCCATCAGTAGATGAGTGGGTAAAACTATAGGACATTTACGCAATGGAATACCACTCAGCCATGAAAAAGAAGAAAATTTTACTGTTTGCAACAGACAGCATGGATGGGCCTGGAGAATGTTATGCTGGAACGTAATAAGCCAGTCAGGGAAAGACAAGTACGGTATGATTTCACTCATGTGTGGAATCTAATGAACAAACTGAACTAACAAGCAAAATAGAGACAGACTCATAGATAGAGAGCAGGATGACAATTATGGGGGAGGGGATAGGGGTTGGAGGGATTTAGCAAACCAGAAAAAGGACTCATGGACATGGAAAGAGTGTGGTGAGTGTGGGAGAGAGGGGTAGTATATGGGATAAAAATGGCAATGGAAAAATGTAGTAAAAAAGGGTAAAACATTTCAATGCTTTGCAGTCTATATTATATTTATATATTCATTGGAGTTATCATTTGCATCTCAATTTTATTTATATTTATTTGTTTTTTAAAACTTAGATACCTATTGATCTTTTACTTCAAGATTTTTATACTGCTTTTATGACAAGATCAGTCATCACTGACTAAAATTAAATAGGCTCATATACATATGACATTTCCACCAAACTTACGGTGTTTTTAAAAGTTACTTTATTCTTTTAATCCATCAAATGTATATATTATTAATCTTTATGCATTTGTAATATTTATTTAACCTCCTAACAATATGAGATATAATCATAACTTAGAAACAGAAAATTCTTCTACCTTAATGGTTATCTGTTACATATATTACTGATTGTAGTTCTTCATTCTTTCACTAGATTCTAAACAAAAAACATGAACACATAAAAATATCAAAAGCAGCCCTCACTGGTGTGGCTCAGTTGATTGAGTGTTGGACTGTGAAATACAGTCACTCATTCGATTCCCAGTCAAGGTGCATGCCTGGGTTACAGGTCAGGTGCAACCCAGGAGGGTGCATGAGAGAGGCAACCACACGTTGACGTTTCTTTCCCTCTCTCTCCCTTCCTTCCCCTCTTTCTAAAAGTAAATAAACAAAATTTTTAAAAAATATCAAAGCAAAACAAAATTTTCAGGCAAAACCATTTTTTTCTAAAATACTAGTTTCAGCATCTATATTTTGATATTGACTTTAAAAAATAGATTTATCCTACAGGTACTTGACATATAAGTTGAAAAACAAAGAATCCAAATATTTTTTCAACCTTGTTGGCCCCATGCTGGTTTTCCATGATGCATTTTACTTCCTTCTTTATTGTCTATTCTGCTCCAGCAGTTTTAACAGATACATGTGGATCATCAAGCTCACTGCTTTTCCATTGTCATTAATAGTGCTTATAGGTAAGATGTTATTGCTAAAGCAGTTCTATAAACTGGTGCAATGTCCTGTACATTCTATATAACCCAGCCTAAGCTTTAAAATATTCAACCAGCAAAAGTGATTTCAAAAGACATTCCATTCCACCTTTGGGTAATGAGGAAGAGGAAATTCACAGTTGAAAATCAGACTTGCAAAACTAAAGCACAATAGGGTGCTGAGCAGATAGCCTTAAGGTGGCACCCCGTCAGCTTTAGGTACAGGAGGCTCTGAGTCCTGACTTTAAACTTGTGTTGACATTGCTCAGAACCCACATTTTTATTTCATGAGCCTTCTGAATCTTATTTCTCATTTTACACCATTTAAATTAATAGGAAACCTCGCTGCGCTATGCCTGGAGCCTCTTGTATATCTATGTTCAGCGGAGCTAACTAAACCTGTGATTCTTTTAATTTATTTTTAATTTATAATGCTTGAGGACATTTCTGTTTACTGCTCTCTTTTCAAGCTTTTTAAGGTCTTTATGAAAATATCCCTGAAGAGTCATCCTTTGAATAAGATAATGACTCTTTCCCAGTCACAGGATTTCCTGGAGGTTCTGAGTTTTCCTATAGATGTTTAGCTGAGATGTAATTTTTTTACATTTGGATTTGTTGTAACCTGACTTCTATCCACTCCCCTGCAGTGACATCCCTTGACTAGCCCACTGAGCCAGCTTTACTAAAAGTGTTGCTTTCAGCGCACTTTTCGCTTATGTACTGATCATTCAATGTTTTGATTACTTGCACCTGTCTTGCTCTTTCCTATGAATCTTACGTGTGATTAACTTGAGCTTTTTCCACCAACCTGGTTTCTTTCTTTCATCAAACCCTGCCTGTTGCCTGGGTCCACTCTTTGTTCTCTTGCCTCAGAAATTCTAGTCATAAACCTTGGACCCTCTGACTTAACCATGGTTCTAGTGGTTTGTCTGAACTCAGCATTTTAGGTCATTTTGTGTGCCTAATTCTTCAAGCCATGGTTCCAAATCTGAGAACATCAGTGTACTAAGTTCCTCAAGGGTAGTAATGAGTCCTTATGGCATTTCAAAATATCTAAGTCTGATGAACATTTCAATTCATAAATTTCAATTCAACAATGCTGATCTAAAGATCTAACAACTTTCTCTGTTTAGAAAAGTAGTAGACAAAAATTATTACTTAATATAATTTAGTATAGGAAGAAATTCAGAAAATGAATATCATATGGTGAGTGCAGAAGAGATATATCAAAAAGATTCCTTACTATATTTTAAAAATGTCTGTATAGACTACACTCCAGAATCAGTAGTGGCACTTACTAGTTTAATTCCATAATTCAGATTTAAATTGAGTGTTTGATTTGTCTTCCTTCTGTTTTTTCTTTCTATCTTCCTAGAAATTTAGTTTTAAGGCTCATTACCTTTAAAAGAAAGTGTCATATCCTTTCAGAAAATCCATGTTTGTCCGTTTGACAGTTGCTTACTTTTAACAAATTGGTCTGATAGTTACATGTATGTACAAAGTCTGTCCAGAAGGTATCCAGCCATGTAATATGAAAAATAGAGACATTGATTGAAGAAGCTACAAGATATAAGAAACACTGTACGTAGGACAATGATGCCTCGGTTTCCTTCAAAGTAGGCACCTTGGGACCTCACAGTTTTCCCAATAGTTATCAGTTGCCCCACCGTATTTTCCTGCATCTCACTGATGGTCTGAAATCTCTTCCTTTTCAAAGGTGATCTTAGTTTGGAGAAAAGCCAGAAGTTGCAGGATGCCTGATATGACCTTTAGGGAGGCTGAGTCACCTAGGTGATTTGATGTTTTGCCTAAAAACTCTGCATGTGATGTGATGCATGAGTGGGCACATTGTTGCGATGAAGCTGCCAATCAATCACCAGTAGCCCATACTTGCAGCCTTCTGAATCATCCAAATAGTTTCTGTGGAGGATGTTTAAGCTTAAAGCAAAATTTGGTGCAGATTCATTACTGTACTTGCTCAGTCATTTTGAATGCAATAGCCACACAGAACGCACTCAGGCTCAATGGCATCTACTACCATCATTATTCACGCATATGCTCTCCAGTCCACTCTCCTTGGCTGCCAGGTTACATAGATGTCATGCAAACTGTTCTAGTTATATGGCTGAACTTTTTCTGAACAGACCTTATATGTTTAAAACTCAGGGCCAAGGGGATCATGAGAAGTTAGGGAACTCAGAATGTCTTTTTTTCCAGACCTGGTTGGCTGTGGAAGGTCAAATGCAATGAGCTATCCTACAAGTCATAACCTGTTTTGATGTTGTTTATAGTTTTGGTTATATTTGTCTGTCTTATATTTTTTGTTTTGCAAAATACATTTTATCAGCGTAATGTGGTCCCCTTCAGAAGCTTGCACCTTTTGTTATCTGAAAGCCATCACTGAAATTTAAATTTATATTTTTCTTTTATAAACATCTGGAAGTCTGCATTCACCCTGTCATACTTAACTATACATTCCTCTGTTATTTGGGTTAAAGGTATATGTTGAGACATAAAATACTCAAATATTTATTTAGACATAAGACTAGTTATCAACTCTGAAAGTTAAGACAATTGATAGTGGAAAGAACCTTGACACCTACACTTTGTCTAAAGCAGACATAAGCAGAGGGATTCACCTGCAGCGACCTAATGTGACCTCTTACAGTCCTTTGTTCCTCCCTGAAGAGAAGTCCAGCTTAGCTGCTGTTTGCCTAAAGACTGAGATCTTCTTACTGCATCTTCCCCATCGTGACACTTGTGGCAGTCATCTGAAGGTTTTCACTGACCCAAATATTGAAGTGCATTTGGGGCAAGAGAAAAGTAGGTATTAGAAAGAATGTTATTGAGTGGACACAGGAAGAAAAGCATTAGCTCATTTAACTTACCTTTATTGTTGCTTGAGATCATGAACTGTGTGTGAGTGTGTGTGTGTGTGTGTGTGTGTTATGTAGTGGTTTTTGTATGTATAATAGTGGCCAATATGAGTGAGATCAAAAGGCAAGTGCTTTTATAATCAACCAATAGATATTTCATCTGAGAGCTAAAAATTGCTTTTGGCACATTAAGTTAGACAAAAGCACAAAGTTTAAATCTGGATAAATCCAAAATTCCCAGAACTAACCATTATGACACTCAGAAATGATTCATGCTGGGAAGAAATTTGGACTGTTTTCACCAGATCCAGACAAAGCAGACCACTATGCTATTGATTATAAAGTAGATCTTGCCAAAGTGAAGGAACTGGCCCAAACTCTGCAAATGACATTTTTAAGATGACACATATTTTTTTGGGAACTCTACAAACCAAGGTATTAAACTATGAACCAGTAGAAATTTTCAAGACCTATGGACAATTAAGTTGCATAAAGAATAGTTTATGTAAGGGGAATAAAGGGTGATAAAAATGCAATAAAATTTATAAGAAATAAAAATTAAAAAGTCAGCCATGAGTTTTACCTCTTTACATGATTCCTTGATAACTTCTCCCAAGTTCCGGACCTGAATTTCCAGTCCTCGATGGCATTTTCACCGGGGTGGAGGTTTGCTAATGTTGATAATACAACATATAACAATGCCACTCATCATGTTCACCCCACAGCTTCTCTCGCCCTGATTTCTTGCTGATGGTTTTCAATATTCATTTTTCTTTTCTGTCACAGAAGCTCCAGACCTCTGAGTGCTCTTTGATTTATCTCTTCTTTTTCCTATCATCAATGATTCATCAAAGGCTGTCAATTCCTCCCCCTACTGTTTCACACAGCCCTTTCTTCTGCATTACCCCAGCTCCAGTTAACTGTCCTATTACTGTTTACCTAAACTACTGCTATAACTCTTCTTGCCTTCGGTATTGCTTCTCATCTATTCATTCCACATTTGGCTGCCAAATTAATCTTCCTGAAGTACAGTTTTGATTATGTCACCCCTGCTCAATGACTTTCAAATCTCTCTTCTTTGCTTATCAATAAAGTTTAAACTTTTTTAGCCTTCGACATTATAATCTAGGTTTATTCTCATGAGTGTAGCATTAATATTTTTGTTTTGTTGAAACTCTAGCAAAACTGAACAATTCAACATTCTACAACTATGCCTGGAAGCTTTCATCCACCAAAGGTCTTAATTTTTTTTTCCACCTAGAATGTTTTTAATGCTATCCATTAAAACCTCTTCAGGTTCTCAGAGGGAGCTTTGGCTTTCCCTAAAATATCTTGGATACACAGTCTGCGGCGTTCTCAGGAGCATATGCGAGGACCCATAGGGCAAACATGAGGTCACATGGGGAATTGAGCAGAGACAGAGATGGAAAAATAAGGGTAGAAGATGGAGGAGTAGGGATTGAAAGCCAGGGGCAAGTAAGTCTGAGAATTCTAAATTTGAATCTGATCTTCTAGGTCATTGTGAAATTATGCTCATCAAAGTAGACTGATTAAGCATACCTCATTTAATAGTTTGTTAGTCTAACTCTTATATAATCATACATGTGATATGTAGGCCTCCATTTATTTTCTTGCACTGGCTCTAACAAAATATTAGAAGCAGACCTGCTTTTTAATCATGATACTCAAGGCTTGAGCACATTTTCATTTGGTAGGTTTTTCTTAATATTTGTTGACTATAAGAAGAAGTCCACTGGTCTTTCTTTGAAATTCTAGAGCAGTTTATAAAATACATCAAATATATTTTGTATTTATAAAAAATATATGGTGACAATCATAGTCCTCTGTAATTCCTTCCACTTTGTTTATGTCTTGGCATGGTGACCTCTGTGAGAGAACGTGTGTAAGCTCCACACCCCGTGTTGCATGCATAATAAGGGAGGTGAAAGATTATTTACTGGGTAAAAAGTAGAAACCCAGAATTTCCTCTAGATGAGATATATGGATTCATGGGATTTAACCACTTTGAGATATCTCAGAGACTAGGAAATTGACTCCAGAAAAATTACTTGCCTTCTCCAAGGCTCATAGTTATTAGTAGGAACTGTGGGGATAGAATTCAAGCATTCTGCCAAGCTCTTCCTGAAGTGCAGACTGTGTTAGCACATTGTGTTGAACATTGGCCAGGAATTGGCATTGAGAAAGACATGGCATTAATAGGGTATCTGTAGCAGGATTCCCTTTCACAAACGTGAGTCAACTTGTGAAGTAGAATAAGCTCAGATAAAGACGTTAAGCTCATAAAGATGAGTCTTTCTAGAGGAGCTTAGTTTGCTCACATCCACAGCAGACACACATGGAAATTCCAGCCAAGTGTACCCACTGTTGGCATACGGTTTATCCAGAAGACAGAGGCATTGTGTTGCAGCAGTTGTCTTCGTAAAGATTTAGTGCTCATGTCATTTAGAACACCCAACTGAATGTGTGTTTGTATAGGGCACCGCTGTGAGCAAATACTGTCAAATTAGGACATTTCTATTTCAATCAGGTGTTGAAAAAGGCTTACAACATGTAAGACCCAGTAACACTAAAATCTGTTTAAGCACATAAAGCATAAAGCCTTTGTACTCAGAAGTATATATACTCCGTGCATCCTAATACACCTGAGTAATGGATGGGGAAGAGAAACATAATGCTTGAAATTGTGATGGTCTGTGAGAGCTATCTTAATACTGGTCCGACAGCACTTGACAAGCAACTTACTTAGTAAAAGGAAGCATAGTCATGTCTTCCTGTTTCAAGTTGTTACCAAGTTAAAATAAGATTAAAATTTTTGACAATATGTATATATTACTTGTGGTAAGTATTTTGTGTTTAATTTGTGTTAAGTACTAGTGTTAATTGAAGGAAACTTTGTGGTTAGAGGATATGATATAATAATTATTTACAGGAGGGATATTTTCTTCTAACTATTGATACTGTGAGAGCACTTAGCCTAGGAGTTGCATATATAAACTGACTTTTACTATTTCACTTCTGACACCTTACTGAGTTCAGATATTCCTTTTCCCTTAAACTAAGGGGGATGGAGCTCGAACTGCTCGGAAACACATGAATGAGATGAGAAAGCTAGGTGTCTTGATACTTCCCTGATTGGATACTTTCACGTCATTCTTGTCTACAATGCCATGGTGAGGTCTGCTCACCTTGAAAAGGAGGATAAACCTTAGTCATCTGCTATTAGTTTTGACTGGATGATTCCAAAGTCCATTAAACAACAATAAAAAAGAAAGGTAGATTATATAAGGAAATGCTCACATTTGTGAGTTCAATCATTCAAACACAGATTTGCTAGTGAAGTGTCCCTAGATTGTACCTAAGTGTGAGGATCTTGAACTTGGTCTGACTTGTAAAGAGGCTGCTGCAGTGCCATTTTAAAAGAGGAAATAACAGCAGAATGGATGCATTTCCAGGCGTGTTTACGGCACCCCCCGGAGACTATCGCTGGGGGAAATGGAGCAGTGTTCTTCAGGGAGGTGCGCGAGCAGTCGCATACCCTTGCCTCCCCGGAGTGGCAACCCTGTTTCCAGCTTTGTAGCTGCTATCCAGAGGTCCCTTAGCTCACCTTGCTATCTCAGGTATCAAACTACACACCTGCTGGGAAGTGGTTTCATGAGCCTCAGGAGGCTTTGGTGCAAATCTAGGGAACTACTAATTGTCTCCCTTCCCATCTAACTTAGACACCTGCTTCCTTTTCACTTGGCTGATCTCCACCTATGCCTCCAGATTACTTTCCAGCTTCAGTGTGATCTTGTCATTTTCAGGTAGCCTCCTGGTATTTCAATTAAGTAATATACCCTGGTATGCAATCTGCTATAGAGAAGGATTTGACATCATTTTTGGACCCCATTGTTCATTAGCTATCAAGGTGTCAAAAGACTTCTTTGTAAGGCAGAAATCAAGGAAGTTCAGATTTAGGTAAAATAGCACTTAATATTTCAAAGGTCTGATTTATTGAACCTCATTATTTTAAAATTATATGTTAAGTAATGCATTATACTTCTACATACAATTGTTTTACATGAAATATGATACAACATATATAAAATTTTAAAAAGCGACAAGTGTCGATCTGGATACATAATTGTAGTTTTACCTACGAGTCTTGTCCTTGGCTCTAGACTGCCTGGGTTTGAATATTCTCTCTCCTAACGATGATTTGTATGACATACACAAGTTAGTTAACACCTTGTAACTTATATACTCATTCATAAATTGGCAATAATAATGGTACTTATCTCAGGGTTGTTATAGGCTTAAATGAATTAAAGTACTTAAAATTCTTAGAAGAATGACTGGCATATAGAGAATATTAAATAATCACTTTCTAAAATGTTATCATTTTGTTCTATTTGCACTGATCATTTTTTTCCTGGTAGTCTTTTTGTAAAGATTACAATTTCATTATATTTTTAAAATTATGTGATGTTATAAATAGTTCTGTATGTAATCTAATTTTCTAGACCTTAAAGAGTAAATAATTTCCAGTTGAATGTAGGTGTGTTTTTCTACTTGCTGGTTAGTTAGGTTTTTTCCTGTAGTGTGTTGCAATATGTAACAAATTGATATACCTCTTTGTAGATAAAATAGTTTGCATTCCTGAATTAATTTGTAGAAGTGAATTTCTGAGTTAAATGTTATGAATACTTTTATTGTCTATAGTATAGTTTATTTTTATTTATTATTTTTATTTTTTAAATTTTAAAAAAGATTTTATTTATTTATTTCCAGAGAGAGGGGAAGGGAGGGAGAAAGAGAGGGAGAGAAACATCAATGTGTGGTTGTCTCTTATGCACCCCCTAGTGGGGACCTGGCCTGAAACCCAGGGAATCAAACTCATGATCCTTTGGTTCTCAGGCCAGCATTCAATCTACTCAGTCACAGTAGTCAGGGCTTATTTATTATTTTTAAATTGAATTTATTGAGGTGGCATTGTTCACAAAACCATACAAGTTTCAAGTGTCCACCTCAACAAAACATCACTTGCACACTGCATCTTATGCCCATTGCCTGAGCAAAGTCCCTTTCTGTCCCCATTTATCACCCCTTTGCCCACCTCCACTTACCTCCAACCCTCTTTTGCTTTTACGATTACTGCCTGTTGTCTGTGTCTATGTGTTTAAAGTTTGTTTTTGTAAAATGTAGTGACACTTTAAGGTGCCACTGGCTATACATGATCATTCAAATTTAAATGAGAGCTAAAGAATGCAGTGGTATATAGTTTAAATACCCTCTCTTCTACCAACTAATTAATAATTTTTTAAAAGTAGTTAATAGAAGAAGCTTATTTGAGAAGTATTTTCCTGTGTCTTGTGGGGCTCAAAACCTTGAAATTTCTTTTGATTGAATTCTTTTTAAGTTTTATCTTCATTTAATGATTTTCTGATATTATTTTCAAGATTTGTAATTGTGTATTTTAGAATTCTTCCAGGAGTCTCTCTTTACTTCAAAATCTGTTCATTGGCCCCCATTTCCATGCAATTTTATTGCAGATTTCACTTCTTCATTTAATTCGCTTCTTGAATTTTGCTGGCTGTTGGATTCTTAGGATACAAAGATGAATAAGAACACTCCTTGTCCTAAAAGAACTCTGAATCTTGTGTAAGAGAGTCACATAAATTGGGGAGGGAAGTGGTCAGTCGAAGGTTCTCTACAGCCGGCAATCCGAGAGCTGAGAGATGAAAGATGATCTAGTCATAAAGGATGAGATGAGAGACATTCATAAAGGAGATGGGATCATATAACTTTGTGTCCTGCAAAAAAGAAGTGATTTCTATTTTTTCTAATATATTCTATCTAAAACTAAAAATACATTTCATAATTATGCCAAATTACGTCAGCACACACTCCAGGCCATACTCTGAGGCTTGTGGGGGTGGTGTGATGAGAGACAATTTTATTCTTACTTCTTCCCATTGAGAAGATTGATTTCCCAAAGTGACATCAGGGAAAGCAGGGAACTTTTAGTAGTGTCTCCTGGTACCGAGATTTCATCGGGATTCTAATTTCCCAACTCTCAACAAGCCTGTTGTAAATCACCAGTCCTTTTACTGCTGTTCCAGACTCTATATGCATTTCAAAGTTACACATCACATAAATGCAATTATGCGATCTTTATCCTGGTTTGGAAATTGCTTCTAAGTCTCTCTAGGATTTCTTACTGTTATAATCTATGATGAGCAACATGTCACTCTTGCTGTGTAGTCCAGCCTAAGGTTGGCCACTGTAGCAAACAAAAATACAGAAAAAAAATTAAATTTCAGATTGAAAAATGAATGATTTTCTTAGTATAATTATGTATTTTGCAATATTTGGGACATACTTACACTTAAAATTATTCATTGCTTATCTGAAACTGAAATTTAACTCAGCATCTCATATTTAATCTGGCAATTCTAAACCAATCCTTAGAGCAGAACTCCTGAAGGTTCCCATATTATGGCCTCTTACAGTTGATCTTACTTTCCAAGAGCTAAGTGTCCCAGCTAAGAAACTGCCCTGGATCCACCTAAAGTAGTAACATAGAGAGGAGAGAGAGTAGTGAAAAAATACAAAAGAAAGTATCCCTTGAGAAAGAAAGAGCTCTCCCATTTCATTTCTCCCACCTTCCCACAAACGGCATTTTTGAACAATAGACATGGCTAAACTACACACTAGTCACATTATCAAAGATATATTAAATGAGATTTCTTACTATCATTGCAATTACAAAGTAACCCCAACCAGACATATAGATGAAATGAAAGGAAAGATACCTTCCTAGATTGCCTCCTTGCAATGAAACTGAAAAATAACAACCTTGAATATTCCCCAAAGAAGTGCTTCTCTGCTAAAATGTAATATCAGGGAATTACAAGACTTCAGTTGTAGGCAGGTAGTATGTGTGAGGTCCTGGAATATTCATTTTGACCTCTTGTAGGGTGTAATTGCTGAGAGAAGTGGGAGTCACAGTTATAAAGAGTCTTCACCAGTGACAAGTTCCTGGGTGGCCTAAATCACAGAGGCAGAACCATGTACCAAAGACCACTGGAACAAAGTCAGACAGGAATCAAAGCATGGCATCATGTGCCTGAGCAGTGGGAGGGGCTGCATAGCATGCCAATCTTTGCTTGCAGGTGACCTAACTTTAGGGCACAAATGGCCTTTAAGTTTCTGAAGATGTTTAAGTACAAAAAGAAGAAAGTCTCTATTCACCTGTCACCCTGAGCAAAGATTTAGCAGATGAAACCACAGGTGTTTTACTCAAAAGAACATGAGGGGAAGACTAGAGTCAGTTAAATGTTTCGTTTGTTCCTCATAAAATAGGGCATTCCTAGATCTTTATAGATTTTATACAATATTCAGTGTTTGAAAGCAACTTTGCTTCTCTGTATTCTCAGATATTTATACTTAACTCAATTAGGCCTAACCATTTAAAATACACTACACACTGCAAAAATCCTGAATGTAGATTTATGAATACTTGAAAAATTTTATCGATAGTTTATTTCCAGAGCCTTCCATTTATTGTGGGTAAATGTTTATATGTGTTATACTCTCATTTCTTGTGCAAAAAAAAAAAAAAAAAAAGCTCAACTATGCAAAGACTTGGAAAATTATATAGTAAAAGGCCTTCTGGGTTTTAAGGGACAAAACTAAATTGAAAACTGAAAATAGAGAATCATAATATAAAAAGACTTGTAATACATATAACTTCCAATTAAATACTTTGTTAAGTCTAAACAATTATTATAAATATGATAACTTCATATAAATATTTTTGAATAATATTTCATGACTAAATTACGATGATATATATATATATAAGAAGTAGTGATGGGGGCATGAAAATATCAAAAGAGGCACCTTGGATTTGGTACTGGCAATCAGAGATATACAGGTAGAAGTGGATTTTAAAGAATTTTAAATTGTTTATTCTCTATATCTTTGAAACTTTAAAATAACAAAGAAATATAGTATCCAGCAAAAGAAAGAATAGAAGGAATAAAAAGAAAGATATTTAAAGTCTCATGGGATATATGCAAAATTTATTCTTAAGGTAGATCAAAAATGAAATCTCTGTACTCTTCTCAATATTGAAATTGAGTAGTTTAGATTCTCTAATACTCAAAAGTAACACTAAACTTCAAACAAAGTAAGCCACTTAGAAGTGAAAAATACCCACTGAAGTAACTAGTTAGTAAAAATAGAGATCTAAACTAGTCTTAATGACTTTTGACACATCTTTTGTGAATGCTGTTTTTATTCAGGTGACTGTCAAAACTTTATGGAGTTAGTAATGGTCAAATATAAGATAATGTGCAAAAATCAATTGCTTTTCAAACCAGGGCAGCATTTAAGATATAATGGAAACCACTGTTTATACTCAACAGCAGCACCACCACCACCAACAAAAACTCATATATTAGTTAAAAATAAGACGGACAAGAAAATGGGCAAGACCTATAGGGAGAACTGTATAAACTTTACTGAGAGAGATAAAATATTTAAGTAAACAGCTATACCATATTTCGGAATGCAAAGCTTAAATAATGTAAAGATAACATTTCTTTCTAAATTAATGTTTGGGCTTGTAATGGACAAAATGCTCTTAGAAAACACTCAGCCTCTCTCTGTATTTTTACTGCTTATATCATTTTGATTTTACATATGATTCTACTTTCAAGTAGACTTATTAAAGATTTTTATGTGATTATATCTTGAACGATATCACCGGACCATGTGCCAGGTTAAAATGCAAGTGTTGAGAGAGAGTTGGGGATCAAAAAATGATGAAGTTCTCTCTTGCACAAAAATGAAGAAAGTACAAGATTTCTAAGGGATGATTTTCCCAGGTGACAATTCACATTATTGCTTGTTCATATTATAGAAATCTTGCCAAAAATTAAGCACTTCTGATTTTAAAGACCCTGTTAAGGAAAGCTTGAATTTCCTTTACCGAGGCAAGTGGGTGAAGTGATTGGGATGGGTATAACTTTGTGGACTCGGGGACGCACATTGTGACCTCACTCTGCATTGCCACTCCTTCTCCAGACTGGGAAGCTGTGCAGCCAGCCCCAGCAGAGGTCAGGCAGGTCAGCAGTGATCTGGTGAGTTTATCTAAACACTCACCGTTTCCTGCAACTCTCTGCATATAAGAGAACCTTGTCAATAAGAGAGAGGTGGGAAAAGAAACAATTGTGTAATCTAATTTTCCCTACTTGTCTCTGGATCCAGAGAAACCCGGTGTTTTAAGGGCATGTGTGCCTAATACCAAACACCAGTTCAGGTGTCTGCTGCTTCGAAAGCCAATACTCAAGATGCAGGTGCTGGTGTGAGGAAAAATGGTTTATTTCAGTGCCAGCCACGCGAGAAGATGGAGACTTTTGTTCCAAAGCTCATCTTAACATCTCAGTGCAGGCAGGGGTTTCCAGTGAGGGAGAGGGAAAGCAGAACAAAGAGATCAGGGAGAGGCTGTGGGTTTGCAGGCAGAGTCCTTACGGGTCCTGGTGTGGATCCTTAATGTCAGCACTCTGGAACCGGGCAGCATCAGGCAAAGTTTTTGGTCAAGGTCGTTTCCTGTACACACAGAAACTGGAACTGCTAGTGTGCGCAACATGCTGATAAGGACACTGTTAGTACATGAGTTCTTTTTATAAGTTTGTTAGAACATTTTATTTTAATTCTATGTCATGGCCAATCAGAATTGTATAAAGTTTCTACTCCCTGTTACATGCCCACGTGTTGATTAGAGTGAATGAAGAAAGTCTATGACTTCTGCCAAGCTGGTTTCCGTTTAGCTCACTGAACATCTGGACTGTAAAGTGTGTGGTGCAGATACTCACACAATTACAACCTAAACCTATTTGCTTGGGGTGCACCATTGAGATAAACCTCATCTTATTCTCTGACTCAACATCCTTCTGTTAGTTTATGTCATCTCTCTTATCACCACATGGTTAATTACTGTTTCAGTCATTTGTTTGGTTGTTTTTCCTCTTTCCCTGCAATAGATTCTCATCTCTTTGAGGCAGGAGCCCTATCTTGTTCAGCATTATATCCTCAGCTTCTGACAAGGTGGCTAAACCAGAGCAGATAACTGAAGAGCATTTATTAAATAAAAGAAAGGATAAGTGAATAAGTAAATAATTAATAGATGAGCTATTTAACAGATGGTTATGAAGAAATTTGGCTGTTTCAGGATAAAAAAATAATGTTAATCACATGATCTCTCTAAACAACATAGATTTGCAATCTGGGTACTAGCTACAAATACACACAAAAATAGTGGGTAGAGTATCACTGGAATTTGAAGATACATTTTTACGTTCTATGTGAAGCCTGCTTGGGGGACTTCTGAAGGCACTGTGAAACCCTGCGTTTCTCAGGGTCTGTGAAACTACAGAGGAGTGAGGGTCTGCTCACTGAACCCCTGAGAGACTTGTCACACATATGAGGATATTCTGAACAAGGACATTAATTGTTGTTTGAGTCTCAAATTAAAGGTCACCAAGACAGAGGGCCTCACTGCCACCAAAGACTTATCATTGAACTGCTTTTTACCTGGGCAGCTCTAAATACCAAGGAAGATTCGGGGCAGTGTGAGTGCGACAGTGTTGGAAAAGAGGGTTCTTGATGTTTGTGCCTTTGAGTAATCCATTCACTCCCTTCAGTGTGAGTGGGTCCTGTGACTTGCTTCTATCCAATAAAATATGGCAAAAGTGATGGGTGTTATTCTCATGGTTACATCACAAAAGTGGTGGGTGTCAGTTTCATGATCACATTGCATTGTATGGTGAAGGTGTGGAATATCACTACCATGATTACGTAAGATTATATAAGATTCTTCTTGCCTGCTCTCGCTCTATCTCTGGCCTTGAAGAAGCAAGTAACTTTGAACTGCCTATGACAAGGGCCAGGAGGGAGGGAATGACAGATGACTTCTAGTGGCTGAGGATAACCTCTGGTCCACAGCCAACAAGAAACTAAAACCCTCTGTTCTATGGCAGCAAGGAAATGGATTGTGCCAACACGAGGGAGCTTTAAAGCAAATTCCCAGTCGAGCCTCCAGATGAGAAAGCAGCCTGGCTAATACCTTGAGTGCAGCCTGTGAGATGCAGCAAAGAACCCATTAAGCAGTATTTGTTCTCTACCAATAAGACTGCTATAGAATAAATGCATGCTGTTTTTAGCCATAAAAATTCTGATAATTTGTTATACAACATAGAAAACTAATACAAACAGATTGATAAATTTATTATTTAAAAAGATTCATTGAGGATCCTGAGTAAGAGTGAATAAACAAGCTATGCCTCTAGGTTGGAAAAACAATTATGAAATAAAAATTGTGATACAATTCAGTAACTATTCAAAAGCATGAACTCAATGAAGATTTAATGACTTTGGAAAATGCTTACTATATTGATAAGTTAAAGCTCTATAAAACCAAAAATAACTATAAGAATATTCACCAAAATATTGACTATTATATCTGGGGCATGGGGTTATACAAGACATATTTTTTTTCTAAATTCTCCATATTCAGTAAATATTTCATATAGGCAGAAAAATTATTTTTCTTCATTTCAGTTTTGGTCATATATGAAGACCTGCATTTGTGAGATCCACATCCCCATTCCCTCTTTGGGGAGGTTGAGTTGGACTTGCACGTTGGATAGGCTTGAACCTGACTACTGATTGGGAATCCAAGCTCTGTCACTTAGGAGCATTGTGACCTTGGTAAGTCACTAGCTGCTCTGTTTTGAATTTTCCCCATTTGACCACATGATTTCGCTCATATGTGGAATCTAATGAACAAATGTAACTAACAAGCAAAACAAAGTCTCATACAGATAGAGAGCAGGCTGACAGCTGTTGGTGTAGGGAGGTTGTAGGTCTAGGCTGGGTAGGTAGAGGGATTGAGAAAGAAGGAAAAAGAGAAGAAAACTTATGGACACAGACAACAGTGCAGTGACTGGCAGGGGGAAAGGAAAGGCAGAGGAGGGTAAAGGGCAGGCAAGGGTGATGGAAGGAGGCCTGACTTGGGGTGGTGAGCACACAACACAAAGTACAGATGATGTGTTGTGGAATCATGCACCTAAAACCTGTACAGTTTTTTAAAAGATTTTATTTATTTATTTTTAGAGAGAAGGGAAGGGAGGGAGAGAGAGAGAAACATTGATGTGAGAAACCTTGTTCAGTTACCTCTTGCACACACAGTCAAATGGGACTAGGCCACAACCCAGGCATGTGCTCTAACTTTGAGCCAATGACTTTTCATTTTGTGGTATGATTCCCAACCAACTGAACCACACTGGTCAGAGCATAAACCTGTATAATTTTGTAAATTGGCATCATCACAATCAATTTAATAAAAAGGAAAAAAAAGATTTCCCATTTGATTAAATGAGATACTATTATAGTGGGCTTACCTTATAAGGTTGTTTAAAAGATTAAATAAATTAATAAAAGGCTTAGAAGAGTGTTTGACAAATAATAAACTAATATATGTTCTCATTACTTAAAAACTTTTCAGTATATGGCTTTTAAGAATTCCAGACTTTATATATATGTTCTGTCCAGAGTGGATCCAGCCGTATACTACAAGAAAATACAAGAAACATTGTACATAGGATAATGAAACCTCAGTTCCCTTCAAAGAAGGCACCTTGGGATCTCATGCAGCTTTCCTAGTCACCATCACCTGCCCCATCATACTTTCCTAAATCTCATCCATGGTGTGAAATCTCTTCCCTTTTAAAGGTGATTTTAGTTTTGGGGAAAGCCAGGTTACATCAACAACATGCAAACTATTCTTGTTATATTAACAATGGCTACTTTTTCCTGACAGACCATATATCTCTGCCAAATGATGTCGGATATACTTTAGAGTACTAGAAATTGTCATTCTTCACCTTTTGATGCTTATTTGACTTTTATTTTCCATTCCACTTTTCTTCATTTAATAGAATAATAAAAACTGGAGATGAGAGTAATTCGGACATTATCTAGTCAATTCTCTGGTTTTCCATTTCTATTTTGCAAGTATATTGGTGAGATAACTGTGAGAACATTAATAATGAAACTATCAGAAAGGTCTGCTTTTTATTTTATCCATAAGATCATAAGATCTGGGAATTAATCATCTTCTCATTCTTTCTCTCTTACCTACTCTCCCTCTGTCTCTCTTCCTCCTCCCACCCTGTATATGTACACCCAGTGAATATATAAGCTGTTTGTTTTCCATTTTTAAGTTATAAGCACACTGATCAACAGTGTTGAAGCATTTCCTTTCTTGGCTTCTTCCTGAAGGAAATGTTTATTATGAATTTTTAAAATCCACAACCAAAATAGGATTTCATAAAAGAAGTGCTGACAGAAACTTATTTATTCTCTTGAGAATGCAAGACTGTGCATAATAAACATTTAGTAAATTGTTGAACAGCATATGATGAAATGTTAACATAAATAAAAGGGAGTATTTAAATGAATTTTCATTCCTTTTGTTTTCCCCTTGCTGAGCTACAGAGCCATTTCAATAAATAAAAAGAAAATAGTGGGAGAATCGAGAGCAAAATTCACAAAGAAGCCCAAGTCTGTCCCCAACTACAGTTCGTCCTCCTTCTTCATGCCATTTCCTTTGTAGGCATTTTTTTTTCAGTGAACAGCAATTACAACCTCCACTATGAAAACAACAACAACAATTACAACAGTAAAAGAAAAGGAAAGACGAAAGCAGATTTTATAGGCACTTAGCAGATCTGTGGGGGCTTTAACTACTTAAGGAATCTCTTCATTCATCATAATAATACTCCATCAGACATAAAGGAGCCTTTTTCTGAACAGAGTCATTAAAATAGCTCCCATGACAGTTTACTGGAAAAAGTAACGGAAGGGTGCCACTTGGCATATTGACACATTCATTGGAAAATATAATTTAAAATATTATTTTAAATGAAGCATGGGCAGCCTTTAGAATTAATTAAATGCTCAAAATATTTGAAAATGCTTCTTTAGACTTGAATTTTCGGAATAATAAGCAGCTGCCTTGCCAAACATACTTATCTGATTCATAAATCTCGTCAGTGGTACTTGGGAACCAGCATCCAACTTTTTAAATGTCACATTTATTTTTCCTTTTTGAGGGCCCTGTAGGTGAGAGTAAAGCTCCAGAGCTCCTGTGCCACGGACTTGTTAGCATTAGCTTTTCTAAGTCTACAGGAGCTTAGTCTACATGAGGATGTGCATTTTTATGCATTTATATTCACATATTTAAGCATATTTTGGTTCTTAGATTTTACAGTTTGGCCTAGAGTCCAGTGGCATGCAGTTTAAGAATTCAGTTGTGAGTTTTCTCAGAGCTCATTTCCTAAAAATTCTGGGTCGATCCTCCTCCTTGAAGATCTTCAACTCGCGAGTTAATGGAGCGTGTTTCTGTCGTGTTACTGGTGAGGATCTTACTCTTTTTACGTTCTGAGATCTGGCACCTGTTTTCTAAGTGGGAGCTACGGTTTCTGGAACTATCTCTACTAGCAAATAGTTTTTGAAAAATTGTGGAGGTTTCATAAATTCTAGGGTCTAAATGTGATTGAAGAGACAGTGTTTCATGTCCTTTGGAAAACTCCCAAATATGAGGAATGGCTTTTCTTAACACAGAGCCAGCAAGATGCACACACACCTGCTCGCCAGTCTGCTGCCTGAACCAACATCCTTCTTCTTCTCCTTCAGGTTCTCTTCAGCATTCTGAGGCCAACGGCACTTTCTCTGAAGGGAAATATAGCTTTTTCTCACTCTCACATTTCATGTGAAGGATTTTTTTCTTAAAACTTATGTGCAGAATTTGGCCTGTTGTGTCTCTTTCTTTTCTGTTTTTCTGAGCTGGTATAGGCCCTGTCACACTGACAGGTAGGCAGTGCAGTACAAAGGTGGTAACATGAGGCAAGACAGTAGTGGGCAGCCTTTACTAAGTGCTAACTGTAGAAAATTTAATGAGATACATTACCTGTTTGACATATCATTTTAATATATATGTTATATATTATATTTGATGTATTTGAGGAATTAAATGAATACCACATGTAAAGTGCCTAGCACGTACTAAGTAATCACATATTACTACTCTATATCCCCTTTGCTTATATTTTTCCTACAGCATGATAGAATTATCTTCATTGTATGCTCTAAAAAATATTTTAGAGCTAAATTGCTTTTTCTAACTTATTTGGATACATGTTTATATGTTGCTTTTGAACAGTAAAATAATCTCTGTTCCTTTTAAACATATATTTTCTGGCTTTATTTTTTTGACACCTGATCCCAGACTAGTTAACCATAGAAAGAACTATCAAGTTTGGAGAAGTTTCTTGAAGCCACATGGTTTAGTGTCATGGTTAATTAAATATCCCTTGACTCTCAAAAATCATGAAGTTTTATTAACAACTTGTTCTTCCACTCTCACATAAATTAAATAAATAATAGGGGGAATATAGGAAAATTAGAATTTTTCAAAAAAATCCCTAGAGGAAGAGACATATTTCATAATAGGGAAGAAAGGATGGAAGAACATCTTTGGATTGAACAGCTTGGTGGCTTAAGAGTAATTCATAAGCAACTATTCCGAAGTGTGAGCTGTCAGCGAGTGGAAGCTGCATAAGGCATGGTAAGTGGGAACAAGACTGCTGATCCATCATCTACAATTTAGTAGGCTAAGGTAATTCTTACATTATTCTTTGAAATATTAAAAAATATGTATGTCATTCCACAATAATATTGTTTTGTAAATTCAGGTTGATATGTATCTAGGGACTTTATTGACTGATATTTTGACGTACGAGATTTTGGTTGTAGCTGAAAAACTTGTTACTCTGGAATTCAAACAGATTTGGTGTGGCTTCTTTTTATACTGATGGTGATTGTTTCAGAAACATTTTTTGTTGTTGTAGAGTTTACACATTCTTATTTTGCTTAGGTTCTTCAAAGTGAAGTCTGAATTTAGCTTTCCTATACAAGAGAGGCTGTTAAGAAACTGGTTAAAGTTAGCAGATCTATTTTGCACAGATTATGGTGATTGAATGCCTAATTAGGAACAGTTGGGGGAAAAAGTGTTTTAGGGTGCATGAATGTGCTGGGAGAATATAAGCTCTACAAGTTTAGGGGTATGTTTCTCTCTAGGTTCCCAGAGATAAGGACATTGCTAGGTACATGGTGATGCTCAAAGAATATTTGTTAAACAACTATAGTATTTGTGTTTGATATAATCTTGTATTTTAAAATATACTGCTTTGAAAGTAATGTGAAGGGATTTAGGATCATGTAATACTACTACTTCATTTTAAAATGATGTCAGGAATTTAAGATGATTCTCTCAAAGTCACACAACAAAGCTCAGCTTAAGCTTTCTGGTACCCAAAGGTAGCTGAGATTGGTGAAGACCTAAAAGAACTCTTTTTTCAAGAGGAGCTGCAGCGCCTCTTTGGAGAAAACACACCTAAGAAAAGAGGACACCAGGCATGATACACGTGCCCTAGGAAAGTCACGAACCTGGAGGGGCACAGTACGCTGAACCCAATGTGATAGCACCAATTTGAATCCATCCAAGTCCAGCCCCTTAGATTCAGGGGAGAGGGCCAGAAAGTTTTTTAAAAATGAGCTGATTCACTAGGTCTGTATAAACCTTTATGATATAGTGGAATGAGTTTGGGTTACCATTAGCAGTACATAGTATAACACACAAGTTACACAGAATTATTTCATTAGGATCATTTCTATAGGTAAAATGAATTATTTAAACAGCTAAATGCTATAGAAAATAAATATATATAATTCATGATTAATTTCCAATAGTAAAAATATGTAGATTAAGAGTCAAATAAATGAAATACATGGTCAAATATATTCAGAGATTTATTGATAATAAAGACACAATGCTCTGACAGAAGAGCTAATGGATTTCCTTTCTATTTTAAAGAAAGATGGCTTAAAATATTTTTATAGAGAAAAAATTGTATAGTAAAATTGTTAAAAACATGTACAGCACATAAATGTTTTGTGGCAAATGAATTGCAATAGATATGTTTAATTTATGCTTGCCTGAATCATATCTTTTTTAAAAAGACATCAATTTGATTTCACAATACAATTAATTTGACTTGAGTAAAGTATATGATTATTATATAGCATTCAATAAAAATAAAATTCCAAGGAAGAGCCAAAGTTACATGCCAGTATTTTGCTGATACTTATTGGCAAGCAAGGATTGAATAAAAAATATGTGTTTTCCAACTTCATAAGTCCATATATTTAAAAAATGATTTAAAAAGCAAGTAAATTTTTAGTGATATTGAAAACATTTACAGAATGTCAAATTAAAATAGGATAAAAAGCACTATATAATGCAAAACAAAGTTTGGCTATTTTTGCCTCTAAATTATACTTTATAAGTGACTTTATTGATGTATTCTCTCACATTATAGGAAAAATAGTGTCTTAAATGGTATGTGAAAACTTTGGAGGTATCATTTTATTCTTTCTCTGGGTCCTCTTGAAAAAATGAGCTGAAGGGATTATTTACAGATAGTGCTGAACATTGTTCCCCTGGTGGGTTAAGTGAGGCCAGTAGGAGGGGTGAGGAAACAGTATAAGGAAATACTCATGGATCTTTCCAGTACACTCATTATCACCGGGAGGTGTATGCTAGTGCAGCCACTTGGGGGCTCCCATGAACAGAAGTTTTATTTTCATTAGAGTACTACAGACACTGCATTAATTAATCTTCACTACAAGTATATAGTGGATATAGCTTCAAAAGTTGGGCTGTAGAAATACAATACATGTTCATTGTGCGTGCGTGTGTGTGTGTGTGTGTGTGTGTAGTATCTCCACTCTGGGTCATTCTGGTCCTCACATTGTTGTGGAGTAAAAGGTATAACTATAATGGTAGTTCAAACTCTCTTCCATAGCTCTTCATTTCTAAAGTGGGTGTAGTTATATCACTACAGAATATAAGCTTTGTGAGCAGGGATGCCAAGACCTTATTATGATGAAGTCTCATTAATGTATCATCTTTAATATCACCACAGCTGTGCTAACTTTAATTACTAAATCCTCCCTTTATAAATTCAAATCACTCCTTTATCTTTATTAACCTTTGTCTTAAAGCTTCAGTCCTAATTATTAAACATTCTATTGTAAATGCCAAGATATGCTCAGCATTAGGTAAGAAGTATACATGTATAATTCTAGTTAAGTATATATTAAAACATTCAAATATTAGAATTCTACTGTTCTAAAGTTACTAACCAAATTCCTTGTTAATCATCTGGATCTGGCATCATGTCAATGAATCAAATCTTAGGTTGTCAATCAACAGTCTGTCCCTAAATAGGTTTGACAAAAGGTGCATCTAAGGGAAGATTCTTGACTGAGGGTAGAAAAATTGCCCAGAACCAACACAGAAACCCCACTGTTATTTGAAATTTAACTGCCAGAAACTGATTGGGTTGCTACTGGTATTTTCCCTTAGGAAAAGAGCCTCATAACTAAATTTATATTTTAAGGAGCCAATATGAGAAAGCCAGGGAACACTGGCTTTCAGTTTCTTAATTATGCCAATACTATCAAGTCCATGTTAATCTGTGGGGGGTGGCAATACCAATTTTAGTATAGAGAAAAGGGTAAAATGGTAGCTAGCAAAAGCAGTTGAACACAAATATAAAAGTGGGAGATCTATTTTTAAATGTGCAAATGACAGCAAATATTGAAGGGACATTCTACACCTGCAAAATATATCACATACTGAAATTCTTAGAGGTAAGTGAAAACAATGCAAGCCTGTAAGTGAAAAATAAAAGAAACTATACCATTAAGTAAACTTTCCAGATTATAACTAAACAAATTGTCAGCAAGAAAGATGTTAAGACATTGGCAAGACAGTTGTCAAGTTTTAAATGGAAACTATTGATTCAGTTTGTATGGAGTCAAAAGAAAAAATTAGAGGAGGTCCTTTTAAGTTGCTTTGATTTGTATTTTTCTAAGTATATTAACACTCTCTGTTTGCCTTGATGCAGTTTTACAGTTCCAAGCAGGGGTCCATATGTAAGACAGAGGATAGAGAAAGTCACAGTAGGTTGGAATAGCTCACAATCCATTTCCACAGCTTAGCCTGGGGTGAAGCATCGCTATCCTGTGAGATAACACAGAGGAAATTCAGAAGCAGAATGATTCTCTTTAGAAAGGAGAGAATGGGAGGATGTTCCCCACATTGGTTTTAGGTCATTCATTGAGGATGTGTTTATAAAACATTGTGAGGAACATGCATGAACAATTTGAAAAGTTTGAAAAATATATAGTTATATTGTGCTGGAGCAATTCACTAGGTAATTTTTACAATGCTAGGGCACCAAATGCAAATATTAATAATAAAGAGTATGGATTTCAATTTAAATCAATAACCTACTTTTATCTCAGATATTTTAAAATATAAACTGTAGATATAGTTGACATTCTTCCCACCCCATTGAGTTATGCTTTTGTTTCCTTGTTGCTCTCAGTTGACTTTCATATCTTTTTTGTCAGACAAATACAAACCACCTTGAAATTCATTTGATTCTGCTGCAGTGGAAACTGGACTCCTGGCAGAGAAGAACCACCTCTGTGAAGGTCTTCCAATGGAAGACATGCATAAGTTTGAGAAATTCAGTTTAATGTTCCAGATGTATAGAGAATTTAAGGCACCTTATTTTGGGAAAGAACATCTGTTATGAGCCCTGAACATTTATGCCCGTGTGCTGTGACAAGCTAAATTGTCAGCTTGCAAGTGCAGTAAAGTCTAGAGCCTATCCAGCTCTTGAACCATCAGAGATTCAAAGGTGAAAACAGAAACAAATTTGGAGGAGGAAAGGTATGGTTGGTTGAGATACATATTTTTTAGAATCATCTCTATGTTGGTGAGGACTGAATTTGTGGAAACAAATGTGATTGCCTAAAGAGAAAGTCAAGTCGCAAGAGGAGTGTACTGAAGTTTGGGCTTTGAGTAACATTAATAAATAAAGGTTTGGTAGAGAATCATGAATCTGGACAAATACAGGGAAAGAGAGCCCAGGAAGGTAGAAAATAAAATAAGAGAATATCGTTTCATGAGAGACAAGAGAAGGAGATCTTTGAAGAAAAACTATGTACTTAACACTGTTAAGAAATAAAGTAATATGAGAGTAAAAATGTCCATTGAACTTAAGAAGGTGAAGAAGAGATAGAGAGTGTTACTGCAGAGGGAGTAGGTGGAATGAAAGCTTATTGGAATGTTGGGGAAAGATCTTATTGACAGGTTGTGGTTCATACAACAAGGGGATAGACAATCTAGTATAAGCTCCTCTCGAATCCAAGATAAAATGCCATGGGATAGAGAGGCAAAAGGTGAGATGGAAGGGACTGAATGGGTGCATTGAAAGCACAGGCTAAAGGAATGCCCTCATGTAGAAAAAGGGACCACTTGTTCATCATTATAGGAAGAAAGGAAATCATGGGTCTGATATGGTAAAATTTAATGTTCATTAGATGAAACATTTAAGTTTTAGTAGTTTCATTTTCTCTAGGAATAATGAGGCAAAACACATGTAGATATGCACCAGGCCTTAACATTTACATTGAGTGGAGAAGTTTTAAACATATGTTTTGATAGAACATGAATGTTTCTGTCAGAAAATTAGAGTAACATGTTTTGACAGTATTGAAGCCTCTTTTAAGCCTCTTTTAAAGGGCATGGATTAGTAATAAAATTTTATGGGTGGTTGTCCAGTGGCATTTGATTTTGAAGGTAGAGGAACATAGCATACAGCTGGATTTAAGTAAGGTAGTGGTTTTCAACACTGAGCTCTACATTAGCCACATTTCGGCAACTCTTGAAACTCATGATGCCAGATAACATCTCAGACCAGTTAGATAAGGAACTTCACAGAGGAGACTTAGGCATCATGTATTTATAGCTTCCTAAGTGGTTCTAATAGTAAACCAAAGTCAAGAACCACTGATGAAAAAATAAAGGAAGTAAAGGAGTTTAAAGGTAAGATGCATAAGACACTCTTCATGTAAACAGGTAAGTCGATTCTGAAGCTCTGGCTTCTCTGCATGGAAATACCAAGTGAACCTGCCTAGTGTCTTCTGCAGACAGGAAGCAGTCAGCCAGTGAGTTTGCTTGGAATCCGGGCTAATAAAACAAAGCAAGAAATCAAATAAAACTTTTTGGGAAAAACAAAGCAACTAAACAAAATAATGTCAATATAAATAGTCAACATTCTTCCCAAATGCCCCACAGTAATACATATTTTTAACTTATGAGTCACTCTGCTACCACAAGCACCATTGGTGGGAGAGTGGTGGAAGAAATGTGAAACATTGGTCAACAAGTATACATTTTCAGTTAGGAAGAATAAATTCTAGAGAACTAATTTACACCATGATATCCATAAAAGCACACCTTGGAGATATTGCACAATAAAGTCACTATTGCAATAAAGTGAGTCATATAATGTTTTTGGTTTCCCGGTGCATATAAGAGTTATGATTACATTATACCATAGTATATTAAGTGCTCAATAGCATATGTCTTAAAAAAAATGCACATACCATAATTTGAAAATACTTTATTGCTAAAAAACACTCACGATTATCTGAGCAAGCTGGAACCCATTGCTGTTGGAGGGTCTTGCCTTCGTACTGATGAGTGGTGACTGAGAAGAATAATGGTGGTGGTCACTGCAGGTTAGGGTGACTGCAGCAATTTCTTAAAATAAGACAATGAAGTTTGCTACATTTATTGATTCTTTCTTTTATGAACAATTTCTTTGTCACATACAATGTTGTTTGAGAGATTTTACCCACAAGAAGACTTCTTTCAAAATTGGACTTGGTCCTCTCACACTTTATCACTCCTTTATCAACTAATTTTGTGCAATAATGTAAATTCTTTGTTGTCATCTCCACAGTCTTCACATCCTCAGCAGGGTTAGAAATCACCTTCTTTGCTCCTCCATGGGTAATAACATCCATTAAAATGTTATGCTGAGATTGCAGTAATCCAGTCACATCTTCAGGCTCCACAGCTAATTACAGTTCTCTTGCTATTTTCACCACTCCTGCAAGCACTTTCTCCACTGAATTATTGAACCCTTTAAGGCAGGGGTGTCAAACTCATTTTCAGTGGGGGCCACATCAGCCTTGCAATTGCCCTCTGAGGGCTGAATGTAATTTTAGGACTGTATAAATGTAACTACTCCTTAACTAGGGGCCAGGAGCTCGGTGCTGCTGCAGGATAGCAACAAGGTGCAGGGCTGGATAAAACAAGGTGGAGAGCCAGATTCGGCCTGAGGGCCTTGTTTTTGCTACCTATGCTTTAAGGTTTTCCATGAAGTTTGGGATCAACCTCTTCCAAACCCCTGCTAATGTTGACATTTTGACCTTTTGTTAAGAATCTTGAATGTTCTTAGTGACATCTAGAATAGTGAATGCTTGCCAGAAGGTTTTCAATGTAGTTCACACAGATCAATCAGAGCAATCACTGTCTGCAACAGCTGTAGCCTTATGAAATGTATTTCTTAAATAAGATTTGAAAGTTATAACTCTTGTGCCATGGGGTATAGAATGGGTGTTGTATTGGCAAGTCTGAAAACAACATTAATCTCTTTCTACATCCCCATTAGAGCTCCTGGATATCTGGACATTTTGACAGTTGTTTGTTTGTTTGTTTGTTTGTTTGTTTGTCTTTTTAGCAGCTGGTGTCAATTGTGGGTGGGCTTAAAATCCTCAATAAACCATGTTGTAAACAGATATGCTGTCATCCAGGCTTTATTGTTCCACTTGTAAAGCATAGGCAGACTAGATGCATCATCACTTTTAAGGACCCTAGGACTTTTGCAGTGGTAAATGAGCATTGGCTTCAAGTCACCAGCTGCATTAGTCTCTAATAAGACAGTCAGCCTGTCCTTTGAAGCTTCAAAGCCAGGTATTAACTTCTCTTCTTTATCTATGAAAGTCTTAGACAGCATGTTCTTTCAATATAAGGCTGTTTCATGTGCATTTAAAATCTGTTGTTTAGTGTAGCCATCTTTATTAATTATCTTAGCTAGATCTTCTGGATAATTGGCTGCAGCTTCTACTTCAAAGCTTGCTGTCACCTTGAACTTTCATGTTATGAATATGCTTCTTTCCTTAAATCTCAATAACCAACCTCTGCTAGCTTCAGACTCTTCTACTGCAGCTTCCTCACCTCTCTCAGCCTTCATAGAATTGAAGAGAATTAGCACTTTGATCAAGACTTTGGCTTAAGGGAATGTTGTAGGTAGTTTGAAATTTTATCCTGACCACTAACATTTTCTCCATTATCAGCAATAAGACTATTTTATTTTCTTATCATTTATGTGTTCACTGGAGTTCTTAATTTCCTTTAAGAACTTTTCTCTTTCATTTACAACTTAGCTAATTGTTTCATGCAAGAGGCTTAGCTTTTGACCTGTCTTGGCATTCAATGTGCCTTCTTCACTAAGCTTAATCACTTTTAGCTTTTGATTTAAAGTAAGAAATGTGTGACTCTTCCTTTCACTTGAACACATAAAGGCCATTATAAGGTTACTAACTGGCTTAATTTTAATATTGTTGTGTCTCAGAAAATAAAGATGCCTGAGAAGATGAAGAAAGACAGGGAACACAGTTGGTGGGACAGATACACACAACATCTGTTAAGTTCGCCATTTACGTGAGCACAGTTTGTGGTACCTTAAAACAATCACAACATTAATATCAAAGATCACTGATCAGAAATCACAATAAAAACAGAACAATAATGAAAAAGTTTAAAATATTGTGAGAATTATCAAAATGTGACACAGAGACACAAAGTGAACAAATGATCATGGGAAAATGACATTGATATACTTGGTCAATGTGCAGTTGCCCCAAACCTTTAGTTTGTAAAAAACACCACAGTGTCTATGAAACACAATAAAGTGAAGTGCAACATAACAAGGTATGCCTCTACTTAGTAACATTATATGGCATATAAGACATTTGTTAACAAATTCTCTTGTTAAGAGAATGGATCTCTCATGTAGCATTATGTTTAATCTTATGTATCACTTGAAAACACTACATTTTGACAAAATTCGATCTGAGAACATCCACAACAATGTAGAACACATTTCTTATCATATATATTGCTTTGACTCCACTAGAATCATCAGAATCTTTCTACTCAGTGTTAGACATTAGTTTCATTACAAATACCAGTTATGGCTATGTTACAGATACAATTATATCAATCTAAATTCATTTAAATGAATTTAAATGAATGTTGAATAATTTCATTATTAAATGAATTTTTTTATGGAACAATATTATCAGTGTGGTCACCATTTTAAAGAAAAATAAATAAATTTTTATTATATTTTAAGCTGGGTCTATTTCAATTACATTGTGCCTTAAACTTTATTGCTAAAAACTCACTAAAAATTATTTTTCCAGTTTTATGCTTGAGTGAGTTTAAAGTGGTAAACAAATAATCCAATATCTTTCTGACAGTCTGATGCCCCTACAGTGCCTGAAGATTATAATTCAGAGTATCAATTTTAATTGTACATTTTAAACTAGGGCATTGAGTAACCACACACTATGTCTAAAGTTCCTTTTTGTTTTGTTTTAGTTAATATACAAGGCTATAATATATTTTTATCATGCAAGAAGAGGCAAGACTATTCCATTCCTAGGTATATATCCAGGTGAGATGAAAACATATCCACACAAAAACTTGTACACAAATATTTATATCAGCATTCTAAAGGTCAAAAAGTGCAAACAACTCAAATGTCCATCACCTGATGAATGAATAAACAATTTCTGGTGTAGCGGTACCATGGAATATGGTCTGGCAATAAATAAAGGAGTAAGGTACTGATACACACTATAGCATGCATGAACCTTGAAAATACACTAGGTGGATAGATGCCAGTCATAAAAGATTAGATATTATATGATTCTATTTACATGAAATATCCAGATTATTGAATTTGTAGAGATTTTAAATAGATTAATGCTTGCTTAGGGTTGGGGGATTTGGGAATTGGGGGAAGATAGAGTGACTCCTAAAGAGTATGGGGTTTCTTTTGGGATTGATGAAAATTTTCTAATAGTAGTGATGGTTGCATGACTAAACATACAAAAAGCTGTTAAATTGCACAACTTAAAAGGGTAACTTATTATATGTGAATTCCATCTCAATAAAGCTGTTACTGACCTCACCTGTGGCTCATTTGGTTGGGCATAGTCCCACAAAGTGAAAGGTTGCAGGTTCAATTCTGGGTCAGGGCACATGCCTGGATTGTGGATTTGGTCCCTGATTGAGGCTCAAAGGCAGCCCATCAATGTTTCTCTCTCACATCAATGCTTCTCTTCCTTCTCTTTCTCCCTCCCTTCCCCACTCTCTAAAAATAAACGAATAAAATATTTAAAAAAATATATAGCTGTGACTAATAAAGAAGAAGGCAATTTTTAAAAAAAAATTATTAAAGGTCTTATTAATTTAAGTTTAATTCTATGTAAATATACTTTTTTCTTTTATCTTTTTGCTTGTTATAGCTAGAATGAATTATAGTTCCCCCAAATAATGAATTTTTAAAACATTCTTTGATGTACTACTCCTAAATTTGTTTCTGACTCATCTATTTCTTAGAACTTCAGCTTTTTTCTATCAGGAATAGCCTTTGTCTTATGAATCACTTTTCTAAATTTCTGTTTCTGTCTTCCTTTTAAAAATAGTTTTCTGGAGCTGTTGTAAATGGTTTAGTAGTAACATTTTTGAGATTTTTATTACACAACTCTCGGTTTGCTATATTGTAAGTACTATGTATCCCAGGATTCTTTATAAGTAAGTATTTCTCTCATTTTTTACATTTGCAATATATTTTGAGGAATCTGTGTCTTTGCTACAGGATAAACATAAAGCCCTGAAAGAACCTATGCCAACAGAAATAACCAAGCTAAAGATGGTGTATACCAAATTTATAATTAAACGCAAATGCTTCATTATTGAACAAACCATTTAAACTTGTTCAGTGGAATAAGACTCAAAACACTCAATCTGGTTAAACTGAACACACTGAAAAGTCTTATTTAGAAACATGAATGGGTGTAGAACTGTTAGGAAACTTGCTTTTACCTCTACCCTAGTGATTGCCTTCAAACACGCCATTCTCATTGACAGAAAATCTGCTTATCTTAACCAATGTATTTACATGATTTTCTAGAAAAATATGCTTCAAATTGTATCTCCTCCAGAATATGTTTACAGTTAAACCTGTCTTCATAGTGTTCTAATATTACCCCATTTAAATCCTGAAGCATAAAACTTATGTTGTTATACATTTGAACCTCGTAATATCCTCTTTGTAAAGGTTATTTCACGTGTATATGCTTTGTTTTATAACGAGATTTCAAGTATTTCAATGGCATGTCTATGTGTTTTGTTATATATTTTATAGAGCATATAATCATAGACATAAAATAGCCATTGTATACATACTGGATTATTTAAAGTGTGTATGTATGTGTGTGTGTGTATACCTGTGTATACATATATACACAGGTATGTACACACACACATACATACACACACACGATGTATGTGTAACAGAACATATTTTGTCCCCTACCTTTCTGGTGCCTTTGTCAGTACTTCTTTTCTCAGTGTTTCTTTGTAACCACTCCTGCTGTAGTAACCGTAACAAAGGAAATACTGAGCAGGTATAAAAGGAGCTAGGACACCAAAGAGTATGCAGCTGCTCAAAGGGAGGTTTTCTGTGTAATCGTACTCTACTTTGTCAGAGAAAAACAATACACAAACAATAAATTTTAGTTTGGCAATATCAAAGTCAGTCATCATTAGTAAGTGCAATTTTACTATTGAGGAAATGACAGAAACCACTGTGGAGTTGCTAAGGAGAAAATAACCAGTAGGAAATTTGTACTGATGGGCTCTGGAGACAAATGTTGGGGGTGGGGAATGTGCTGTTCATGCAGCATTCCAAACTTACATACTGTATTATTTCTTTGAAAATTGGAGTAAACAAAGTGGAGAGAATGGGATCCCGGTGAGCATATCGGATGGTTTCTGCCATCGCTTGCCATTGTAACCCCCTGCTTTCATTGACTTAGTAATCCTCTCTTCTGGTGAGGACTTACTGTGCCTTCCACCTTCCTAGGTGCTGGGGCTACTACAGTAGTTCTCTCTCTTTCTGTTTCCCCAGCTTTTGGTGAAATGAGTATTACTTCCTGAAAGTGAGGTAGCTACCCATTGAAAAAGAAGCAGGTTTTGTAGGAGGACATAGCTAAGATTTAGTGAAAGGGAGTATATATTTTTACAGCAGAAGAGCATGAACAGCTGGATGGGATCATGTGTTTTAGGCTACACAGCCTTGTTTTTCCAGGAATTTTTGTATGTAATCATCGCACTTCATAGTTGATGTCTTCAAATCACGTTCGCATGTCGTGTTTAAAGGGCTCTTTCATACAACTGAGTTATTTATTGTAAGACCTTACTGAGCCTCACATTAACACATCATTTTCTACATGAGTGTTGCTCCCTACATGTCAGCACGGAGGCATTTTCTGCACCCTGTCCTGCCCACGATGCCACTGGCCACCCTACAGTCTGTCTTTGACATTGGCTTTAAAAGCAGACCATTAAGGATAGCGCCATTTTACCTTTTTTTTTTTTTTTTACAGTTTGATATTTTATAATTTAAAAGTTAAAATATACATTTTAAGCAAAAGTTACATACTTAACAGGGGATTTCTTTTTCACTCTTTTATGGAAATAGATTTGCCATGAGTTCTTTTCCTGTGTGGAACTCACAATGTGTTTACTTTGCCTCATTAACTGCTTCCTGAGTTTTATTCTTCCTGAGTGTTTACAGTTGCTCTTTCCCAGTAAAACTAATTTAGTGAAGCTTTTTCAAATTCCTCTTCTATGCTCCCTTCTACTCTTGTTATATTCTGCTTGAGGAGGGGGAGCCACAGTTATAATTGAGAGACCACAGATAGGGATGTATTTCCATTAAGAAAACCTCTGGTAAGAGAACATTTCGGTGGTGACCCAGGGCTTGTTTCTATATTGTATCTTTTAAAGGACATTGACTCAATACTCAATATTTCTTGGTGTTCTGAGGGTATTTTTCTCTCTATAGTTCATTTGATTTCCTTATTTGATGATTTGTTACCCTTTATCTTAAGGATGTGCTACAATCTAAATTAAAAAGAGATTCTAATGACCTTTTTGGGAGAAAAAAATCAATCAGTAATTTAGACATATTTGAATTATATTTTGATGGTGTTAAGCAAACAGATATCATATCACACACACATTATATAATTTTAATGGAAATAACAGGATTTTTGAAAATATGTCTTCCTTAAGAAAGTTCTAACACAGCTCCAGACAGGTATATTTTCACTTTAGTTTAAAGGCAGAAATGACAGTGCTCTATAAATAAAAATCAGAAATAAATTTCAGAATCAGGGGGTCTATTTGCTGCGAGTCCTTGTTCCCTAGGACTTGGGATTATGCATTGGGCAAACTAATAGCCTGCTGATTTCAACCTCAGTGAGTGACAGGAGACCCAGGGTGACAAAAGATCTAAAAATATATCAGGCTTTGGCCATTAAAAGCCTTATCAGCAAGTAACAAAAATCAACAGAGCTTTAGGATTGCCAATGCAGGGATTTAAAAAGACTCCTGGAAAGGGAATATTACTAACCATCCCAATAATCTGTTGACATACAACGTAGGCCGCCTCTGCCACCACTTTCTGGCTGAGAGCTTTAGGTGATGAAAGGCAACGTGGTTGGGGGTGGGGCGTCCTTGCTAACACTGACTCACAGTCTGGGCCATGTTGAGGTGTGGTGCACAAATACGGGCTCTACCCCGTCTCAAAGTTTAGCCGTCACTCTGAGGTCAGCAGGTGACTACAGTGTCATACTTCGAAAGAGGGAGATACACATACACAATACAATAATATAATATAATATTATATATCATGTAATGATATATAATATTATATATAGATAATCTTCATATTCTCTGTAGCATTTCATAGCTAATCATTGATTATAAAACTAAATACTAATTAAAGCCAAAGCTTTTTCCTCAGTACAGTTAGTAAATTCATTCTTTTTGTTGTTTCACAAATGCTTCTTGGCACGTAAAACTTTATCTATTTATTTTTTTGGTAAAGATTTTATTTATTTATTTATTTTTAGAGAGAGGAGAAGGGAAGGATAAAGAGAGGGAGAGAAACTACAACGTGTGGTTGCCTTTGACTCACCCCCACTGGGGACCTGGCCTGCAACCCAGGCATGTGACCTGACTGGGAATTGAACTATGACCCTTTGGTTCTCAGCCTGTGCTCAATCCCCTGAGCTACACCAGCCAGGGCATGGCATGTAAAACTTTAAAGAAGCGAGTGCATTAAAATATTGTAGCTCTTTGTGGGTTCTATTTTCACTGAAGGGGTATAAAAATGATATTCCAAAGATATACTTGGGTAACACTAGTAATTGTACAGTGTTTCCTGCTTGCATTTCCTGTTCTTCTCCTGATGGATTCTTTAAAGCGACACATAGGAGACCTGTTAATGGGTTGATAAACGACCAAAGTTAGAAATTGTCTTCCAATGTAATCTGTCCATAGTGGGAGGTAAGAATCACAGATGATTTTCTATTTATTATGCCAAGGCAGGCACATTCCTAATGTCTTCCCAGGTACAAAGTAGAGATTAGAATCAACTGATTTAGCTAAAGAAATGGAAAAAAGAATTTGCCACATGATAATTAGAGTAAAATACTTAGTTGGAAACCTGGAAGGAAGTGAAAGGGAGAAGTAGGGACAGTTGGCAAGACAGATGAGAAGAGAGTCAAATGAAGCTGCTGATTCTGGGAACAGGAAAGATAAACAAAACAAACAAACATCCATCTATATAGCTACTGCCAGACTCAGGTAATCAGCATAGTTCATCAATAGTAGAGAACTAGAGCATGAACCAATTAACAAAAGCTTTAAAACACCTTTATAGACAAGTCAGTCATGAAAATTTTCCAAAGATAGAATCATGGAAAGCAAAAAAGGAAATCCTAACCACACAAGTGGAAAACACTGTGTTTTTTTCCTTTTAGTTTAAGATATTTATAATGGCTCCACTAATAATTTCCATCAAGAATCTGATCAGGGCCTGAGTAGTGTGGCTCAATTGGTGGGCATTGTCCCACAAAGCAAAAAGTTGTCGGTTCGATGCCTAGTCAGGGCACATGCCTGGGTTGTGGGTTTGGTCCCTGGTCAGAGCATGTGTGAGAGGCAACTGATTGAGGTCTCTCTCTTATATCCACATTTCTCTCCCCCTCTCTTTCCCTCCCTCCCCTTCTTTCTCTCCCTGAAAAACAAAACAAAACAAAACTGACCAGCAGTCATCCGTCTGAGGTATAGTAATGGCTGAGTGAGGAAACAATGATGCAATTAAATTAGGAAGTAATCACAATCCGAAAAAATCTCACACAGAATGTATGAAATACAGATGAGGATTTCCTGATAATTGTAAATTAATTGGTATCAAAAATAATAATATTCTCTCTCAATTTCCACATTAGTGCCTCTTTTCTTACTGCGCCCTACCTCATTCTTTGCACACATTTTTTTCCCAAATGGAAAGATCAAAGGCAAACTTAAAAGGAAGAACACAAAGGCAATCTCCAGCCTGAATAGATAAGGCACTGGCAGGGTGAGAGGGAGGGGGAGAACGTTCTATTGCACTCGTCATGACGACATCAGGGATGCAGATGAGCTTCAAGTTCTCAGTGATGGAAGCCAGCGGAGCTTCTCCTCCCCTCAGGACCATCACTTGCCTTTCCACATCTGCTTTAAGCTTGAAATTCACAAATGACAATTCATTAATTACAATCTATCTAAACATAGTTCTCACTTGGGTTTTGATACATTAGTGATTGTTTCTTTCTACATAACAAGAGTGATTTGATATTCAATATTTTCAATATTTAACTAAAACAATTTTTTTTTATTTTAGTTTTTAGCCCTTATTTTGTGTATTTCTTGCCAAGACTGGTATCAACCTATCTCATTCTGTGTTCTAGAGCACGAGATGTGATTATCTGTAGGCTCAGTTTGCCAGGGTCTAGCAGAAAAAAGGTGGTTTTAGTCCAGTGGTGGTGAAATACGGTCTGAAATTGCCAAACATTCTGGTAAAAATTTAATTACTTTGACACTATTTGTGTGCTCGCTCCCCATAAAGCCCCATTAAGAAACACTCATTTCATGCTCACAGATTATCCTCAACCATTCTGTCTAACAAGTGGTCAGAGGAGATAATCTCCAGATGGTTTCTAATTCTAATACCCTATGATTCTACAGTTGGTCAAAAAAAAAAAAAAATGTATGTATTGTTTAAAGGGAAAATAGGAAGAGTGTGGCTGGAAAATAAGTCTATTGAGGAAAAAACTACTTAAGTATGATTCAATATATTATCATCTTTGGAAAAAAGAAGAGCCTTTTCTACCGGTGTTAGAATGAAGAATGAGTACATCTTTCAGAAGGTTTTGCTTTATGTTAAGAATATAACATAACAATATTCCTAAGATGAAAGCTGTTTTCTTAAAAAATAAACAAAACTAGATTTCAGCATTTACTATATCTGGAAAATAACATATACAGTATATTCAGCTATGTTAAATGTCTGTGAATGTAAAAATAACTTTCCCTGAGAGCATTGGATGAAAATGAAAAAAAAAAAATTCAGCTTGACTCTGAATAGTAAATGTATCCAACAATCTATAAAGGCTGTATTCATCAAATACCTTTCTGGCGCAGACATGGATGACAAATAGTCCTATGATCCTTCAGTAGCAGCACAAGAGTTTTGCAGATCGCTCTCAAGTTATGGCCTACCACCAAGGTTAATGATTCAATAGAAAACATTCATAAGCAGTCAATTATGGAGTGCTTGACATTAAGCCTGTGTCTACAAAAAATCAAATATATATTTTAAAAGTAATAAGCCAATGCATACCAGAACAGGAATTGTTCTTAATGACAGTTTCATATCAGCATGGCAAAATTTTCCATCCGCCCATCCATCCATCCATTCATTATTTTTAAACTCTATTTTAGCTTAATTAGTGGAGAAATTAAGTCACATTGTTACTTGAAAAACTAATAAAGCTGTCTCTATGTGAATTCCATAAGGTTGATGAGTAATGTATAACGTTACCACGTGAGATGAAAAGCTAATTTTAGGCTGGATGATGCTGATTTTTCAGATTATTACTTTTACAAATAATTTTTGCTTTCAAAAATATTGATGGAAGTTATGCAGGCAGTCAGCAAAAAGAATATGGGTAGAGAGAGATGAGATAATTATTAAGTGTATCTGAGGATACTTGTTTCAGTACAGGTGGCATTAGGACCCCACCCCATTCATTTTATGCATAAGAAATGCACAGATACAAGAAGAAATCAAATCTGTTTGTATAAAAATTGCTTCAGATTAGCTTGAAAGATAAAGAGAACTCTTACCCCTTTCAGGCCACTAAAAACATTTCATATATGTTAAAAGACAAAAACCTCACCACTTCAGTATTCTGCTTTTTGTTACCCTACTCTTTGCCCCAGAGACCTGGGTGATTATCAGATTTTGCGAAGGTGTTTCGGGTTCACAGGATACACATTTGAAAATGGTTAGGCATAGGCCACTGGGAACACCTGATCCCACCATTCTAGAGCCCAAGAGCCCTTATTTCTCTTCTAAACAACAATGATGAGGACAATTTACACTGCACTTAGAATTATCCAAAAATAAAGTCAAGGTTTTTCAACTGTTTTAAGGATTGCCTACTTTCTGTTTTCATGTAAGTCTGAATCCAGTTGCTAGAGTAACGGGAAAGATACTTTTCAAAGCTTAATATTTGTGGCTCGCTAAATGATGTGCCTACCTTTAATATGTGGCTATTCCAAAAGTATCAAAGCAAATTACTTATTTTGGTAATTCATCCTAAATTTACACTTGAGGGTGGATTTTATTGAATCAACTGCCATAATCAGTTTATTTGTATTTTATAGCCAAGTTTTTAAAACATAAAATTTACTCCTTTCAATGACTTTATTATTATGATCAAAATAATGATGTTGGTTGACACAGTAAAAAATGCAATTATGGAAGAGGTCTCCAGTTTTGACTTTAAAAAATACATGTTTCTGTGCCTTATGATATCATAGAAATTCATCCAGATTCTTGGACCCAAGAAAAACAGAATTCTAATTTCTTACCTTCATGGGTCACTGAGTTTTACGATGACCACATAAGCAAAAAAGCTTGTCTTCTGTATAAAATAACCTACATATGAATATGCTGTACTAGAAATTTCCACATCTTGCCCTGTAGTGTCCTTCTCATTAGAAGAGAAATAAAGAGAGCCTCCTCGTCATACATATATATCCATGAATTAAATCACACCCTGGCATTTCATATTTCATACTTTTTATGTGTGAAATGAATTTGTGTGTTGTTGTGAATGCATAAAACATTTCAAATATGTATGAAAATATCCATATGCAATTTTTTTTGTAAACCTAAACAGCCTGTTGGTTTTCAATTTTCCTGTTTTATAGTAGAAAATGATTGCAGGCCACCTTAAAATCACTTGGCATGTTTCTTCTTTTGTGAATTTTTTTTCCTGCAAAACTAGTTCCATTTGAACCATTAAAAGTTAATTTTTGGATAAGTCTTTATTTTTCCTTGGTCTTCTGTACAATCTGCCAAGTAATCTTTAAGATAAAAATGGACATTAATCCAGAATTTTCAACCATCTACTACCTGTTATCTTTGAATATGTATCTATTATTTATCACCCTTTTTTAGCCAGCTATCTTTCTTGATTTTATAGAGAATGATGTAGAAGTATTTTGAAGCCAAATATTTATTCTAAATCTACATATATATGTGTGTATAACTTAGATTCTTGTTAATAACTGTATTTTGCATATACTTTGAAAGGTGTTTGATGTAATGCAGTTCTTTTTTTAGCAAAACATGACCACTGTCATTGTGGGGCACTTGTAATACAATAAATTGACAGCTTTGGGTAATGAAAGGTTGGGGAATTTTTGATGATTGCCATAGCTTTTGGGAGATCATTTTTACTCTTGCTGTGCAGAATCATTTTCTTCCAGCTCTTTTCCCACCAACCAAAATATGTGCTTAAACTGCAGTATAAAGGATTTATGTTGTGTACAAAGAAGAACTCTGACAGATTTCTCAACTTCATATCGATAATAATAACAGCAAGTGCTTAAATAGCACTATATGCAGACACTAAATCTTTACTTAAATAAACTCATTTAGTACTGATAACAACTCTATGAGGTAAGTAGTATTATTATTGTCATTTTACTGATGTAGAAACTGAGGTAGAAAGAGGTTAAGTAACTAACCCTATGTTTACAACCTGTAAACATAGAGCCTGGAAAAGAATTGAGGCAACTGGGAGGGGGCTTAGGGGGATGGATAAAAATATGGAAGGGATTTAGAGGTACAAATTGGCATTACAGAAAAGTGGCAGGTATGTAAAATACAGCATAGGGGATATAGTTAGTAATATTATAATATGATGTCAGATGGATATTAGATTTATTGGAGTGTTAACTTTGTAAGTTATGTAAAAATGTAATCATATGATTATATACCTGAAACTAATATATTTCATGTCAGCTATAATTTTAAAATTATATATGTGAGATTTTATATACATAAAGTTCTGTCCCCAAAAAGACCAGCCATTGTTAATATAACGAGAATGGTTTGCACAACATCAATGTATCCTGGCAGCCAAGGAGAGGGGACTGGAATGCACATGTGTGAACAATGACAACTTCACTGTACATCAGTGGGAGTGGTAGAGGCTGTTGAATGAGTATGTGTACTGTGTGGCCTCTGCATTAAAAAATGATGGAGTGTGGAGAGCTACAATGCTGCATCAAGTTTTGCTTTAAGCTTGAACATGCCTCCATGGAAACTGTTTGGGTGGCTCAGAAGGCTTTTGGGGACTATGCAATGAGTAGAGCACAAATAAAAGTGTGACATAAACACTTCCAAGATGGTCAAGAATCTGTTGAAAGTGTTCTATGTTCTGGAAGGCTTGCAATAAGCAGAACACCTGAGAATGTTGAACGTATAGGGGCTGCATTCAAAGAGACAGGTGACTGGGAGTGCAAGTGCTAAGAGTTGATCTGGGGATTCCCAAATCTACTGTGTTCGAGATTTTGACACAGGATCTTGGCATGAAATGTGTCATGGCCAAAGTCATTCCATAGCTTCTGCTACCAGAGCAGAAGGAATAATGTGCTGCAGTTACTAATGACTTGATTACAACCACTTACCAATGAACCAGATTTCCTCAATAAAGTCATAACAGGAGATGAGTCATGGGGCTACAGCTACGATATGGAAATGAAGACCCAGTTGTCCCAACGGAAGTCACCTGGTTCTCCATGCCAGAAGAAGGCACTACAAAGTCGCAGCAGGATCAAGACCATGATAACTGTGCTTTTTGATTGGGAAGGTCTTGTCCATTATGAGTACACCCCTCCAGGGCAAATAATTAAAAAGGAGTACAACCTCAATGTTCTTCTTTGGTTGAGAGATGCAATACAATGAAAATGGCCGCAGCTATGGGCTACTGGTGACTGGTAGTTTCATCATGACCATATGCTGGCTTCTGCATCGCATCTCATGCAGAGTTTTTTTGTGAAACATCAAATCACCCAGGTGACTCAGGCCCCCTACTGTCCAGATTTGGTGCCATGTGACTTCTGGCTTTTCCCAAAACTAAAATCACCATTGAAAGGGAAGAGATTTCAGACCATAGATGAGATTCAGGAAAATACAATGGAGCAGCTGACAGTAATTCCAACAAAGGATCTTTCAGAGTGTTTTGAACAGTGGAAGAGATGCTGGGAGAACTGTGTGAGTCCCAGGGTGTCTACTTTGAAGGGGACTGAGGCATGTACAATGTGTCTTGTATCTTGTATCTTCTTCGATAAGAGGATGTCTCTATTTTTGACATTACGAGCTGGATACTTTCTGAACAGGACTTGAAGCAAATATACATATATGTTTGCATGTACACACACACACACACACACACACACACACACGAATTGAGGTAAGTTTCTCCAGACTGTTTTCCTTAACCAGTTTGCTAAGAGTTAATGAGTGCTTTGCCTTTGATTCTTATTGTAGTTCTCTTAGACAACTACACATATCTTATTTCCTCAATACATTGGGGCTCTGAAATATATAATGATGTATTCATCATTACTCACTCAGTCAAAGGAATGCTGGGATCTCATACATGCATTGTGAACAGCCGAGCATCATTTGGGTTGGGTGTAACATAAAAATGCTTTTGCCAAAGGTGGTTTAGTTAATCCATCCTGCTCCCTTGAGGCAGAACAAATAATGTATTCCCTATCTTTTCATGTGCTTTGTAGAGCTCAAAATTTCATTTTTAGAGATAATAAGGGCTATCCTTCCTTTGAATCTAAATACCAACTTCACTTAGGATTAGAGTTGGGAGAGTAAGTGGTGGCCTTGGAGCCTAGAAAACCCGCACTGTGTTTCTATAATACTGGCATGCTTCCAACCAGTTAGCACATTTTTCACTTTCCCTTTCTTTCAGAAATGTGAAATCAAGAGACTTCTTGTTTCTTACATTCCTTCAGTTTATTTATATATTTCAGGATTAATCATGCATTTTAACCTTATAGCTACACTGGGAACACATGACTCTTGGTCATGTTAGTTACTAAGATTGTTATTATTTTGCCTTGATTGTAATTGTCCAGTTCTTGACAATATGCAGTTACATAATTTAGACATAATACCCTGAGATGACCACTGGCTATGTTCTTTCAGTGGGTTTGTCTTCATTTCTAGACTCATCAGCTATCTTTTAATTTCTGATAGAGGTCTCAGAAATTAAGAATAACTCAAGATAAAAATATCAAAAGATTTATACATGGAAATATAACAAGGAAGGTGTTTTCTATGTGGAAATCATTAGTATCCCTCACAATATACTGGCCATCAACTCCTGGCTTTGTTACCTGCAAAAACAATCCAGGAATCATAGTATGGGACCTTTAGGGCTGAAGTTGGTGTAAGTATCAATGAACATTTCATAGGAGTTCTTTCTTTCTAGACTATTAATTTTACAGATGGTACAGTGCGATTTACTATTATATGTTATTGTTATGTCCTTTGATGTTGGTTACATTTTATTGTATACATACTTACACAATGCTGGTTTAGAAATCATATCAGGAAATCTCATTTACAACAGCATGAATGCACCTTGAGGGCATTATGCTAAGTGAAATAAGTCAAACTGAGTTAGACAAATACTGTGTGATCTTACCTGTGGAATCTAAAAAATAAGTAAATAACTTGTGGATGCAGAAAACAGGCTGGTGGTTGCCAGAGGCATGGTTTGAGGGGTGTGCAAGATGGGGAAAGTGGTCAAAAGGCACAAACTTCCACTTATATAATTAGACAAAAGAGTCCTAGGGATATAATGTATAGCACATTGACTATAATTAATTGGTGCTGTATATGTGGAAGTTTCCAAAAGAATACATTTAAAAATTTTTCATCACAAGAAAAATATTGTAATTATGTTGTGGTGATAGATGTTAACTAAACTTACTGTGATGATCATTTCAAAATATACACATATATCAAATAATTGTGTTATACATCTAAAATTAATACAGTGTCATATGTCAAATATAACTCAATAAAAAGAAACAGTCAAACTCATAGAAGCAGAGGGTAGAATGGTGGCTGGCAGGGGTGCAGGGGAAGATAAAATGAGGAAGTACCTGTTAAGCAAGATAAATGAGTTCTGGAGACCTAAGGTAAAGCATTGTGATGAGAGTTAATAGTATTGTATTGTATACTTGAATTTTGCTGAGCTGATAAATCTTAAATCGACAACATGAATTTTAATTTTTTCTTTTCTTCCATTTATTACTGGGCAAAATGGTGACAAAGCTGGCTTTTAACTACCTTAGTGGTAGTGCAATTTTGCAGGTGTTGTGATTTCTTTCATCTTTATAAGCATAGATTAGACAAAGAAGCTCTATAAAGATTGTTGAAATCATTTTAAAAAAACCCATTAGGATGCTTATGTTTACTAACCAGCAATCAAAAATGCTAATGTGCGGAAGAGCCCAGGAAAGCAACTTTAATTCATAAAATCTAGTGCATTAAAGGAAATGATGGCTTTCTGATGGATTTTTAAAATGTAGTCTACTCTCAGAAGTTTTTGATTATTTAAGAGTAAGTTTGATCCTATTAAAATTCATATTTCTACAGAGATATTTTTCAGGTTCTTTCTCCATAGGAAGGAAACTGAATAAATTTAACAAACATTTAAATGAAAAATGGATTTTGTTATTCCAACATTGCCAGAAAGCTTCCACACAAAAAATGCTCCACATGCATTATAGATCCATATAGCCAAGCCTGACAATCATGGAAAGGGGAAAGGAGCATGAGCTCCCTCAGACATGAGGAAATAGTATTAATGCTTTCAGACTGGGAGTTCAGTGTTATCCTTTGCTGAGCCTGATCTAAAGTATCGCCTTAATAAATTCTAACATGTTTATTGCATTATGGCCACTAAGTATTAAGTATATAGCTATCTGAGTATAAACTAATATGGCTGGATCAAGAGGGAAACACTAAGCATGACATTAATATAACTCAAAATGAAGTTCCCATTTTCACCTCTTATGTAACAATATTTATATTAATGCAGGTTCTGTATTTCTCAATACTAGTCTTAAAAATGAGTACATGTGTTTGAGCAAGAATTCACATGTAAATATTCTAGAAAATGAAGCTCACCCCCACCCCCACCCCGCATCTGATCTTATCACTGGGAAAGTAACTATGAGCACTTTTTGCTTTTGGAATGAAATGTTTGTGGCTGGTTGTGAGTTCACATGTTGACCACAAGTTATTCACAGCTTCACTTGTGCCTGGCGCACTGACAGAGTGGTAATTAGTTACACAGTGAAATGGGAGCTTGGCTGATACTGTCTCTCTGGCCTTACAGTGCCATGGGATGATTTATTCATATATATAATTTTTATGTTTTACAGTTGGTCCATTTATTTTCCCCTTCACCCCCTCTACCTAGCCTGCCCCACATGATTTAATATATTTCAAAAATTATCAAAGTTGTCCTGCAATGGGCAAGGGACGTGCTTACCGTTTAGACTGACAAATGGAAACTGTTGCCACAGCGAATGGTCACAGTGAGGAATGCCCCCCACTCCCCCCCTCCAAATCTATAGCACTACAGCATTATAGAGTATCTGCATTTCCTGGCTCTTACGGTGGACTGCAGACAGTTTGGAAAAAAATAAACAAGTTTTGCCTCACATGCAATAAAGCATTCTTTGGATGTAAGACAACAGAAGATTTTGGGGAGTCAGAGGTAGGGAGAATTCCCATAAGCACTTACAATTTCAACCTACAGCATAAAGAGCGGGAAGGATGTTGAGATAAAGTATTTTCTTAATTCTCATATTCCCCTTGCTCCTTCTTTGTGTTTTGTTTGTGTCTTTATTCCCTTTTCTGATATAGAAAGGCACAGTTCAGGTACAGTTGAGTCTAAATCCTTTAAAACAAATCAGGCCACACACGGGCTGACAACGAAGGCCCAAAAAAATGAGCTTGCTGTTTACCGGTGCGCCATCGATATGGCAACGGAGTCCAAAGATTCTCTGAGCACTGCAGGAGCGCTCAGGAGGCAAGCTAATTTTTCTGTCAAAAATCTTCACTTGAGTAACACAGAACTTTGATTATTGGTTGAGAATGGTGTAGCCAAGCTTAGTATGATGATTTCCCTCCTTACTTTGTTTGTTTAGTTTGGTTTTCTTCAAAGAACTTTTGCAATAGTTACTCTACTTATTCTTTGTATCTCCATATCTTATAAATTGAAGTTCTCTTTCATTTGATTTTTCAGGAAATACTTACGGAATGCTGGCTATATGTCAGACTGTAGTGGGTGTGGAGCACAGAGCAGATATAAAAATAAGTGCCTTTACATAGCATGCACTGATTTTTCTATATTTACTCTCTTTACACTATACAAAACTGTTTGAAAACACATGTTCACTGAGTGCCTAATGTGTGGCCTCCACAGTGCCAGGTAGTTTTGAACTTATTAATGGGTTATGTGACACTGTCCAACTCAGGGAAATGCTTACTTCTTTCTTATAAAGGTACTGTTTAAAAGTAAGTTATCTAAAATTTTGATATTTAATAAATAAAATAATTTTATAAGTTTCATATTTAGAAAGTAATTAGATACTCAGTATTTTATGCAATTTAACTGACATAGTATATGTTTGTACTAAAATACAGTAAAAATCAGTACTGTCTTTTAGTTTTGAACAGAGTTTCAGCTCCCCAATCCTTCTGACCACCAGCAGTTTAGAGAGGGGTGCCAAGCAAGAACACCAGCCTGAGAGCCATCGGCATTGATTCACATGATTGGTAACCGTCTTTGTGTTAATCTGATGAGAAAACAAAGCCAACAGCAAGGAAGTGAAGGAAGAGGTGAAAAAATGAGTTTATTGACATTGTGAAGGAAAGAAGGCAACAGTAAAAATGATTTAAAGTTCGTATTGTCTTGATCATGTTAATGTGCCTGACCCTTTCCCCACACTTCTGATGGGCTGTCACGTGCACATTTTCTTAGGATGTGCCAAGTGTTTGGGGAGTGAATGTAGAGAAAAAGAGTTACTTCATCTTTTCCAGCGTTAAATCAGATACGGGATTATTTGCCTTGAATATGCACCTCTGAGGTGGGATATTGGAACAGTAGAAGGGAGGACAGGATTGAAGTTACCCAGGGATTTTTTTTTAAAGAACTGCTGTAGTACTCTTACTGAGAGCCAAGACCCTGTGAGGATTTTCTTCAGCCTTTTCAATCTGGTGGGTGTGAGGGAGTACAATGCTATGGGCTATTTTCACTGTGGATGTGCACATACACTTGTTTATGCAAGCACAACACACAAGCACACCTGTCATTTCTTCCAACATGATTATTATTATTTTTTGATCGATTGAGAGAGGGAGAGAGAGAGGAGAGAAACTTCCATTTGTTGCTCCACTTATTTATGCATTTATTGTTTGATTCTGGTATGTGCCCTGACCAACACCTGATTATTTTTGTGGTAAGACTCTGTGGTAGCTAGCTGTTGATTCTGCCATCCTAGAGTCCATTCTCCCTTCTTCAGTCAGAACATTGCTTCCTGTTAGGGAGCCCCTCCTATTTCAGTGGTGCTGACCTGAGTCTTCTCCTTCTGCCATCACCTACTGTGGGAAAATGATGCTTGTAGGCTAGTTGTCACATTTTATCTCCACTAGTTCAAAGATAAACACATGCCTAAAATCTGGCTGATAAGGCTCAATTCTGGGATTTATTTTTGAGCTTAATATGAGACATTTTTCTTAATAGAATTCTTAAGATGATATAAACACGGAATTTCTAGGGGTCCCAACTGTAGACAGAGGTGGCATGAGAATCAGGCCCTCCAGAGAGGAAGCGAACACAGAGAGGGGAGGATATTCGGATCTGGTGGTGTTATTGGAGACCCTGGATGAAGCAATGCCTGAAGTCAATATCCCTGGATCTTTTGGTTTTGTGAGCCAATTAATCACTTTTTCCCCCTCTTGTTAGAATGAGTTGGATTTCATTCATTCAATAGAAATGGTTCTGAGTCATAATACTGAATGCTTACTAGGAGTTTTCTCTTCAGATATTTTTCCTCCCTTGCTTCCCAGTTGCTATTGAGAAGCCAGCACAGAATTCTTTAACTAGTTTCTTACCTTTGCAGGGAGTGGTGGGTGGAGAGGGGCAAAGGGGGAAAGATTGGGGCAATAGTAATAGCATAAACAATAAAATATTTTAAATGAAAAAATAAAATAAAATTATAAAGTGGTAAAAAAAAATCTTCTCCAAAATGACTTTCATCTCTCAGGAAAATAAAGTGCCACCGAGAAAGGCAAAGGTTACAAGAAAAGGAGGCTAAGTATGCAGAAGTGTATGCTTACTTTTCAATTAACTAAAGTCTCATCTTACCTTAGATGATGCACAATGAAGGAAAGGATATTTGGGGTATTTAAGGTACATCTACACATGCTTGTATCTTTCAGTAGCATTTGCCTTTTTTCTCCTCTTGCCATGTATCCATCACCTTCTATACAAAGAAATGGAAATGCTCACAAGACATCTCTGCCTCAAATTCAGTATGCCCATATCAAAACCCATTATCTTCCCCCAAACATAACGCTTCTCCTCTTTCTTCTATGTCAATCTGTGCCTGTAATTCATCCCATCACATAAGCTAGATATGGGGGAGTTGAGCCTTAGAGTTTCTAGTCTCACTCTCTGTCTTAGCTCAAGCTACTACAACAAAATACCAAGAACTAGGTGCCCAGAACACTAGACATCTATTGAGTTTTAGAGATTGAGAAGTCCAAGATCAAGGTGCAGGCAGATTCAGTTCCTGGTGAGAGTCCACTTCCTGGCTTGCAGATGGCTACCTTCTTGCTGTGTCCTCATATTATGGAGAGAGAAAGAAAGCTCTGCTCTCTCTTCCTCTTCTTATATAGACACAAATTCCATCATGAGGGCACCACCCACATGACCCCAACTAAAGCTAATTATCTCCATCACTTTGGAGGTTAAGGTTTCGACATGAATTTGAAGATGGGGGCACAAACATTCAGTCCATAACATTCCCCACACATATGTCAAATGCAATCTACCACCTTCTATTTTCCCCTTCTAATGCTCTGTGCATTGACCTGCTCACCTCCATCTTTGTTACTACTCCTCTTACTCAGCCCTTATCAGCTCTCACCTCAGTGATCATGATACAGTCCAGTTTGGTATCATCACCAGTTATGTTTCATGAAAATCTCTTCTCCACATGAAAGCCATCATAATTTATCTAAAATGCAAGTCTAACCATGTTACTCTTCTGCATAAAATTATAATTGTTCAGTGGATTTCATAAATACCTTGGCATGATATAGCAGGCTGACATGGCTTGATCTGTATCTACTTGTTCCATCTCTTGTGGTACCATTTTATATTTTATGATTTATGCCCTGACAGTTCTGGGATATTTACTATACAGTCATGTAAACACACACACACACACACACACACACACACACACACACCCTGCTGCTTCTCACACCTGTGATTAGTGAATGCTCTTCATGTGCTGGAACCCCATTCTTTCATGACCTGGGTTTGTCTAACTCATTAATCTTCCAAAAATCAAAGAGAGATACTTTTGTTTCTGTGGTCCTCTAATTCTCTGAGCATACACTCCTCATTCTACTTATCACTCTCTGTATTAAAGTATTAGAATTCTATTATGTGACTGTTTTCTGCACTAGACAACTTGTTTCTTAAAGATAAAATTAATATTTTACATTAATTCCTACACCTTGGAGTTGGTATAATCTCCTACACAAAGTACAATAAGTGTTTACTGAAGTTAACTGAATCCCTAAATCTCTTTAAAACCCAAAATTTATCATGTAAACTAATTACATATATAACCAGTTATTTAACGTCTCTTTTTAATTGTTGAGCTTGATTGACTTTACATGAATCTTATGAAAATGATAATTATTTTGTAGCAATGTGAGAGAAGAATAACTTTGACCTCTAATTAAAACATTAATCAGCCCTTTATAGCCCTTCAGATTTATAAATCTGAATTGTAAACAGAATACCAAATTTGTAAGGTAAAAATTAATAAAAGAAAAGGATTAATGGAGCAGATACCAACCAGCTTAGAGAACTAAAGGTTACAAATCTTATTAAGAACAGTTGGTATATTCCAGATAACCCTATATCAGGGAAAATAAGAACTGAGTTTTTTGAGTCTCTTTAGAATTTGGATCTAAGACATTTTCACAGATTTGTTAAACTGCTAGAATGCTTTTCCTTCAAATAATATTTTAAAGCAAGAACTAAATTTGAACAAATAAGTTTTATAGCCCTTGTTATATCCCCTTTCCCCTCAAATCTAAATAGCTTTTATAATAGTGTGTATGTATTGAGGTTGAAGAACATAATGGGTACAAGTGTGGATTCTTGAAATGATCAGTCCCGAGTCTTGTCCATTCTATGAATTCCAGCAAATTCTTAATTTAACAAAGTTTCAATTTTATCATCTGTAAACTTGGGTAATAATAGAACATACCTCCTAGAGTTGTTAAAATGACTAAACAATGTCATGAGGTGAAGTACCTGATGTGGTCCATTGTGCATGAGACATTTTTATTACTTCTAGTAAGTTACATGATAAAAGTCCAATAAATTTGAAATATGTTGGCTAACCTATTCAAAGAGGAAGTTTGCTGTATGATTTCTCAAAACTTTTAATATACTAATATGTATGTTGAATTGCTAAGGAGAGGAATGGTGGTGGGTTATGAAGTATTTTCCATGCTTGTGTGATAATGGCTGCATTTAATTGTAGAACATACACAATTACTGTTTCATGCAACTCAAGCAGTGCAGCTTTAGGTGAATATTATTAAACTAAAATGGAATGAGAACAAAAATAGAGAAAGGTAAAAGGAGCACAGGAGAGTCAGGGTGAAAGCAAGAAACAATAAATGGTTATTTGCATAGAGCAAATAGATTTATTATTAAACATCTATATTACTCTAAAATACTGACTCTCTTAATCCAGCAAAAGTATGGAAATTTCTAAGGAGCATCACAAAGTTGCATCACATTTTTAGGCATTCTCTGCAGGACTTACAAGTAGACAAACAATTGTCCAAATGTCAAATTTGGTCATTTTCCTTGGTGGCCAAAGATTTTTAATTTTAAATGCAATTTAATGCAATATGATTCTTAATTTTTGACATCTTTGATGCATTTATCTCTTTATATTAGTTTGATAATGTTAAAAGTTGTGCATAAGTTAATTTTTAGTATATATCAGTGTCTAAAGAAAAGGAATGATTGTCCCTAACTTATATGAGCATCACACGGGAACCATTTTGCCATAATAAAGTGTTGACTCCAAAGCATATGCCAATAAGCTCCTTTTATATTTTAACTTTATGATTTTCATAATGCTCAACTCGCCCTTTTATTATGAGATCCACACATTTTTTAAAGCTTTAATCAAGGGCTAAGACCGAACGAAACACAGGACTTTGACTACTAAGTGGCAATTCAGTAATTGCATAACAAAAGAATTTGATGGAAAAATAAAACTACTCATTCCCACGAATCATGTTATTTGGACTTCAATTATATTGTGAGAGTTTTTGAAACTAAGATTATAGAAAAATTGTATTTGCTGTAGTTACTTTTCTTCTTTTACTACTGAAATAAGATAAACAAGGGTTATTAAATTTCACTATTTACCAAATATTTTGGTGCACATATTGAGGGCAAAGTACAATTTTAGGGGTTGTGAGTGATGCAGATGGATAAGATTCAGAAAAATAAGAAAAATATAAAATGAGCATTTTAAAAATACAAATTGTGGTAGAACATAAGAATGGTGTGTGTATGGTATTTCATAAAAGAAAAAAATCATTTACTCAGAAGAATCAGAGGACAAGTATTCATTGGGTGTTTGAAGACTGCAAAAGATCCTAAGAGTTGACGACTATGGAGAAGGTTCTCTAAGCAGAAAGAAATACCTTGTCTCACATTAAAGACAAATTGCATCTTTCTATAGAGACAGAAAGGGTGTCTTGTCAAATAGTTTTTTATTTGAGTTTTAAGAGAAAAATATTTTAAGAAGTACTAAAATAATAATACTGTGTTTTATATTATAAAAAGCCAGCAGTGGCAGCACCAAAGGGTGGCTTGTGGGCTTTGTGATCCTCATGACCTTTGTCCCCAAAATTGGTGTTTGTTATGCAAGTACCGCTATCAGATAAATGCTCTAGATCTATTCAGCCACATTTCCAATTCTTCCTATGCAGAAAATTTGAAGTCATTACTAAGCATCAGGTTACTTTCTAACAGTGAAACCCATGTGATGTAAAAAATAATGATGAGATTAGCCACCTGTAGAAATTTTCAATTTAAATAATTTGAAAATACCCCAAATAGAAATAAAGCAACTATGAGCCGTGAATCCTGTGTACGCCTTCCTGGCAGCTGCTTGCATATTCAGGTGAACCCAGTGCCTGCCTCATCTATTCCCACAGTGCCTGGTTAGCACAAATCAAGACACATTGGAATGATTTGGCATTTCATTTAATTTGAGAACAATAAGCTCAAATTAAAAAGCAGGGACTGTCTTATTTGTCTTTATACTTTAGGTGGTACCGCGCTGCTTAATGCGTAGCTATTGGCTTGCAACTGCCTTGCAGGCAGAAAAGAGTTTATATGTGTATGAAATAATAATACAACTTATCACTGTTTTATGATGCTACATTTGAAGAGCCTACTGTGTTGTTTTTCATTTATCTCACTTAATCTTCAACAACCTAACGACATAGCTACTTGTGTTGTTGTCAGTGCTGAAAGTCACATCCCTGTGGTAGAAATGGGATCCAACCCCAAGAATTTAATGCAAAAACTCTAGTTTGGAAACCTCTTCTCTATGCTCCTTCCCAGACAATTAGGTTCTGAGCACTTCCAGGGGTGGGGGTCGTCTCTGGGAAACACTGCTGCACTTTTGATCAGACTCAGTGTTCCGTGTGACTAATTCCTAAGACCATCTTTTGGCTTTTTGGAAAAAAATGGATAGATATTCCACAGCACAAACACTCCAAATCTATGTTTTGCAAGTTTTCTTCAGAATAAACATTTACAATTTCTTCAGTGTCATTTTATATATTACAGTCTTCCAAGTTTTGTGTTACTATACTTTTTAAATGATGTCCTGCACTTGCTCAGGAACTCATGAGTGGATTCATTCATTTTATCAGATGCAAATCTATCAGTCTAAAATCTTAGTTCCATTGTCCCTTACTATACCTAAGCTTACAGCAATTTAAAAATTAATTTATTTAAAATGGATATAATAAATCTTAGTTTAAAGAATTCTGAAAATATGAAAGGGATTAAGATGTACAGATTGATGGTTATAAAAATAGTTAAAAAGATGTAAAGTACCGCATAGGGAATATAGTCAATAATATTGTAGTAACTACATATGCTGTCAGATGGCTATTAGACTTGTTGGGGTAATCACTTCATAATGTATGTAAATGTTTAATCACTATATTGTATACCTAAAACTAATGTAACATTGTATGCAACCATAATTAGAAAATAAAAAAATTTAAAAAGAATTATAAAGAGAAACATGTCATGATTTACTTGAATACGTTTTGAAAATATAATACATTATATTAAATTCTTGCATCATTGATATTTCCTAAAATTTCATATATGAGAATTTTCTAAATTTTTTTTATGAAAGCTTCTTTGATTTATTCTTCACAGCTGTTTGGTTTCTTAGTTTGTCTATTACAATCATCCATTTTTTGATGAGTATTTTTTTCTAAGACTATCGGTTCTTTCAAAAAATGGATTAAGTTATTGAGAGCAGAATGGATTCAATATTTCTTGTATGTGTCTGAATGGCTTAACTATTAAAAAAAACAGAGGATAACCTAAGTGGCCAAGTCTATATGAAAAGTAAAAGCAGGTTGAGGCCTTAAAATGTGGTTGTGAAGTATGACAAAACAAACTTTTTACCTGCACAGCGGAGCTCTGTATCTGAAATTTGAAAGCACTCATTTGTTTCTATTGTAGTAGTAAGAGCTCAAGTATTTCAAGGTCTAATTTCTAGTTAAGCCCTTGAAGATAAGACCTTTTACGAAAAGTGTCTTTATTATTATAGTATGCATTAGATCTCTATGCATTTGCTACTTTATGACGATTGGAATGAATAGAGAACTTATGAATGCATACCTTATGACAAATATATGGCCAGATTTATCTTCCGTATTAAAGTCTATTGTATGCTCTACTAATAAAATATTGCTTTCAACAGAGGTATGCATCACGGCATAAATCTATTATGGTCCATTGGTTTAGCAACATTTGACAATCCTTGATATTTCTCTGAAAGATTCTTCATGATGCTGAATTAAGACAAATGGAATTTCTCAGATATTGCAAATTTTACTGTCTCATGGAATTAAAGATAACTCAAACAATTTGAAACTCAACAAGCATTTCAGCTCTGAAGGAAGTTTTTATGTTGTGATAACATCTCTATCAGCATTAGCAAGCAGATCTTTCTCAGATCACTTCCTGTTCATTAAAGTAAAGAGGAAAATAACATTTTAAATAATGACAGGTTTCAACCCTTCTTACATATTTAGTCATGCCTAGAGTGGCTTTCATTATGGGTCACTGGAAACTGATTGCTGCAAAGAAAATAAACGAGAACAATCGTTGATCTGTGACAACTTTCTGGGTAACTATACAACTTTTTAAAAATATATTAATTCCTGTAGGATACTATTCATTCTTAGAAGAAACATTGCATTTTTATAGTAAAATATTTTCAAATATACTCCTTTTTCTTTACAAGTTTCAAAAGAAAAGTGCTCTAAACTGTGGTAATTATATTTTGGAATTCATCACATGTGATGGGCAATGATATAAATGTTGCCTCCAAAATACTCTGCCCTGACAGTGGCTTTTCAGGAACCTTATCAAAGAGGTTTCTAGCCTGTGTGGGAAGAACAATTGCTGACAACCTTGTTAATAAAGCAAAAGTCTTTTTAGTGAATTATGTCTATGCCTAACTTTTAGTTTTATAGAGATGTTGAAATATATTATCTCTAGTTCTTTGCAATTTTTTGTACTTTGTATTCCTTCTTATCATAAAATAGACTACTTTTGAAACCCATACTAAACAAGTCTATTGAATCGCCTTGTTATTATTTTACTTCATTCTAGATAGTTTTTTCTTTTTTTTTTTTTTTGCATCCATGAAAGTCATCTTAGCTAGAATGAGGTAAAGCCTATGGCCAAAAATAAGAATAGATCTGTAATATCTTTCCTTTGAGATTGATAAAGATCAACTGGAACTTCAAGCAAGCATAGTCAGTCAGGAGGGCCTGTGCCAGGTGCTAGGGCTTATGGTAGTTCTCACACACGATGCGTGAAGAGAAGGACCAATAAAATGGCATTGGTCAGATCAGTACAGCACAAAGTATATAAGGCAAAGTGGAGTCACTTATGTCAACTAAAATGGCTGTCACTCAGCCATAACACTGGTTGAAGAGGAAAATTACCTAAGTCAGAGTAAATACATCTGGCATGGAGACATATCTGCCTGTGTGGTCAGAGCAGACATGTCTGGCAAGGAGACACATTCAAGATACCTGCTCACGTGGTCAGAGTAGCCATGTCTGCCGAGTGGGACCACCCACAGATAGGCTCCTAGGGCAATTCCACACTTGCCAGTAGGGGTGCCAAGCAGAGCAGCCATGCTTCACCCATAGGCTCCTGGGAAAATTCCACACTTGTCATCAGATGTTTATTGAAAAGACCCAGAAGGGTGGAGTCCACAACTTTCAAGGTGTAACTGAGGCAGGCTCCAGACCACTGATGAGACAGACAAGCTCCACACTCCAGAATGCTGCTCCATGCCGCACTGATCCCCCTTGGCATTGGCTGCTGGAGGCTCTGCCCTGCTGGACCCAGGACTTCGCCTGTCTTGCTGCCCATCCGGTTCTGGAGACCCTTCCTTGCAAGGCGCTGACAACTCCCCTGACTACCGCGCTGTCCCCCAGACCTGCAGACTGAGATTCTGGGAATCGGGTTCATTATCTCCCATCGATTGCTGTGTATGTATGTTATACTTCTCTTAGATTGTTAGTGTGAGCGGGATATTAATGAATGTTGATGTTCTACTTTGTGTGAACCTGCATTCAATAAAAGCTGAGTGAATAGCATTGTTATTGTGTGTGACTCTTGTCTATTCCTTGGTGCTAGCTGCTCAGCAGGCAGCCAAGTAGCCCAGCTGACTTCTAGGAAAGACTATATCAGGAACATACGCTCATGACACTACATGATTGTGAGAGCCCTACAGGAAGAACTCTGTACTAAAGTTCCGTGGTGCTAACTCCTCTTTCCTTAACCTTTGTTCCTTTCTTTAAATACCCGTGCGTCCTGGCACCTAGGCCAGAGAGTGCACGCAGCACGCCATGTCTGCATGCCGTGGAACGCATCTCCTTTCTTTTTTCCAAATAAGTCCTTCTTGGTGCTGAAACACCTAGTGGATATTATTCTTCAACTGAAAAGATTAAAAAATCCATGTAGTTTACTTCATAGCTGACAATGATTTTTGTCTGTAATTTTTATCAAATTATGTAATATCTTTATCTCAAAAATATTTTTTTATTTGAGAGTGAAGCTTGGGCAGAAAAACATAGGCAGCAAAATTAGAAAATAGTTCAGCAAAATATATATGGCAATTAATTGTGAATATTGTACCATTTCAGGTTGTGCTTATTCACGTCAATTATCAAAACAGCAATTTCCTCATTCATGTACAAGACTGAAGTTAGCAATATACTCACAGTGTTGTATGAGTAGTAACTGAAATATGAATGGTAAGGAGAACCACATAGAGTCAGTCCTCAATTTCTTTTTTCCCTTTAGGTTTTCTCAAATTTACCACTCTCCTTTGCTGTTTCCAAGGAGAGTTGTTTATTCTAACTCAAAGATGAGAATTAAAGGTTAAAATTATTCTTCTTATATCTACTCAGTAGGTCCTAAATTTCAGAAAAATCATATTTATGTGTGTTTTTAAAGGCAATAGTATTAATTAAATGGATGTTGTCTTTATTTTCCACCTAAAGTAGGGCTGAAATAATTGCCTAAAGAACACAGGAATTTTTTTTTCAGAAACTATTAAAATGCCTTTTAATAAAGCAACCTCCCTAGAAATGTGAGCCAGCAGAAAAGGAAGGATATTAACACTCAGGTTAGAAGGAATACTGGGGATTTAATTGGATTATTTTAAAATATGAAATATTTCAGAGACCCTGATAAAGTTACTGAAATTATGTGTTATTTGTCTTTGATTTCATACATCTTAAACATTTCAATTTTTTTCTTTTCCATTTCCTTGCTGAAACCATTGAAGAAATCTGTCACTTAAGAGATAAAGGAATATATGTTGACATCAACCAGCCACAAGAGGGAGGTCTTGGCTATAGTAGAGGTAGTGTACTTATAGGGAGGGGTCCATTTTTTTTTTTTTTGCAGAAAAACATTTCTTTTTGGAAAAGAAGAAAAATGGGTTTTTCTTTCTTTTTTTTTTTTTTTTTGCTATATCATGATGCCATACCTAATAGAGAGAATTATTTGTAGGTCTAGAACATTATTAGACTTTGCAAGTGTAGAATACTGCTTTTATCACATAATATGTATGTTTTCCTTAAACTTAAATCATTTGGTCTCTGTAAAATTAAACATAAATCTACTTTAAATATATATACACATACAAATGTTATCACTCACACATGCATATTTTATTCACACAATGCAATTCATAAAAGTAATTACCACCGAGGTCTGAACTGTACAGAGTGTGATATCCATTAATTCTCCTCATTACTTATTAGTAACATCTTTGAAATGAATCTGACTCTATGATAACATAGAGTCAGACTCATTCCTCAAATATCATACCTGTATAATTATGAAATTCATTTCATAAATATATGTGTGAATATATGAATTATGACATTCACAGATACACATTGGCGAAAAAAATAAGAAAAGAGCCAAGCATTTCTTAATAAGATAAATTACTAAGCTATTTGGAAATTCATAGTGAAGAAAGTCCTGGATTAGATATTGGTTTCTGGGATAAAATGTTATAATTAAAAAGGTATTTGGTTGGAAGTTTTGGTTTGGATTCACCGTAGGATGTTTTCTGTTTGAATTCGTGACCAGCCTTACATGGAAAATTAGATGATGCAGTCATCGTATCAGCTCCTGAATAGAATGTTGTAGTGACTGTGGCAAAACATGACACACGGAACTCTTCCATTCTGAAGTTTTTAGGAACGTCACTTGTGACATATGCAATAAGCATTAATTATTGTTTAATATCACTATCTTATTAAAAAGTATGTGATTGTGTCCTTAAGCATTTTCCTTTAAAAAGGTGGTAAAATTCAGTAAAACTTGAAATACTTCTATTGATACAGATAAAAAAGAAATTATAAAGTCATTAATGCATGTAGAACATATACATTATGTTGTTTCTCTCCATGTCCACTACTATACCTATTTAAGTTTGTGTGCTATGAAGTTGTAGATACTTGAATTTATAGACAATTTACAAGTTATTTTCTTAAGTTATTTAGAAAAAAACTTGTTCTTGGTCTACTTATGTAGTAACTGGTTCAAAGTTGATTAGTGATCTGGTAGCAACTCAAAGTAAAAAGTAGTGTGCTTTTGGTTCATTTGACTTCATATCTAAGTGCAACTCTATACTGTTAACTAAAAATCATAAAACTATCTTATTTAAATATTGGTAAAATTTTATCTTTTGCAGTATAATAATTTATAACATATTGGATATAACATAATCATTCCACATGTCCAAGTAAGTTCTCTTCTGGCTAAGGTGTTATCTAATATTGACATTGTTTTGATTTTTTGGTCATGTGAACAGTTTACTAAACTGTGAAGTGTATGTATTTTATTGGCATGCAACTCATCAATTCCCAGTTTAAATAGAGTCTGTTCTACTCTCAGAACTTTTTTACAGCATGCAATTAACAATCACTCATGTTCTGAAGGACTTTTAATGGCAGGATAGATAGAACCTGTTATGTTTTCCTTCTAATAGGATGGATCACTTACAAATAGTCCCGCTGTGATTAGGCACTTATTTTACAGTGCAAATCTATATGTGAATCTTTTTTAACATGTCTCTGAAGTTCATTTTCATCATCAATCAAGAAATGTAAAGGTAAAGAAAGAACATTTAGAGAGGACATAGAACATTTAAGTATAGTTATAATGAGCCTGCCAGAGAAAAATGCTTTTGGGAAAGATGTACTTTGTTTTAAGCAGTGCGTGGGGCCAAGTACAGGTCCTTATAAGGCAAGTTTGTTTTTGTTTTAGACCTCCAAAATTAAATGTAGGCCACATTTAGTGGCAGGACAGGATTTCACATTAATAAAAGATATATAACAGCTATACTATCAAAACAGACATTAAGGTAAACAGAATCTCAGCTTTTAAGCTATGGCTACATAAAGAATTAGTGAACAGAATAAAAGCCATTCGGTTCTTAAATTAACATTCAAATACATAGGGATTAATGTGTTCTTATTTTCTCCTTATTTTCTGAGTGTGTTGCATGAATGTGCATTTGTTTAGACCTTGTTAAATATTCAAAAAAATGTGTGTTTCATAATGAAACAAAAATCAAAACTTCTTTCTTAAGTGTTATATGATGTGTATTTTAATATTTTATACTAGTACTTTAAACATTTTTATTATAAGGCAAATGATTAGTATGAGTTTCAGTAGTACTTAATGGTTTTCTTTCTACCAACACATTTGGTGTAACACAGAATAACTTTTGTTTTATTACTATCTATGAATTGAGCTTGGTTTCTTTCCAAAGTATTATTGATGATCTCTGATCACTTTTCCAAACTTTCATAGGAAATGAAATATTTCCATAATCTTCAATAAAGAGATCATTAATTTATGAAAACACATTTGCATTAAAAATATCAAACAACAGCTTCACATTCATACATAAACAGTTTTTTAGCTAAGTATTGTTAAATATCTCAAACCATGGCATCCTTCCAATTTTACAAAGTTACCACATATGCCTAGTAAACTGGTGTAATAGCAATAATATTAGGGTAACCTTCATATATTAGGAAAGTCAGTTTTTAATGGAGAAATTAATATAAAATTCCCAGAAATATATTAATATTAGTTTATTTTAGGCCTTCATAGATCTGAATGAGCTATCAACAAATTTTGGTCATCTAATCACTTATAAAACATGGTGTCCTGATGAGACTTATAAAAGGTTGTTTCTAGGCAACGGTATGAAGAAGGAGAAATTTATTGGTCTGGGGCTCTTTCTTCCATTTAACTAATGTTTCTTTATGTCCTTATGAGACACATATTGTCACATCAAATTATAATTCAACACATCAGAGATTAGCCAGAAGGAAAAGAAATTTTGATTAAGAATTTTTTTTTTTAGCTCTTAGCCTCTGATCCCTTTTTCTGGTTGGCTAGTTTAACCACAAACTTCTGTTTGAAGGCAGCACTTTGAATAAAAACCACCTTCTTGCTCTCTATGGTCACTGGCAACTGCAGTTTGAATATGTACTCTTAGTTTTACCAGTTAGATGCTCCTGCCAAATCTTTAAATGAACCAGAGTTGTTTCCATTATCTGAAACCACAATTCCTGGCTGGGTCTAGATTTACAGATCAGACAACTCGTCATCATCTAACCCAGCCTGAGGGTGAACGGTGCCGTTATTGATGACTATGCCATGATGAAGGGTTTAAACCAGGACTGTCTTGGGTAAATTGTAACATGTGGTCTCCCTTCTTAAATGGTTAACTGAACTATTATTTGACCAGTTTAAAATACTAGCCTCCTGGCAGCATTTTGTTTTTCACTTTGTGACTCTTGATTTAAAAGACATCCAGTGTCTGAGGAAATGAATCCATAATGGTCATGGGGCAACCACCAAGGCGGATATTTCAGAGCAAAAGGCCTCTTATGAACCCCTTCATGTCACGTGTAGGAGACCACTTACCCAAATGACTCATAAGCCTCTCTCTGGGGGTAGAAAAATTCCAAGAGTGTCCTTTCCCTCTTCAGAAAGAATAAAGCTTCCCCTAGCCTGCTCGCTCTGTTATTCACCGTGTTTCTAGGGTGACACAACAGTGTTTCCTGAGGATTCCTTCTTCACCCGGCTGCAGAACTGATCGTCTGGTGAATAGGTAATTATGGGCTGAACTAGGAACCATGCCGGGATGTGAATGTCTAGTAACCACATACTGTTTGGGTTGTAACTAATGAATACTCCCTTGCCTAATATAACCCAACCTAATTACCCATATCTTCGGGTAATTTTCACTTGACCCTAAACTTTGTACATTTAGCTGCTTCTCTATCGAATACTGAATGATAACTAAACAAGGGAGCAGTGAGCTCGATGGGGAAAGGTTGCTCCCTCTGCAGTATGTCATTACGCTGCATGGCGTTTTAATCAGAGAAAGTCAGCTGTTTCAGCGAGGTCTCATTTACTTACCTAATTATCAGTTGTCATTTGGAGAAAAGCCAGGCCAAGAAAGAATACTTCAAATTGTTTTGCCATTTGTCTCTTTTGCTTGTGTTCATTAATTCCCTTGTACACATTGTGTCAGCATCCTCCGTAAGGGGAAAAAAATAGTGAAGCCACGCTAGTGAATGAAAGAAGCAAATGCACGTGTCTTGATGGACTGTGAGTTCTAGGAGAATGGCTCGCTCCTCTCCGCATCTCCAGTGCCCGGTGCCATGCCTGCAGTATGGGGCAGTGGTCAAAACATCTTGATTGCTGGCTCTGTTCATGTGCTTTGAAATCACTTCAAGTTTATACAAAAGATGATTATTAGTAGTATGGGGAAAACATTTTGTTAATCACTCATTCATAATTAAAGCATGCTATGGAGATTATTTTTAAACTTTTAATTTCCTGAAACTTTAGATATTATAGATAGTCTGATTATGAGAGTGATTTCAATAAGTAGTAATAGAAAATTTTCAATAGAAAAGCAGTTTACAGATCGTGTTTTCTAGCATCCAGTAAAAATCAAACTTTCCCAATGTATCTTCAGCCACAGTCCAGGCAGTGCAATGGAAATCATCTCTAAACCTAAGTCAAAATGGGAAAGAAAAAGATGTACATCAACACTGTGATCTACACGCTTCTAATGTGTTCAACACTAGTGACCACTTGATATGCAAAAATAATAGAATTAATAAGAAGGCCGATGAGGAGCTAAAGAGAGAAGCCTCTGGGGTGAGAAAGAAATCCTTTGAATATACTTAGGTTTTGGTGAAAGTAAACATATCACTGATGTCCTCCTGGAGAAATTTGAGATCAGCCCCTTCTCTGAGGCCATTGTTGAGGCTCTAGGACATAAGGTCTTTGTTAAAAATGTGGTTACAAGTACAACTCAGTGATCTATCTTGATTACTGAAAAGATTAATGGTGAAGGTGAAATGTGTACCTAAAATTGTGGCCAGAACTGTATGTTTAAAATGCCTTTCCTTTTACATCTAGTGATAGTGGTTTTCTCTTTTTAAGAAAATATTACACTGAATCTCTCCATATGCTCAGAGGAGGTATGAGGAATGGATAAGGATGTCAGTAACTACATTGAAGAAATGGTCTAGAGCTGAAAGTCAGACATATCTTTGCTAGTTTTTGGTTGGAATTTTGACAAGAGGCTGGGAACCAAGTTCTACAATGCTTGGAACGTGAAGATAAAATTGTCTACAGCATTTCTGGAACTAAATTTCTTTAAGCATTGGATTCTATCCTATCATCAAAACATCAAGTTTAAGAGCTCTTAATCTGCCCATCCAGGATGACTATGAAATGGGGAGTGTTGGATCCGTAAAGGGAGTCAGATAAGGATTCACTTTCTAAGACTGAGCATGGCTGAGTACCTTTGTTCTACTCAAAGTTAGAACTGAAGAAAAGTTTGCCAACATGGATCTTGATTCTCAAAAGGAAGCTTTGAATAAGGTGGCTGTCCATGTGACAAACTGCCTGCCTCAGCTATGTGGCTGGCGGTGGAAAAACAGCCCACCATAGGTGTTGCTGTCTTTACCGGTCATCATCCTGAACCACTCAGGCCAGACTCTGCTGGCCATGCACCTGTTCTGAAATGTCACTTCCCTCCCATTGCTGGAAAGTTTGTTGGGCTTAACATGAAAGATCAATCTCACTTCTGATAAAAAGATGGCCTCAAAGCCTTTAAATCTCATGATGCTGTCATCATTATTAGGTGACTGGAAATCTTCTGTGCATTGAGCTCAACTGCATTGATCTTCCTAGGATATTTGCTATATATGTAATGGGCCTAACGATAGCTTTAGGAGTTTTTGTGACATTTGACAAAAAGCCTATGGAACTTTCTCAGAAAATTCTGAAGAGTAATTAATAATACCAATGCAATGGAAAATGCTTTGGGAAGAAAGAAATGTTTTGTAGACTACTATATTTTATGTTTATGGAAACTTTAAGTTATTCATTCTTAAAATCAGAATACTTTCAGTGGAAAAATTATCAAAATTATAACACTGAATTTTGGGGCCATTAAAACAAACTTTAAATAATTGTAGGGACACCAATTTTGACATTGATGACAACAAAAAATGTCAAAAGTGTTCTGACTAAATGTCTATTCAGTAACTTTTGTGGATTGTGTTGAACATTTCCATTCACTTTATAGGGAACAAAGTATAGTATCGCACAAGAAGCATTATTCCGAGTGGTAGAGCAGTACCGCCGTTCCCGCAGAGAACATGTGCTAAGGAGTAAGTGATTGAATAGCCAGGAGACTGAACTATTCTCCTGTATCTGGAGTTGCTCTGTGAGGGTCAGGTGTGTGGTCTGTGGGTAACGTAGGGAACAGGGCGGGAGGAAGAAGGGACACACATAACTGTTTGTGCTATAAATGCTCTGATGGCAAATGAAATATTTGTGTCTAAAGACTTGCAATCTGACACCTGTCAGAAACACTAAATTCTTTTTTTAAGAAGAAAATAGGGTTAAATTGACCTCTTGCCTTGGGGGTTCTTAAAAGGAAGAAGAGAATAAAAATATGGCAAAGTCATTTTTGCTATAACTTTGCTGAGCATGGAATCCTAGAGGCTGTTGTATCACCATTTTTTAAATGAAATTAAATGATCCCTTAAGGTTAATAGGAATAAAAGCTATAAAGGGAGTGTTTTGGGGGATAGTTTTTTTAAATTAAATTATTTTTTTAGAGAGAAGAGAAGGAAGAGATAAAGTGTGAGAGAGAAATATTGAAGTGAGAGAGATTGATCAGTACTTGCCCTGTCTGGGGACATAACCCAAAACCCAGGCACATGCCCTGGCCAGGAATCAAACCAGTGACCTATTGGTTTGTGGGATGATGTCCATCCAACTGAGCTACACTGGCCAGGGTTTAATAGAGTTTCTATAGACTCTTTAAACAGTATTCATAGTGAAAGTTTTAATTTTATTTTTTCATCTTCATCTAAGGATATGTTTTATTGATTTTAGAGAGGGAGAAAGGGAGAAAGAGAGAGAAATTTCCATGCATGAAACATTGGTCAGTTGCCTCCCATGCACACACTAGCCTTAGATTCAACATGTGAGGTAGGATTGTGCCCTGACTGAGGAAGAAACCCACAAACTTTTGTTTACAAGATGATACACCAACCACTTAGCCACTCAGTCATGGCTGTTTATTGATTTTAGAGACAGAGGGAGGGAGAGAGAGACAGAGAGAAACATGGATGCAGAGAAAAACATCAAATGGTTGCCTCCTGTATGAGCCCCTTCCAGGGATTGAACCGCAACCTAGGCATGAGCCCTGACAGGGAATTGAATCTGCAGCTTTCCGGTGTATGAGACAATGCACTAACCAATGCACCAGCCAGCCAGCCAGGGCATAGTTAATATTTTTAATCTGTGCCATTGTCTGGTAAAAAAAATGTTAATAGTATAAGAGTAAACAAAATATAGTGATTAAAGAATCATAAAAGACAATGAAAATTTTCAACTCTAATAATAGCTCAAAAGGTATGATAACTGAATCTTGGCTATCACATACAAGGGGAATGTTGACTTGATCTGAAAGGTCAAGGAAAATATTCCTGAAGAGTGAGAATGAGGGCTGAGGTCTTATGTCAAAGTTATAATAGACAGATGACAAATTGGGGGAATATAACTGAGGATAGTACATACAAAAAGCATAGTTAACACTGTATATAAAGTTTTTAAACCTAAAGGTATGTCAACCAGGAAAAATTGATTGAGGTTGAAATTTTTGTTCATAAAACAGTTTTACTGTTCTACATGTTTTTTACAAATGCTGGAGCTGACAGAGTTTGTGGGAAAATTGAAGGTAATATTTAGTAAAGACTCAAATGTATGGGACCCTGATCTGGATTTTTCATGAACTTATGGATACGGTTGGACACAGGGGGAAAAAAAGCAAACAGGTAGACAACATTGTTTTACCTCTAGAATTTTAAAATATACACAATTCAATGCAATTGATGTAAGAAAATGTGTATAAGATATTTCTGCCAAGTAGAATATAGAGTTAATGATTATCTTTAGAAGACAATTAAAATTGGAGTAAAAAAATCTTTGGTTCAATTACAGGCTTTGACACTGTTTTTGAAAGTATTGATAGCCTTTAAAAAGTCTAATGGTTTAATACAAATGCAAAGATGAAAATAAAAATAAAAATGACAACTCTAAAAAAAGTTGAGATAAGATTTCTGTATCAACTTTTACATATTGGAACATCCCACTAATATTCTGAGCTGTACAAGTCAAAAATTTGATATTATCCTTGACTTTTAATTCTTATTCTATTGATTATGAAATCCTCTCAGTTTTACTTTCTTAATAGCTTTAAATTTCATCAAAATATCTCAATAACCAACTCCATACTTTTATTTTTTATGTTATTATTTATTTTTAAAATATATTTTATTGATTATGCTATTACAATTGTCCCATTTTTTCCCCTTTATCCCTCTCCTCCATGTACAAGCCCTCCCACCTTCATTCCCCCACCTTCCCTTTAGTTCATGTCCATGGGTTATACACATAAGTTCTTTGGCTTCTACATTTACTATACTATTTTTAACCTCCCCCTGTCTATTTTGTACCTACCACTTATGTTACTTATTCCCTGTACCTTTTCTCCCATTTCTCCCCTCTCCCTACTTATAACCCTCCATGTGAGCTCCATTTCTGTGATTCTGTTCCTGTTCTAGGTGTTTGCTTATTTTTTTTTTAGGTTCAGTTTTTAATAGATATTTGCTGTCATTTTACTGTTCATATTTTTAATCATCTTCTTTTTCTTAGATAACTCCCTTTAACATTTTATATAATAAAGGCTTGGTGATGATGAAGTCCTTGAACTTGACCTTATCTGGGAAGCACTTTATCTGCCCTTCCATTCTAAATGATAGCTTCACTGGATAGAGCAATCTTGGATGTAGGTCCTTGACTTTCATGATTTTGAATACTTCTTTCCAGCCCCTTCTTGCCTGTAAGATTTCTTTTGAGACTCAGCTGATGTCTTATGGAAAATCCTTGGTAGGTCTCCTTTTCTCTTGCTGTTTTTAAGATTCTCTTCTTATCTTTAATCTTGGTTCATGTAATCATGATTTGCCTTGATGTGTACTTCCTTGGGTCCAACTTCTTTGGGACTCTCTGACCTTCCTGGACTTCCTGGAAGTATGTTTCCTTTGCCAGATTGGGGAAGTTCTCCTTCATTATGTTTCAAATATTTTTTCAATTTCTTGCTCTTCCTCTTCTCCTTCGGGCACCCCTATGATTCAGATGTTGGAATGTTTAAAGTTGTCCCAGAGGTTCCTCAGCCTCTCCTCATTTTTTTTGAATTCTTGTTTCTTCATTCTGTTCTGGGTGAATGTTTATTTCTTGCTTCTACTCCAAACGATTGATTTGAGTCCCAGTTTCCTTCCTGTCACTGTTGGTTCCCTGTACGTTTTTCTTTATTTCACTTTTCATGGCCTTCACTTTTGTCCTCTGTTTTGTGACCATACTCAACCATTTATATGAGTATCTTGATTACCATGTTTTGAACTGTGCATCTGATAGGTTGGCTATCTTCTCATCACTTAGTTGTATTTTTTCTAGAGCTTTGATATGTTCTTTTATTTGGGTCTTTTTTTTGTTTGTTTGTTTCAAGATGCCTGTTACTTAGTAAGGGGTGGAGCCTTAGGAATTCACCAGGGCAGGGCAACCCATGTGGTTGTGTTATGGTGCTGTATGTGGGGAAGGGGTCTGAGAAAGGAAAAGTGTGGCTTGCTCATCTCTCTGCCAGTTTTTGGTCACTTTCTCCACTTCCAAATTGGGCCCTTTTGGTGCTGATTCCTGGGTGGGTGGTTTTGTGTATGTTCTAGGACCCTGTGGGTCTCTCCAATGAACTCTTCTGTGAGGCTGGGAGTTTCTCCCACTGTGCAACACCCACAGATGTTTTCAGTCAGAGGCTTTGAGGCTTTATATCAGCATGTTTCTGTCAATATCTTTCTTGAAGTCCTCCAAGATTTTCCTTGTGTATTTGGATGCTCCTATGTTGGGTGCCCATATGTTTATAATGTTTATGTCCTCTTGATAGATTATTCACTTAAGTATTATGAAATGCCTTTTTGTGTCTCTTTTTATGACCTTTGTTTTGAAGTTTATTTTGTCTGATATAAGCATTGCTACAGTGCCTTTTTTTTTCCTGTCCAATTGTTTGGAATATTTTTTTTTCCATCTTCACTTTCAGTCTGTGTAGGTCTTTTGTTCTAAGGTGGGTCTCTTATAGGCAGCATGTATGCAGGTCATGTTTTCTTAACCACTCAGCTACCCTATGTCTTTGATTGGAGCATTTAATCCATTTACATTTGAGGTTATTATTGATAGGTACTTATTCACTGCCATTTTTTTCTCCTTGAACCTGTGTTCTTCTATCTCTCACTCTATTCCTTCATCTTCTTAAAGCAGTCCCTTTAGCGTGTCTTGAAATGCTGGTTTGGTGGAGGTGATTCTTTTAACCTTCTTTTGTCTGGGAAACTCCTTATTTTGCTTTCCATTTTAATTGAGAGCCTTTCTGGGTACAGTCATCTTGGTTACAGTCCTTTGTTTTTCATTATTTTTGATAATGAAAATATTTTCAATATTTTTTTCTGTTCCCTTCTAGTTTGTGGTGTTTCCATTGAGAAGTCAGCTGCTAGCCTTATTGGAGCTTCGTTGTATGTTACTTCCTGTTTCTCCCTTGCTGCCTTTAAGATTCTCTCTTTATCTTTGAATTTTTTTTTTATTTTAATTATGATGTGTCTTGGAGGTGGCCTTTTTGGGTTCATCTTGGTTGGGTCTCTCTGCATTTCCTTGATTTGTGTGAGTTTTTTTCTCATCAAATTAGGGACGTTTTCCATCATTACTTTCTCAAACAGGTTTTCTATCTTTTGCTCTCCTTCTTCTCTTTCTGGTATCCCTATTATATGGATATTATTACATTTCTTGTTGTCCTGCAGTTCCCTTAACCCCCCCTTCATTATTTTTGAATCCCTTTTTCTTTTCTTGCTTTTTCTGGGAGCTTTCTTCTACCCTGTCCTCCAGCTCGCTGATTCAATCCTCTACTTCATCTAGCCTGCATTTGATTCCTTCTATTGTGTTCTTTAATTCAGAAATTATATTCTTCATTTCATCCTGGCTTTTGTTGATAGTTTCTATGTTCTTTTTCATGCTGATGTAGTTCATAGTAAGTTCCTTGTAGCCCCTGTAGTTTTTGTAATGCTCACTGAGCTCATTGAGCTCCCTTGTAACCATTGTTTCAAATAGCTTACTTGCCTCTATTTCATTTAGCATTCTTTCTGGGGATTCCTCCTTTCCTTTCAGTTGGGGGTTGTTTCTTTGTCTTCCCATTTTTGAGGAGAGACTTGTTTGTTTCTGCTTTGTAAATTTATCTGTTTTGACTCCATGTGTTTGTGGTGTGAATTTCTATGGTAGGAGACTTGTGCGATTCAGTGGTGTAGTGTCCTTCATCTCCTGAACTTGATGCTCTTAAGATGTCCTTTGTGCCATTTCTATTGGCTCTCTGGATGTAATTGCATTTTGATTGTTGTTAGGTCATTCTTTGATGGGTCCTTTCCTTTGGTTGACTGAGGGTCACTCCACCCACCACACCTTGTGTGCTGTTGTGCAGATGCTGCCAGAACAAAACTACAAAGTCCTGGAAACAAATCCATACCTATGAAAGTAACCACCCCCCACAATCCAACTGTCAACAGAAAATGAACCAGTATTGATAAGGGTGTAAAGAGATTAAGAGTATTATAAGAAAGGAGAGTGAATGTAGGATGACTTACTGAAAGAAAAATTATTTTTAGAGGGTAGAGGGAGGACTACTAATAAGAGCAGAGAATTGGAATAATGCAAAGAGAGAAAGTAAAATTTACATCATAAATAAAAAAGGTAATGTAGAAGGTAGAATGGAGTATGAGAAAGGAAGCATATAGTATTATGTTTAAACAGAAAATTAAAATAAAATAAAATAAAATAAAAAAGTGAGAAAAAAATAAAAAGAAAAAATAAATGAATAATAAAAAAAATAGGAACCAAACTGGAGGGAAAGATCCACTGCAGCACTATCAACAACAAATGAACTAAAATTAATGTAGGTGGGATGGGAATAAGAGGGAGAAGAGGAAGAAAGAAAAGCTTAACCGATGTCCAGAAGAAAGGGACTTGATTTTGAGATGATAGAGGGAGACAAAATACTAGGAGTGAAGAACAAAAACCAGGTTAAGCAGGGAAAAATTAAAACTTGAGATGAAAGAATAGTAGGGGGGGATGGTAAAATTTGAGATTTGAAATACACAATTAGTAAGGATCTAGAGGTAAAATTTTTTTAAAAATGCAAGAACTACACTATCCATGAACAATGAGCAAAGATTGCTCAAGGTGGAGAGAGAACAGGGGTATTTTAAAAGTTGGGAAAAGAATGAGATGACCATTGACAAGAAAACTGGTTTTGAGAGGCTGGGCAAGGGAGAAATAGTAAGCGTGCAGAATGGAAACAACTTGTAGCAAGAAAGAAAATAAGATTTAAAATAAAAATAATAAGCCCTGGCTAGTGTAGCTCAGTGGATTGAGCTTGGGCTGTGAACCAAAGGGTCGCCAGTTCAATTCCCAGTCAGGGAATATGCCTGGGTTGTAGGCTAGGTCCCCAGTGAGGGGGGCATGTGAGAGGCAACCACACATTGATGTTTCTCACCCTCTCTTTCACCCTCCCTTCCAGTCTCTCTAAAAAAAAACCTGAATAATTAAATCTTAAAAAAAAATAAGAGGAAAGAGGAAGGTAAACTGGGGTAAGAGAAGGGTGGGCCAAAATATGTGAATTGAAATAAACTATAGCATAAAATCTGGTGACTTAATATGCACAAACTTGAAGGACCAGAAATGAATGTTAAGAAGCTATGAAGTAAAGAAAATATCACAAATCATGGATAAGACCATGGTGGATTCCGTCTCAGTAGCATTTTGTATTTACCACTCACTCTTTTTTCTTTCTGGATCAGCCTCTGGTGATACCAGATGGTGACCCCGTCTGACCTTAGACAGCCTATTTAAGACTACCAGGGATCTACTGTCTGTGGCTGACTTTAGTTGTTAATCTAGTCACCGTGCAATCAGTAGTCAGGCTTAAGCACAGCAGGGTGGGGCAGAATCCCTACTGTGGTCCAGGCTATTGGTTCCCCTCAGGCTGCTGCTGCTTAGAGGAGAGTGGTCTGCCTGAGCAGGATGGCTGCTGCCTATGAGGGATGACTCAGCCCTGGGATCCCGGTGGCTACTCTCAGTTTTCTCCCAAAAGCCTCCATCCCAATCTCTCCTCAGGGTCTCCAGTTCACTCCGCCCACCCCTCCACCCCCCTTTCCTGAATCCAAAGGTAAGTGGTTGCAAGTGAGAATTTATGTGCTGGGCCTTTAAACAGCTCTTTGTGTCTTCAGCTGTCCATCTCTGGCAAAGAGCAACCCCACTGCTTTTCGCAGCTGGATGTTATCTGTGTAGTTTTCAAACTCCAGTGCTCTAGGCTGGGGATCCCAGCTTAGAGTTTAGACCCAACACTCCTCAGGGGGATCGAACCAGCCACTTGAATGTCCCTTAGGCACTTCAGCTGCTGCCTGTGTCTGCTCAGCCCATGCTCTTACGTCTCCACCATACTCCCTACCGGTCACGTTGTGTTCAATCTGTTTCTTCTGGCTGTCAGTGGATTTAAGACTTCCCTCTCGCTGTTGTTCCGTTGTTTGTTCCAGATGATTTCTCCATGATTTAGTTGTAACTCCAGATTGGTCCTGGGAGGAGGTTAGCTTAACTTCCACTCACTGATCCACCACCCTGGAGCTCCTCCACTCTTTTACGTTAGGTTTTCATCATTTCTTGCTTATGTTCCTATAATGTCTACTCTCTCACTTAATTTGTTCTCCTCTAAATTTTATTTTTCACATTATGACTAGTATACTCCTTCTGAAATGATATTCCAATACTTTAATTCTCTGCCTGTATGTTTCAGTAGGTTGTTAGGTTTTTTTTTTTGTTTGTTTGTTTGTTTGTTTGTTTTTTTTTTTTGAGGCACTTACGGCCTTCCATAACGTGAACCTCCATACTTCTTCAAATTTACAGCTACACCATGTGGAGCAACACATGGTTGCTAAGGGTGCTGGAGAGGCAAAGAGAGAACATGGAGAATAAAGCACCTATTTTATCTCCCTAGGACCATGGATAATATATCACTTCCTTCCATATTCCATAGATGGAAAATAGATCACGAAACCCTTCCAGATGCAGGGTTGTGATCAAAGAAATATTTCATTTTAGTGGGCCCACAACCATATATCAAAACCTTTCCCAACATGGTGCCATCCCCAGTAAGATGCAATGGTTTGGTGAGGACATGATGCTTTCTCTAGCCCAAAGCTAAAATTTTAGTTTACAATGAGAAATTACTTTCCAGGAAAGGGAACATATATATTTGCATGATTAACATATTTTCTCCTTATAAATAAGGAATATGCAATATAATATTAAGCATTATTTAGAAAATTCCATGGTTATTGAACAATTGAGGAAAGAGAAGTTTGTTTAATGAAATCTAGTGGGACTAAAATAGCTACATAATTCAAAGGGGGTAATTATGCCAGTAGGGCCAGGAATATTTAAAGTCTATTGAAAAAGAATCTTTTCTGCTGGACAGAGCTTCAAGTTATCATCCACTGTATTTTCCTTTATGAACTTTCTTTTTCTTTGTTACTTTTATAGATCAGTCTCACCCTATCTTCATCCACAGTGCCATGCTATAGTCTTTTTTGAAATCTGATAACACATTTAAATAATTTTAGAGTAAAATTATCTAACCTGGGATCAACTTTTTTGAAGATAATCAGGCACATGTATGATTATATGTTCACTTTGGGGGTCAACTCTCCAAAGATTAAATTCTATTTCCCATTTCCAAAGTTTCTGAGATTCCACTTTATGGACCACATATACCAAAAAACTAAAAAAAAAAAATGTTTTTGTAGCAGACTAAGGTTATCAGCCATGGTGTGTAAATCTGTTGAGAGAATTTTGGAAATATCATCACATAATGACAAAATCATTATGTCTATATTGGTCTACTCCAGATATTTACATGGGGAGCTCTTTGTCACCAATGGAAACAGGAAACAAAAGGTAAAACTGAATTTAATTAGAGGAAGAAGAGTTTTATACTACAAACACAAAAAAAAGGAATGAAAAAGAAAACGAGACTAAGCATATTAATAGACAGATATTATCCATGGATATTTAAGGAAACCAAAAGGGCTAAAATATAATTTCTGGACATAGTATACATAAAACATAGTATTAATAATTACCAAAATGGCTTATGCATTATCAAAAGTGATAGCAATGATCAATAGAAACCAACATAGGTTCACTGAAACTAAATAATGTCAAAGTCATGTCATTTTCTATTTCATTATGTTTTCTAGAAAGACAGATCAAGTGAATATCACAGAGAAGAATCTAGCTTTTTCACAATTTTTGACAGCATCTCAGATTATCTTTGTGGAAAAAAATGAATAATATATGTTAGAGATAGTAAATTATACAAAATTAAAATTGGCATAGTAAATTAAACATTTATGTTAGAAGAATGATGGAGAGAAGTTTCTACTTTCTCTGTCTCCAGTCCTATTCTAATCAATGTTTTAATTAATTATTGGAATAAAGATATGAGAAACAAGTTTTATGCAGTTCACTGATTGAACATAACTATAAATTCAGTGACTCAAATATTTATTTGGTACCTATTATGTTTCTGGCATTGTAGAAAGAGAAGAAGCTAATAGATTGACTCTATGTGAAGGCTACCAAGGCATTTTAAGTCATTATAAAATTGATATGAGTATCTGAGTGGTTTTTAGAACAAGAAAGTACAATCTGAACCCACCTGATAGAAGGCAAGTAGAACATCAGAATAAGAAAGGTAGATTGGGAGTCAGACTGCTTGAGGCTTTATATGGTCTTCTATTTCTTGGCTGTGTTATTGCGTATAAGTTAATTTTCTTAAGCCTCATTTTCCCTATCTCTTAAATGGGCTCATATCTCCTTGATTTTCTTTGTAAGAAATAAATGAAATGAACCGGGTTAAGTACCATGCATAGAACAAGATTATTACTCACGAAGTATTTGCAATTATTCTTAGTTCCCTATGTAGGTCAAGAGACATATACACTGAACCAAGAGTCTGAGGCTTGTGTCCCAATCTTAGCTCTTCCTCTTACTGACTATAACACTAATAATCTATCATTAGGTGATTATTCTTAGTACTAGGTATTTCATTGTATTAAAAGTATTGAAAAAATGCAATCCATTCAAAGAAGGGAAACTGAGATTTAATAGATCTAGAAACTATTTTGAAATATGCAAATTAATTAATCAATGCCTTTCTTTGTTTCAAAAAAGTAATTTTAAATTGTGACAAAAATGTATAGAGTGCAATAGAATAAAAATAGCTAAAACAGTTGAGACAAAGAGGAAAGAATGAAAGGGAACAAGGACTAATAAATGAATCCCAGTTGCATTAGAAGATGAAGCAGGGAAGATTTAAGACCAGGGTAGCACAAAGTCATCATGGGAAATTGCTTCCCTTACTCTGATCTTTATCTCCTAACTTTCTAATTCACTTACACAAATGCCACAATCATAATCTTTTGACCCCATTGAAACATTCCATCCTTTTATCCCACAACATACAACCTATTAGCTTCTTTGTTTCCCTGTTCTATAGCTTGGATTGTTTTTTTTTTTTTTTAATTATAATTGTTCACCCCTTTCTCTGTCAGTCACACTCTAGAGTCAAACCAAAACCCTGTTTTGACCACAGTATTAGTCTTTCCTTGTCTGCAAAGGCAATTTCACAACCACATAGGCTAGCCACACACGAAATCAATGATCACTGAGTCTGTTATACTTTATTAGCTTGATATTTCTGCTTAACTATTTCATACCTGCTGATTTACTATTAAAACTCTCTCATCCTCTCTCCCTATACTTAGTTTGCTCATATTCCTTTCACTTAAGGAACCCCAAATTCCTTATTTTCCATCACCTGATCTGTAGTAATATCTTTTCCTAAAACTCAACTCTCTTTTTCTTCATGTGAAAAGGAAGGAATGAATTGGTCTCCTGTGAAAGTGCAATTTCTTCATGTGTGCTTTAGGTTCCAATTCTTTTTCTATCATCTCAAGGAATTCATATTTTTATCTATAATTTCTTTCTAGTTCATCAAAATCTCTTTCTTCCTATACATATCTCCATCAATGTGAAACAAGCTCCAGTTCCCCACACTTTTTAAAAATATCCTCCACATAAAAACAACTCTTTTCAGGTATTTGTCTATTTCTAGAAGTCTTCTTAAAAATACAATTCTCTAAAGAGAGACACACACACTTCTTTGTCTGTATCTCATGTGTTAACCCTCTTGGCCCAGATTCTGCCTTCCTCACTCTTTGAAATCACCCAGAACCTTTAGGACACCAAATTCAATAAACACTTTCTTTACTGTAGTCTCACTGGGTATCTCAACAACATTTGGCAGACTTGACCACTCCAATCTGGAAAGAGTTGTTAATTCCTGTTGCACCATTTTCACACATTCTCTCCTTTCTCACAGTTGGTGCTTCTTAGTCTCCTTCACTAGCTCTGCTCCTTGCTTGAATCCTGTATTTTCATGGTGTCCAAGACTCAACATTGAATTTTCGTTCACATTTCTTTATATGCTTTCATGACAAGATTATATTTATATTCATGTCTTTAAATGGCATTTATATTGTGATGATTCACAAATTTTTATCTACACCATAGTTATTACCCTTGAACTTAAGGCATGTGTACCCAGTTGCCTACTTGACATCTCCATTAGAACATCTCATTGCAAAACAAATTAATTCATCTATACTTAAATATTCCATTTCCACTCACCATAACACCTTTTAAAATCTGTGCTTGTGCCAGTATCTCAGGAAATGACACTTAGGAGTCACTCTATATTCTGCTCCTTATCCAACATTCTGCTCTATTCAATCAGCAATTCTAACTCAAATCATTAATCTAGCCACACACACACACACACACACACACACACACACACACACACACACACTCAGGGCTCCAGGCAAATACGCAAACTCCTGTCTGGCAATCCCTATGACCTGCAGCAAGGCAATGGGAATGAGTCCACAGCCTGGTTCCCTGAGAGCACCCCCCAGTCTCTAGATGTGGCCCAAACCTGAAGCCTGGCCCTCAGGCCACAGCCCCAGGAAAGGCATGGAGGCCTCTTTCCAGAACGACTGGGGTGTGTTTCAGTCTGTTGTCTGGGTGATACCCTGGGTGGGTGGGTGCCTGGCAAAATTGTCTCTCCATGCAATCCTCCCACTCCCAAGCCACGGAGCCAGGAGAACAAAGGGCATCCCTTGGGAAGCTACTGCAGAGACCAGGACACCAAATCATGTAAAAACTCCTCCCCGACATATACTTGCACTTTGGAGTGAGGCTGAGGGAGAGTGTAGAGAAGGCACTCCTCCTCCTCCCCCAGGAAGGATGAAATTAGAAAGAGAAAAAAGAGAAACAAATTCAAAAGTGTAGAGTTAGAAAAAAAAAAAAAGAAAGGAAAGAAAGATGGTGTCCACTGGCTGGAGAAAACCAGAGGGAAACCACAAATGTGGTGCTTCCTAGTCTTTGTTCCTGAAGAGCATCCAGCAGGTCTCAAATGTGTGTCAAATCAGAAGCCTGTGCCTCAGGCAGATGCTCCAAGAAAAGCAGTGGAGGTTGTTTCACACAAAATCTGCCTCCGCCCTCCATCTGCCACTTCCCTACTTGCCCCTTGGGCAGTTGAGTGCTTCTTGGATTGCTATAGACTGTGGGTCTCATGGGTAGCAGCCCTGTTTGTCTTCAGAGCTAGATGTTTGGGGGCTTGTCTGTCGGGTGCAGATTTTAAAAGCTGGGAGTGCTTCATGTGGAGTTCAAAGCCTTTGCTACTCAGGATGAAGCTCTGGGTCTTGAGTTCTCTCCTGACATGGGGTTGCTGCTCTTGGGGGTGAATTTTATGGCGAGATTGTGTCTCAGCCTCTCCTACCTGCGTCAGAGGGAGTCTTCTCTAATGTCCTGATTCCTGGAAGTGTTGCATCAGTTGTGTTTGTGGGAGGAGATGAGTTAGGGTCCTCTATGTCAATGTCTTGAACTACCACCTAACTCCTCTCTTAAAGAGGTTGGGCAGAAGGACTGCCTAGTGATCCTCTTCCCAGCACACAGATCAGCTTCCTGCCAAAATTACCCTCAGCTGATAGTAATCTTGGGATGACTATGTTTACATGCAAAAATGTGATAATCTATCTAAAAATTGAAAGTGGTTGCTAGAAAATATTCTACCAATATAATGTCAAGAGAGAATTATGGCTCTGAATGGTTTTGAAAGAAAGAAATATTTTTTAAAAAGATTTAATTTATTCATTTAGAGAGAGTGGAAGGGAGGGAGAAACAGGGAGAGAAACATCAATGTGTGGTTGCCTCTCACATGGCCCCCCACTGGGGACCTGGCCTGCAACCCAGGCATGTGCCCTGACTGGGAATCGAACTGGCGACCCTTTGGTTCGAAGCCCAAGCTCAATCCACTGAGCTACACCAGCCAGAGGAGAAAGAAATATTTTAATAGAAGATTTGCTGAAACTTTTGATAAAAGATATGCATTTGTGTATATATTTTAAAATCCAAGAGCAACTCATAGACAGGGACAGTAAGATATGTAAATTTCAAATTAGAGAGAAGAAAAAAACTAAAGAGTAACAATAATAAAACTAGATTACACCATAAAAATAGACTGTCAAGTTCAGTGAGGTAAATATATAGATGAATAAAGCTGTAATTGCTTTACTAGCTCTATATCTAAAATAAAAGGCACAGAAATGGTGGAAAATAAGAGATTGTCAAAGATATATGTGTCAAGATCCAACACATTGAAAAAAGACTAGATTTTAATATCAGACACAACAGAGCAAAGCAAATTTATTAAATTAAAAAAATATTCTTTTGTGTATATTTATACATAGAGAGAGAGGTACACACACGGATGAATGTAACAAACTGCCTAGTTTCTCATCACTGAACATATTCCTAAAATGAGCCTGAGTCTTACTTAGTTTTATTCCATTGCTTCTCTAACCGTACATATGTCACTGGGGTAAATATTTTTCTATTATTTAAATATACATTTCTTTTTCAATAGAAAATAGAAGATGCAAACCTATGACTTCTTCCTGCGCTGATCCAAAGACCCATTGATCTGCTCCAGTGTTCTGTAGGCCACCAGACTGCAATGTTTCAACAGGATTTCCAAACAGTACTGACTCTTACTAGTTTTTATGTTACACAGTACCTGTAGATTTTAAAAACTGTAAAAGATACCGTAATACTATGTGTGTTTATGTGCACTTTTGAACTCACACGAGAACACCCACTTCTCAAATACCCTGCAGCATTTAAAAAAATGATGCTAGAAATATGATCACAAAGAAAAACTGGCTAACTGCCAAATCATCGATCACTTTAGCTATATTTTCTGATAATTATGCAAATAAATTAATGTTTAAAAATTATAAATAAAGGAAAAATGCTACCTTAACTCTAAAATTATGCACATGGGAATTTAAATAATGCCTTTTCAAAGTGATAAAGGAAAAGAGAAAATTATAGCAGACTTTAGAGGTTGTTAAAAATGAATTGTAATGTAATCAACAAAACAAACAAACAAGCATCATATAACCAAAGACACTGAAATTGAGAACAGGCTGATAGTCACCAGAGGGGAGAGGGGAGGGGATTTCAAGGGAAAAGGGGAAGGGTTTGGAGCAAAAAGTAAAAAGGACACATGGACAAAAACTAGAGGGGATGGAAATGGGAGGGAGGTGGGGAGGGCTGGGGCGGTGGGATGGGAGTAAAAGACAGAAAACTGTACAAGAACGACAATTAAAATAAAAAATAAATAAACAAAAAATAAAATAAAATTTAGAGATGATATTTAGACAGAAATTTATTACTTAAATGCATTTACTAGATAATAAAAGTATTGAAAATAAATAAAATGTTTTAAATTTTTGGAAGACAAAAATAAATCAGCAAGTGAAAACTTGATGCAAAAACTTTTCTGATGGAGGAAATAGCAGAAGCCAAATGGTGGCTCATGATTAAAATTGCACTTGTCATTTCTAAGCATAGAAACAAAAAGTCAGTGTGTCTGTGAAATCAAGGAGGGAATAAAAGAGGAAGACAGCAGATTGAAGCCCAATTACATATAGAATCTTTTAGGTGAAGGTACCAAGTTTTGATTTATTCTAAGAGTATTGGAAGACATTGGAAGGTTTTAAGCAGTAAAATGCTATAATTTTATTTACTCCTATGTGACAATTAGATAATGTGAAGCAAGAAGATCAATTGAGAGGCAATTGCAGTAGTTAAGAAGAAATAGTATAGTTGAGAAAAGAAGTGGATACATTCAAATATATTTTGGAGATGCAGTCAAGAGTAATTTGTGATGAATCAGATGAAAGATAAGGAGTGAGAAAAAGAGAAATCAAGGATGATTGAGATGGGGAAGATTTTTGGAAGGACAGACCTTTCTGGTATTGATGTGTTTATAACACCTTACAGATACAGAAGTTGTTATGTTAAGTAGGTTTTGAAAATATGAGTTTGGAGCATAATGAAGAGATATAGATAGGAATAGATAATTTAACACATTTTGATAAATGAATGGATTTGTGGATACCTTTCTTCCTGATGATCACAGATCAAGCAAAGTATAGTAGCCCACTCTTTATGAGTTCACTTTCTTCAGTTTCAGGTACCTTTGGTGAACTATAGTATAGAAATATTAAATGAAAAATTCCAGAGATAAACAATTTGCACTGTTAAATTGTGTGCCATTCTGAGTGACAATGATGAAATCTCCTGCTGTCTCTCTCCATCTCCTTGGATGTGAGTCATCCTTTTGTTCAGCGTATCTATGCAGTGTACACTTGCTGCTCATCAGTTGCTTAGTAGCTGTCTGGGTTATCAGATGGACTGTGATGGTGTCACACTGCTTGTGTTCAAGCAACTCTTGTTTTATTTAGTAATAGCTCCAAAGTGTGAGAGTAGTGAAGCTGGCAATTTGGATATGCCAAAGAGAATTCATAAAGTCCTTCCTTCATGTGAAAAGGTGTGTATGGATAGGAAAAACCATAGTATACATAGGGTTTGCTACTCTCCATGGTTTCAGGCATCCACTGGTGGTCTTGGAACATGTCCCCTGCATATAAGGGGAGACTATTGTAAACTTATAACTACCAAAACAACAGTCTGAAGGATATAGTCTGCTGCTAAATTGAACTGTCACATGATAACTTGTTTTTCAATGATTTTGACATTCAGGACTTCTCTACTCTCAGGGTTTTGTCTGAGAGAATTATGCTTACTAGAAGCCAAGGTTGAATAGAAAATACAGTGCTGCTATATCAATAGCTGGACAAATCCTCAACAACTTCTGACTTAGAGTTATGATAATAACTTTATTATAGAACGCTTCTTAAGGCATGAGAGTCAAGCAAGACTTCCTGTTTCAATGCCCTTTTTTGAATCTAAAATGGGTAATATTGTGTCGTTATCCTCCGCAGTTACTTATAAGAAAGATGGAGAGAGAACAGTTGTCTCGGTAGAAGTCCTGCCCGGATATGATCTGAAAACTGCATTTGCCTCACGCCTTCTAAGGCATTAGTAGTAAAACACCCCCCCAGATAACACCTTAGACATTAGCCCCTCAGATTAGTAACAACTGCTGCTGTGGAGAGGAACCAGTAAGGGCTATCAGCAGAGGTTTGCAACCACGGTAAAGGGGTCTTATGAGACCCCTTCTCTTGCAAGTAGAACCTTCTAAAAATATTTTTCTAGTGCCATAATAGAAGAGTAGTGGGATAATCAAAGGAACTAAAACACAAACAGTTTCAAATAAAACACTAGGAAATACTTTTTAAAACAATGTATAATTAACCTGTCAAATACTTTACCTCACACATTATTTAAGCAAACAGCTTAGAAATATTCTGTCGACAATGGATTGTAAACTGTTTTGTTGAGAAATACTACTTATAACTACACTTCTAATGTTCTACTTGTATTATGTATTTTTGTTGTGACAAATCCTCAACACTTAAGAAATATGAATAGCATTTGTATTACTTAGCATAGATAAAATTACAAAGATTATCAACCCCTATTCCTTATGATATATATTATCATTTTTTATGAAGATAAAATTACCCTTCATGATAAAAGTGCTACATATAATTACACAGAACTGTCATTTGGTATGGAAAAGAGTGTCAAAGTATGAGTAATATGAAATATCTTTATGATCAACAGGAGATCTTATTGACATTTGTGATTTTCATTTTCAAGGATCTTGGAAGATGCTTCAAAATGAAATCCAAAGTACAAATAAAATAATCCCCTTAATGTAATGCTCATGTCTCTTTGTGGTCTTCTCATTGCATTTTCGTCTCATTTCATGTTTCAGCTGAAGTATATCACTGACAGACCTTCCCAATCCAGCCACTTCTCACCCAACAGTCTTTGATCATGTCTCCTAAAATTGCCTTGTATAGGTTCAGAATACCATCTTTGCCTTTTTTCACTGTTTACATACTCCGTTGTACTTGATTAAATCCTTATTGTTTATGAAGATTCCAAAGCTTAGATATCACCCCCCAGAAGCACCTTTTGAATCTCCAGTCTGGGTAAAGAGTCCTCCAGTATATGTTCTTTGTGTGCTACAGTTCCTCAGTTATCCTGAGCATCACACTATACAGAGCTACATTGAGTTTACCTGTCTGTCTCCTCTACACATCTCCTTTGAATAGGGACTCTGTGTCCTAAGATATGTTCTTGATATTGCTGGAACCTGACACAGAGTTGGTCACATGGTAGACACGCAGGAAATATTGGTAAATGAATGAATGCATGTGCAAAACATGTTGTATTTGGAAATTTGTCTTAAGAAAAAACATTTTTGGGGATTTAAATACAGCATAGGGGATATAGTCAATAATATTTTAATAACTATGTATGGTGCCAGGTGGGCACTAGAAATACTGGGAGAAATACTTTGTAAAGTATGTGATTATCTAACCACCACTTTGTACACTAAAATGAATACAAAATAATATTGAATATAAACTGTCATTGAAAAAATCATAAAAATTATTTCAAAAGAAAAACATTTTTTTCTAAACTGTTCATTTTAGGGAACATGTAAAAATTTGGTTGCGATAAAATGAATTATAGTGAAGGACTTAAGAAATAATATTTATGTTTATATATAATGAAATTTATATAAACTCTATATACATGTTTTCAAATATTTATTTTTTCAAATATATATAAAAATGGTCATATTTTGACATTACTTAGGTAGATGGTATGTATACAAAAGTATTATATGCTTGGATGTGAATTTTTCTTTATATTATTATTTTTGAATCATGTGAGGAAAATATCAAAACATATATTGAAAAATATTCATTCCGACCTAGCTGAAATTGTTTTTTTATGGAACAGATCAATTATCAAACATAATTATATTCATTATTTTGTGCCAGTTGCCATTCAACTTACAAAGCAACTCCTTTTGCTATTAATTTTATTGTCCTGATGGTTTACTCTAATTGCTTTTCTAACTCTCTTCTACACACACAAACAGAAAGAATTTCAGCAAAATTTGTACATTCTATTTACATGTGTTTACTTGTGTTCTCTATATTCTCTTTATGCACATACCTTGCTTATTGGCCATATGAGTACATACAGCGATGTTCTATACTAGGTGTAAAAATACCTGTTTATAGTATCATGTCTGCTGTTAACTGGCCAGGTTGCATTAGGTTAGTCATTAAACCTTCTGAACCTTGATATTTACACCTGTAAATAGGTATAATAATCACACTATTAGTTGCAAGAGACCATATGAGAATCTAATTATATAAATTACATTATTGTTATATTACATAAATATATTACATTTTAACAACATTAAACCAGTAATGATTACTGCCTCTTGTTATGTTTTCAACAACTGTATAATTTATTATCTAGAAGAGACAGTATCATCAAAAATTAGCCTCTTTTTTGCTATTGGTTAGGCTGGGGAAAAATGAGTACGAAACAGTGCATTTCTATGTTTCTTGCTCTTTTTGTATATTTACTTCATTCTTATTTTTTAAAAAGTAATGATAAAATTTGTTGCTCTTTCCCAGCACATCTGTACTGAGTTCAAAGCATGCAATCTGGGGCTATGTACCCACTTTTCTTTCTTCATTTGGAATAAAAGTGTTTAAGAAAAATGATACCTGAAATGAATGCCAACAGCCTTTACTTCCCAAATGATTATGAATTTTCCATAGCCTCTGTTCTTTTTTTCTCACATAAATACATATTAAAATTAATTAAAGCAGTTTTTTACTTTGGAAAATTAAAAATACCAAACTTAGGAAAGAATGTTAGGCAAGTTAAAACTTTCAATTTGCCTTTCAGTGATTACTGAATAACAAAGCGACTTTTTGGGGCAGAGGGGTATGCAGTGAGCGCATTAGAAAAAAGGTTTGGAAACAGATGTTTGACAAAGATAAACTGTTTACTGCTACACTTATTCAGATAATTATAATAATCCTCCAGTTCACTTTTTATTGATAGATGAAGTCTCAGGTAAATGTGTATGAAATGAACATTCCCAAGTTGCTCTAGGGTGTTCTGTTTCATTTTTTTCTTACATTATTTTATCTGATAAAAATGAAACTGAAATTGAAAGTATTTATGGTACAACATAAAGACCCAGCATTTACAGTCTATAGGACTTACAAAAAGAATTACTTACTCATAACCTATGAATTTAAGGTGTGCATCAGGTAACCCTAAATCTACTAAAGGTCATGGGTTTAAAATGGAAGCTTCTATTTCTAAGTTATCTGAACCCTCAATTTCATGGGAGACCTTTTATAAGTGACTCTGAAGTGATTAAATTGCACTTTCAGGAATCTCTAAATGCAGTTTGAATATTGATCTTCTCAAGATAAGCACCATTTGGTCAGGCCTGAGAATTTGGTTCCATTCTCTACATAACCCAATGAATTATTTGGGCTTCAGCTATGTTCTTTTTTATATGAATAGAGTGTTTGAGTGAAATTAGTTCCATTCACTAATTTTTTTTTATCAACAGTATCAGCAACATTTGTAATGAGTCCTTTTCCAGTCACACAAATAGTAGCACACAGATCAATAAGCATCATGCAATTTGAATATTGAATTCACCCTTTGAAATGGCCTTGGAAAGTTAGCTCATTGATGTGGGAAAGCTTTAATTGCAGTTGCCATTAGATGAACACAAAATCCAAATGTCAAAAGCTTCTTTGCAGTTGGGAGAGCAATGAAGTTAAAATGGCCACGGTCATCAAAGTGCTGAGTTCAGAAAATTCCAGGAAATCATGAGTCTTTAGAAAAGCCAAGAGCAGTTGGGTCAACATTAGCATACACTGTGTGAACAAAGGGCTGCTTTTATTCACTGTTATGTTCCATTTTTTAAAATGTAAAGATATATTTCATTTAAAGTGCCAAGATGATAATGCCTAAGAACATTTGAATGGCTTCCCTAATATGCAAGATTAAAATCAGTTAACAGAGCTAAGTAGGCAGTTTAAGAGTCTTGATTTGAGGCTAGTATGTCAGGGGTGAGGCTATCAATACATACATAAATCATGAACTTCTGTGTCTGCAGGTTTCATGGCACTGTAGAGATAAATCTGTGATAAAAATGAGCAAAGGGATAATGGCATAATTTAAATTGCTGAGGAGTATAATTTTGCATTCAGGTGGTTAGACTAGAGTTGTGAAGATGGTGGAGGGGCAAGAATTGGGTGATAAAATTTCAACTTGAACTTTTAAAATTGATTGTCACTCTAAAGATACATAAATTGCTTTTAGTATAATCACTTTTCACATAGTGGAAGTTCAATAAATATTAGTGAAATTATTTACAACAGAGATGTAGAGAGAGAAAAAAAATCTTGTTCTTCTACCCTTCTAGTTTCTAGGCTGGAAACCTTTTTATAAAAACCAGATTAACAAAAGAAAAACAAACAGAAGTTTATTAATATGAATGTCTCATACATACATGAGAAAAACTCAGGGATGAGTAAACTCAAAGAGGTAGCTAGAACTTGAGCTTAAAAACCATTTTCAGATGAAACAAAGGATGAAGAGTGTAGAGAAGACAAGTTATGAGATGGTTACAAGAAAAAGTATTGTGAGAGAGGACCCAAGATGGCAGAGGAGTAAGTGGAAGCTACACTAACCTCCTCCCAGGACCAATCTGGAATTACAACTAAATTGCAGACAAATCATCCTGAATAACCAACTGAACACTAGCTGGAGAGAAGCCTTATAAACACAGACAGATGGAAGAGGCCACATCACCACAACTGGTAGGGATATGGAGGAGGAGCAAGAGGGCTGGCCCAGCTCCTAAGGGTGGCAGTTGAAGTTCTGCAGGGATATTTCAGCAGCCAGGGTATTTCATCCCTAATAAGTGTGGGATCTAAACCCTGATCTGGGTTCCCCAGCCTGCAGCAACAGAGCTGGAAAAGGGACCCAAATAATATCCAGATGTGAAAAGCAGTGGGGTTTCTGTCTACCAGGGAGAGATGATTGGAGATGCAGAGAGCTTCTTAAAGGGCCAATGCATAAAATTTCATTAGCAGTCACTTACCCTGGGCTCCAGGAGAGGGGTGGGGGCAGAGTGGACTAGAGACTTGTGAATAGAGTCTAGGTATGGTGACTCTGGAGAGAGAAGTGAAGGAACAGACACTAGGATTCCTGTACTAAGTGATTCCTCAAAATGCAAAGACCATCTTTCTCAGGTAGAACATTCTACTTCAAATAGCATCAGGCTGAGGAGAAGCAATAGCCCCTCATGTAGGAATTACTCTGCTGCATCCTGTGGAGCTTAAGCCTGGCTGTTGAGTACAGCCTGAGGCTATAGCAGTAATTAATTTAAGCTCTGAGACTTTAACTGCCTCTCCTCTGGGCCTGGTGCTGGAAAAGCCAGCCCTAGTATGCACTTGGTTGTTCTGCACACACCAAGGACCAGCAGAAGGTACCACAAGCTGTAGATCACTAATATCTCTAAATAGGTTTCCTGGGAATAACCACAAGTAATGTTTGAAAAAGGCCTACATCAGAGTCTTTGCAGATCTACCTAATACACAGAGAAAGACAAAAAGAAGCATTCAAAATGGGAGAAAAAGAAACAGATCCCAAATGAAAGATGAAGAGAATTCTCCAGAAGAACTAGGAGGCAGCAATTTATCAGGTAGTTTGATGATTATAAGGATACTCAAAAGCATGAAAAAAGATACAGACACCATTAAAAAGGACCAGTCAGAAATAAAGAATGCAACATCTGAAATAAACAATACATTGGAAGGAATAAACAGTAAGTTAGATGAGACAGAGGATAGAATCAGTATTTTGGAAGAAAAGGTAGAAGAAAAACAAACACTCAGACAGAGAAGCAAGGGGGAAAAAGAATTTAAGATAAATGAGGAGAGCTTAAGAAACATTTTGGACAACATGAAATGTAACAATATCTGCATCATGGGAACAGCAGAAGAAGAGAATGAGCAGAGGATTGAGAAACTATTTGAAGGCATAATGATGGAAAACTTCCCTAATCCAGTGAAGGAAAAAGTCACACAAGTCCAGGAAGCTCAGAGAGTCCCAAACAAGTTAGACCCAAAGAGGACTACACCCAGACACATCATAGTTAAAATGATAAGACTTAACATCAAGAAGAGAATCTTAAAACCTGCAAGAGAGAAGCAGGGAGTTAGCTACATGCGAGTACCATTTAGACTGTCATGTGATTTCTCAACAGAAATATATCAGGCCAGAAGGAGATGGCATAAAATATTCAAGGTGATGAAGAGCAAGGCCCAACAGCCAAGGATACTCTACTCAGCAATGTTATCATTTAAAATAGAAGGAGAAATAAGGAGCTTCCCAGACCACCCCCCCCAAAAAAAAAGCTAAAAGAGTTTGTTAACACCAAATCAGTACTGCAACAAATATTAAAGGGCTTGCTTGAAGAAGAAAAAGAAGGAGAAAAATAGAAAGAAAATCACCAGAGGAGAATAGTCTAACAATAAAATGGCACTAAATATATATCTATCAATAATCACCTAAATGTAAATGGCTTATATGCTCCAACCAAAACACAGAGGGTAGCTGAATGGATAAGAAAATGAGATCCATACATATGCTGCCTCTAAGAGACACACCTAAGACTGAAAGATACACACAGACTAAAAGAAAAGGGATGGAAAAAGATACTTCATGCAAATGGAAAGAAAAACAGCTGGGGTAACAATAATTATATCCAACAAAATTGAACAACAGTAATAAAATATGAAGGAGAATAAGTAAACTGTAAAACCAAGGCTATCATAAAAGATAAAAAAGGACACTACATAATGATAAAGGGAAAAATTTAATAAGATGATATAACCCTTGTAAACATTTACACGCCCAACACAGAAACACTTAAATGTGTAAAGCAAATCTTGATGGACATAAAGGGAGATCAATAGAAATACTGTCACAGTTGGAGATTTTAACACCCCATTAACTCCAATAGATAGATCTTCCAGACAGACAACAAGGAGACAGCAGACTTAAACAAGACACTAGATCAAATGGATTTATTGGTATATTCAGAAAATTTTACCCTAAAGCAACAGAATATACATAGTTTTTGAGTGTATATGGGACATTTTCTAGGATAGACCATTTTGTTAGGACACAGAAAAAGTCTCAATAAATTTAAGAAGATTGAAATCATATCAAGCATTTTCTCTGCTCACAATGCTATGAAATTAAAAATTGATAAAAAACAACACTGAAAAATATACAAAGAAATGAAAGCTAAATAACATATTATTAAACAATGAATGGTTAACAATGACATCAAGGAAGAAATCAAGAGATACCTTGAAACAGATGAAAACAAGATGCAACAATCTAAATTCTCTGGGACAGTGGGAAAGCATTCCTTAGAGGGAAATTCGTAGCATTACAGGTCTATCTCAAAAAACAAACAAACAAACAAACAAAAAAAAACAAGAAAAAGCTCAAATAAACAACCTAACTTTATATAAATGTTAGAAGGAGCTCCTATCCTTTGTGACAGCATGGATGCAACTGGAGAGCATTATGCTAAGTGAAATAAGCCAGGTGGTGAAAGACAAATACCATATGATCTCACCTTTAACAGGAACCTAATCAACAAAACAAACAAACAAGCAAAATATAACCAGAGACATTGAAATTAAGAACAAACTGACAGTAACCAGAGGGGAGGTGGGAGGGGATAATGGGGGGAAGGGTTTTCAGGAACAACTATAAAGGACACAAAGGATCAAGGGAGGGAGGTGGATTTGGCTGGGGTGGGGGGTAAATGCAGACAACTGTAATTGAACAACAAAAAAAATTAAAAAATAATGATCTGTACTTAACAGAACTTGAAAAAGAACAACAGACAAAGCACAAAGTGAATGGAAGGAAGGAAATAATAAAGATCAGTGCAGAAATAAAAGAGAGTAAAAAATAAAAAGAAACAATAATAAAGATCAATGAGTCCAAGAACTGGTTCTTTTAAATGATAAACAAGATTGACAGACCTTTAACTAGACTCATAAAAAATAAAAGACGACCCAAATAAATAAAATCAGAAATGAAAGAGGGGAAATAGCTACTAATACAAAAGAAATGACAAAGGATTGTAAGAAGATATTATGAACAACTATATGCCAACAAACTGGACAACTTGGATGAAATAGATAAATTCCTGAAAACATACAATCTTCCAAAACTAAACCAGGAAGAAGCAGAGAATCTGATAGTCAGATTACACCTGGTGAAGTTGAATCAGTAATCAAACAAATCTCAACAAACAAAATCCCAGGACCTGATGTCTTCACAGGTGAATTGTACAAAACATTCTGAGAAGAATTAACACCTCTCCTCCTCAAACAATTTCAAAAAGTTCAAGAGGGGGGAAGCCTCCCAAGTTTATTTTACAAAGCCAACATTATCCTAATTCCAAAATCAGAAAAAGAAACTATAAAAAAATAAAACTATAGGTTAATATCCCTGATGAACTTAGGTGCTAAATCCTCAAAAAAATATTAGCAAAACAAATACAGCAATGCATCAAAAATATGCATCATGACCAAGTGGGATTTATTCCAGGGATGCAAGGTTAATATAACATTTACAAATCAGTACATGTGATTCACCACATAAACCAAATGAAAGAAAAGTACCACATGATCATATCAATAGATGCAGAAAAAACATTGATAAAATCCAGCACTCATTTACGATAAAAAAAACTCTCAGCAAAGGAGGAATAGAGGGAACGTACCTGAACATAATTAAGGCCATATGTGACACACCCACTGCCAGCATCAAACTCAATGGGTAAAATCTGCAAGTGTTTCACTTAAGATTGGGAACAAGACAGGGATGTTCATGTTCACCTTTCTTATTAACCACAGTACTGGAATAGTACCTAGCCACAGCAATCACACAAAAAGAATCAATAAAAGATATCCAAATTGGAAAGGAAGAAGTAAAACTGTCTTTATTCGTAGATGGCATTATACTGTATATAGAGAACCCCAAAGATTCCAGCAAAAACTACTAGGATTGATAAATGAATTCAGCAAAGTAGCAGGATACAAAATTAATGTGCAGAATACAATTGCATTTTATATTCTGATAATAAACTAACAGAAAGAGAAATTAAGGAAATAATTCTATTCACACTTGCTAAAAAGAATAAAATACCTAAGAATAAATCTAATCAAGTAGGTAAAAGACCTGTACTCAGAAAATTATAGGACATTGAAGAAAGAAATTGAAGGATATACAAATAAGTGGAAGCACGTACTGTGTTCATGGTTGGGAATAATTAACATCATTAAAATATCACTACTACTCAAAGCAATCTGTAGATTCAATACAATTCTTGTCAAAATTCCAATGATGCATTTTACAGAACTAGAACAAATATTTCAAAATTTTATGTGGAACCAACAAAGGCCCTGCATAGCAACAGTGATCCTGAGAAAGAACAAAGTTGGAGGAGTCATGCTACCTAATATCAAACTACACTATAAGGCCATAATAATCAAAACAGAATAGTACTGGCATATAAACAGACATATAGATCAATGGAATAGAACAGAGAACCCAGAAACAAATCCACACCTTTATAGTTAATTAATATTTGAAAGAGAAAGCAAGCACATATTATAGGTTAAATATAGTTTATTCAATAAATGGTGTTGGGAAAATTGAACATATGAAAATGGGCCACCTTCTTACACTACATGCAAGTATAATTTCAAAATATGTTAAAGACTTAAATGTTAGACTCAAAACCATAAAAATCCTGGAAGAAAACATAGGCAGCATAATCTCAGACACTGTATATAGAATAGTTTATTGGATATATTTCCCAGGCAAGGGAAACAAAAGAAAAATATAAACAGTTGGGATAACATTAAACTAAAAAGTTTTTGCACAGCAAAGGAAAATATCAAAAAGTAAAAGGACAACCCACAGAATTAGAGAACATATTCACCAGTACATCTGATAAGGTATTAATATTAAATATTTATAAAGAACTTACAAAACTCAACACCAAAAAAAAAACAAACAATCCAATTAAAGAATGGGCCAGTGACCTGAATAGACACTTCTACAAAGAGGACATACAGATGGCCAATAGACATATGAAAAGATGCTCAATGTCACAAATCATCAGAAAAGTACAATTAAAACCACAATGAGATATCTTCTCACACATGTCATAGTGGCTATCATCAATAAATCAACAAGCAGCAATTACTGGCAAGGATGTGGAGAAAAGGGGACCCTTTTGCACTTTTGGTGGGAATGTGGATTGGTGTAGCCACTGTGGAAAGCAGTATGGAGATACCTCAAAAAATTGAAATGCATCTACCATTTGACCAAGAAATCCCACTTCTGGGAATATATCCAAAGGAAACCATAACACTAATTCAAAAGAACATTGCAGTGTTCTTTATATGTTCTACATTCATTGCAGAATTATTTATAATTGCCAAAATATGAAGCATCAGTAAATAATTGGTTAAAACAACTATGGAACATTTCACACAATGAAATACTATTTGGCTGTAAAAAAGAAGAAAATTTTACCCTTTGGGACAATATGGATGGACATGGAGAACACTATGCTAAGTGAAATAAGCCAGTCAGAGAAATACAAATACCATATGATTTCACTCATATGTGGAATCTAATGAACAAACTGAACAAGGAAAATAGAGAGAGTCTGGTAGACAGAGAGCAGGATGACGGCTAAGGGACGGAGTGGAGGTCAGGTGGTGGGGGGATTGTGCAAAAAGGAAAAAGGGCTCAGGGACAAAAGTGTGGTGCTGGGGGAGGGGGGAATAAGGGGGCTAAATGGTATTGGAAAAAATACAGTAAGTCTTTTTCCCATAGAAGGAAAAGAATACAGAAAAATAAATAAAGTGAAAATGGGTAAAATAAAAATAATAAAATAAAATAGAAAAAAATATAGGCTGAACAAGGGTAAGGTTTGTTAATGTAGTTTTAAGTCTGTGCCTTCTGCATTGATAAGAGCTGCTTCTGATTTAGTCCCTCGCCCTGGTGCAGAGAAGGAACACCATTACGAACGGAGAATTCCTTTGGTGGAGAAAAAAGGGGCCACATACTTAACCTGACAAGCCAGTATGTCAGGGTCTACAAACTCAGAGGCCAAAAGTAACCACATAGGGTGATGTGAACATATAAATCTCTAACTAAAGGCAGATCATAGTAGGTAGTCACACCCTAGGCTGTAGCTACCTTGAGAAAAGTTGATATTTACCTTAAGCAAGCCTTTCTATTGTCTTTTTCTATCTACGGTAACATAGCTTTGGTTTGTCAAAGTAATCTCAATTTCCATACCCCTCGGGGCATACCCAGTTGCACCAGAGTAGGAGAATGCAGAACCTTTCATTCTTATGTTGTTCCTGGATACCATTTCTATTTGCTGTAAATGTTAATTATTAACTATCCTATACCCACCAATGTAAAAGAAGTAAATGTCTCTCCATTTTGCCTTTTATCCAATCTGAGATTTCCCTGCTTTGCTTTTTCCCCGCCTCTCTAAGCCACCACCAATGAATTTCATGAGACCCTCATTAAATCTCTTTCATTCCAATGTATAAAATAAGGTATAAAACTGCCATTCTCCAGAGTATTTTCTCAATCCATTGAGATTTTCCTTCCCAGCAATCAATCGTTGTCAGTTTGGCTCAAATATACTACTGGTAAAAATTTGTTTCTTACATTGACACTTTACAAATGTAAATTTCCTTGTCAAAAGGGTAACATACTTTTTCAGAGCTTCTCCTGTGTCTTCTGTTTTTGAAAAAATCAGATCAAAATAATTCTTACACTGAAAAGGCATATTTCGTGGTGGCATGTTCTGGCTGCTTACAGTGATATAATCATAATAATTTATACTACTAATATTTATTTAGTATTATGATGGCTGAAGCTGTGTTCTTGAACACTTATATGCCAACTGATAATCTTCACAAAACTATATAAAGTAGATTTATTACTGTCAACATTTTATAGATAAAGAACTTGGTGAATTTAAGTTACAAAGTGATAAAGTAATAGAGGTTTGTATAACTCCATAACTCATTCTCTAAGCTGTTTTTCTCTAAGATTCTCCTGTGAAATGGAAAGTAGTTTGTTTTTATATTTATTTTATATTCACTACTCTGTATTCCTTCAGATTTGGACAACTGAACACATTTTTTTTTTTGTTAACAGATTTAAGTACAAGAATTTTAATAGCTTAATCTCTATATTGTCATCTGTAATTGAGTAGCTTTCTTTATTTCCCTACATTAATTAGTATAATTTCTCCTCTTTTATGACTGTACAGCCATAAAAATTTTCTAGAAATTTTAAGGACAAGTTTACTTTCTCTTTTATGAATCTGATTGTTAAATTCATGGAGAAAATTTATATGCTGCTTCTTTCATATATAGAAAAAAAGAGAAAAAAGAGATGTATTTTGTCCTCAATAATAAAGTAGCACAAGTAAAAATTATGTATGTGAATTAAACAAAACAGACAAATAATACATTCAAGTAGGACCTAAATGAACTGCATTCAACATGAAAGAACGTGTTGTCATTTTCTCTAGTGATTAAAAAGTTGCTGTGCCAAAGGCTGATGATATTATATACTGGTCAGGGTAATGAGCAGTAATTAATACTTGGGGTCTTTATACCAAGATTCACTCTATTTGTTGTACAACATCAAAACGTGGGCACATTACCAGCACTTAAAACAGCAATGCTTGGGAGTTATTTACCTTCTGAAGTGGTTACAGTTTATACTCTGCATTAATTGCAAGTATTTGTCATTTCACAGCTTATTGATTGGTTGTTCTTTGTTGCTTATTAAGATATGAGTTGCCAGGTATTTGCCAATACGCTCAGTTGTTGAAAGTTAAAAAGAGATTCCCTCAGGAAACTGCATAAAATGTGGCTCACAGTTATAAAACTGGGTCTCATTATGTAAAAGTGGGTCTCTTGATTTCTAATGACTTCACTCTTGTGTTGTGTTGTTTTTGTTGGGGTTTTTATGAAGCAGCTTGTAACTATATGTGAATTCAATAAGTAACATAACCTTTCTCTTATTTTTCACTCTCAGTTTTTCACCATTATTTAGTCTGGCTATTTCCTGGTGGCACTAATTCAATGCTGTTCCCTTCAGTAAGCATTTATCACAGTCCATTGTATATATGGCACCGTGTCCCAGGTTCTCTATTGCTGTAATTATTTTTTATCAGATTTGCAGCCCTAAGTATTGGTCAGTCCTAAATTCTTCAAACAATATTGTCAATACCACTTATTTCTTTAGTTATGCCATCAAATTAAAAAAAATATCTTCGTCTCCCTTTGTATCAATCTTCTTTTAGCGATGTATTCTGAATTACTAATCATATGGTGGCAAGCATGCCCGTAACCATAACACTTCTTGCTTCTCCGCTATTAGCCATCTAAAGGATATTGTCAAGATGCAGACCATACTTGGCTTTGAGCATGTTCTTCCCCATAAAGGACCACTAGTGTTAACCCTAGTGTATAGAGCATCTCTGTTTTTCTTAGTCAACACAGGAAATCCAGGTCTTCGGGTCATTTGCTGTCACCACATTTCCATCCTCAGTCCTTCCTGAGCATCCTCTAATTTGACTCAGTACCGACCACTCCCCACCACAGCTCATCAAACCTTTCACTCTGCTTCCTGTAACTCAAATCAGCGAAGGAAAATCCCCTATTGTATAGTTTTGCTGGGATAATGCTAACAAAGTAATGTAAACTGAGCACCTTAAACAACATAAATTTGGTGGGGTTTTTGTAGTTCTGGAGGCTACAAGTTTGAGATCAAGGTGTTGGCAAGGTTAGTTTGTTCTGAAGCCTTTCTCCTTGATTTGTAGATGACCATCTTTTTCTTATACCTTCACATGGTCTTCCATGAATAACTGTGTCCAAATTTCCTTTTCTTATAAGGATACCAATCTTATTGGACTAGGGACCCACCTGATGGCCTCATTTTAACTTACTTACCCCTTTAAAGACCCTGTCTTCAAATATGATTACATTCTGTGGTGTTGGGATTTAGGATTTCTTCTTTAAGTGTTCCACTGGCCTCTTTCTATGGTTCAAATCCAGATTTTCCCTAGTCACTGCTTCTCTATCAGTATCTCTTTGTTTCTATATTTTTGATTATGGCTTTGTTACATAGCTGTATGCCTCACATACAGCAGAGCCTGGAAGTGGAGTGGTTTTCCTTCTTCCCATGGTTGTAATGTAGACTTAATGATTCCCAAATCTTTAATACCTTAAATATTGTAATTTTGCATACTACGCTCTTTGAGAGCCCACTCTAGAACCCGCATTTCAAGTCTTTGCCAATGATGATAACCAATTGATCCTCTGTTTCTCATGGTCTATAATTTCCATCGTTTCTTTCATTTTTTATTAAACCAGCTTACTTTCCCTTTCCTTCTGCTAACCTGGCTAACCTGCAAGGCTATTAAACCCAAGTCTTTTGCAACTGTTCAGCAGTATTGAGAAGATTAATAAGGCTGTAGGCATATTCCATTGTGTTTGTGCTGTTTTAGCTGAAGGGCCTTAATTTGAAGTGGCCCTTGTAACAACAAGCATTCTACTTTATTTGCTTGGTAAACTCTTTTTTCTACTCTTTGAATTAACATTTTTATACTTTCTCTGCTCTCCTTAAGTGTCCTATAATCTCTTCCTTATTTTTATTTTCAGTTGATGATCTTTTTTTTTTTTTTTAAATTGAGGAAAGCGAAGCTATTGGAAGAAAAGTGTAGTGAACTGAATAATGTGCTGTCTCCCTCTCCCAAATATGCCCATGTCTTAATCTCTAGAACCTGTGAATATTTTCTTATATGGCAAAAGGGAAGTTGCAGATATGACCAGTTAAGGATCTTGAGGTGTAGAGACTACCCTGGACTGTCCATGTGGGCCCAGTGTATTCACAGGGGTCTTACAGGGGGGACACTGTAGGACTCAGAGTCAGAGAGGAGATGTGACAGTGGAAGCACGATGTTGGTGTGCTGTGAGGAAGGGACTGTGATGCATGGAATAAAGTGACCTCTGGATGTTGGGAAGGGAGGAAACTAATTCTCTCTTGAAGCCTCCAACAAGCAAGGAGCCCTACTGACACCTTGATTTTCAATGTCTGACCTCCAGAACTGAAAGAGAATAACCTTCAGTTGGTTAAAGCCACTAATTCTGTGGTTTTACTAGGCCAGAAATTGAAAAAAAACTAATACAATATCTACTTTAGCTTTTGATTCTTCGGACTGTTCAACAGCACTCATCGGCCCCCCAATCCTTCTTCTCTCCTGTTACAGTGACCCTCTCCTTCTGTGTCCGCCCCTTCCCTGGGCACAGGATTTGATCAGCTACCTCTGAATCTAGCCTTTATTACCATCCCTCTATTTTCTAACTAACCTTTCTCTAAGATAACTCATTTAAGCATACAAATATGCCATAATGTCACAAATTTTAAAATAATGTCATTACTTTAATTTATTTTTCTGGTCTTCCTTAAAACAAAACTCATCAAAAGAGTTGTTGAAAAGGGGAAGGGTTTACAGGAACAAGTATAAAGGACACATGGACAAAAACTAGGGGAGGGGTGGAAATGGGAGGGAGGCGGGGAGGGCTGAGGGGCTGGCCTGGGATGGGAGCAAAAGACAGAAAACTGTACTTGAACAACAATTAAAATAAAAATTTAAAAAAGAGTTGTTTATAAACACTGTCTTTATGCTCTTGCCTCCTGCCTCCTATGACCCAGCTCCAGTATTTCTTCATTTTTACCCACTGTTCCAATTAGCTCTTTTTAAAATCACCAATACCTTCCAGGTCTGTAAATTTCTCAGTTCTAAATTTGCATTAGTCATATCTTTAGGGCTCACTACTTGGACTGCCTCCTCTCCCTGCTTCCCTCTTCTTTGTTCCTCCCCTCCTCTCTCTTCTCCTCTCCTCTTCTCTCCCTCTCCAACTGACTCCTCCTCTGTTTCTCTTACTCATCTTATTTCTCTACATTCTATCCCTAAGATAGTAATTTTCAGTGGAAATGATTCTACCATTGTAGGGTGGCATTTGGAAAATTGTGTATTGAAGACAATAGATAGCATTCCCAATGATTGAAAGAGGTGTTAGTGATTTTGAATAGGTAGAATTAGGTATACCATATTTCCAGAATAACAGGATTATAAAGAATTTCCCTGCATCCAGATGATTATAAAACCCCACTTAATATTCATACTGGTGAAAGACTGTTTAGAATTATTTAAGCCTAGAACATGGCTCCATCTTAGATAAAAACACACACTTTTTGTAGGATTTTACTGTATATTAGCCGTCTCTGGAATGTAACTATTGGGTATACCAAGGGAAGATAATACAGTGTGTCATTATTTGGTTTTGTTTTCACTTTGAATTTTTATGAAAAAAAAATCATGGTATAGATTACAATATTTCTCAGAGAATTTATAAGAGCAATATAGCACTCCTGCATTTTAATGCATTTCTACATTCCTATCATTCACATCGATAGTGGCTCTATGTATATATTCAAGTATACCTGTTTTGTTAGAGCTTATTTCAAAATGTTAAAGAGATGAAAGGTGTTGACATTTTCAACTTTTTTACAGTCCTATACAACTATTAACTTATTTATAATAAGGTGTGTTTAGTATAGCCATGCTTGAACATTTGGTATTGACATGTGTATTATATAACATCATAATTTTTTAAAAATTATAGATACTTTTAAATTTTGTGTATAGTAGGCAATTTTATATGTGAATTTTATTTTAGGGTAATGCAAGTGTTTTAAAAATGTGTTCTAATATGAGTGTGCTGGACGTGATTAGATTAAAATCATAGTAATAGGTGATCTCATATTCCTTTCTCTTGATTGACTTTTTTCTCTCTTCTCTAACCTAGTTCATACTTCTAATTACCTACTAGACATCTCATTTCACCTTCTTATAGGCACTATAATATAAATTAATGTATTTAAAACCCCTTCCCTAACCTAGTCATCTCCCAACTCCCCCAACCATGAAATGATTCCACTATTGACCCAGTTCAGGGAAAACACGTGGAATTTATCCTTGATTCCACACTGTCAGTGCCCACCTCCATCACTTAGCAAGTTCTTTCTGCTTTATCTTTTCTTTTTTTTCTACAGTTCTCAATATTTCCCAAACTTTTCTTCCAGTTCCTGTAAAATGCCTCAGCTTTTGAGGTAGTAGTAACTTCTCTTTTTCTCTAGTCTCATTTTGGCATTCATCTGGGTCTGGGGTCTGTGTGCAGGATAATCACCATCTAATTTCTTTGAACTAGAACTGACCAAGCAAGAAAATTCATGGAAGTCTTTTGCAGTATAATTAAAATTAGAGGGTAGAGGCTAAGTCTCTTTTTATATAACACAGTATTACAGATATGCTAATCTGTATACTACCTTAAAAGGTAGTAACCCTAAGAGGGTATAAATAGCCTCCTTAACTGATGAACTTTTTAATGAGAATTTCATTCTTCTTTCCTTCCTTCTTTCTCTACCTCTCCTTTTCTGTATTTGAAATCTTCCTGAAGCTCCATCCAGAAAACAACAACAACAAAATGTAGATTAGAACAATTAAGCACCTGGCCTTAAGAGGAGAAGACACTCAGGATCTGGGGGGGGGGGAGCATTTCTTCATTCAATAAGCATTTATTGATCTCCTATCATAGACATTATTCTGTTGCTAGAAATAGAGTGGTAGGACCACAGAGTGTTTGTGCCTGAAGGAGTTAACAAATGTTAAAATAGTTCAGAAAGTGATAATCTCTCTGAAATAATTAGAGTATCTGGCAAGGAGGTGCTTCCCTTTTTAGATAGAGTTGGTAGGATGCCTTTCTGTGAAAGTGACTTTGGGCAGAGAACTGAATGATGAGTAACTATTTATATAAACCTCAGAGGAAGGAAGTTGATAGATATGAGGACCAACCTGAGTATGTTCTGCAGGGAGAATAAAGTCACTGGGTGGAGACCATTGCAAAGGAGAGTGGCAAGACAGACCCCAGACCACAGATTGTGATGGCTGTGTTAGGCTTTGGCAAAGAGTTGGATTTAATTCTAAGTGTTATGGGAAGCTTCTAGATGGCTTTAAAATGGAAAAAAATTCTGAACTACATTTTTACAAATCATCAGGTCTTGTGTGTAGAATACTACAGGAAAACACAAATGTTTGCAGGGAGACCAATGAGAAAGATATAATGGCAGCTCAGTGAGAGAAGATGGAGGTTCCGTTCTAATGCGGTGATGTTTAAGTGGCAAAAGAAGGAAGCTTTATGGATTGACAAGATTGTAGGGGGAGAGGAAATAAGAGAGGGAGTGCACGGAGTTTGAGAGGTGAATGTGGTCTGAGATCTCAAGTATGAGTTGCTGCTTTATGGTCATGACCAACCAAAGAAGAACAAGACCCACTTGCACTTTGAGAATCAGGAGCAGGGCCGGATTTTGATGTGAGAAAATGGAGCATGTATTCCAGAGTACACCCAAAGTAGCTTTCGTTGCATTATAATAGTTTGAGTTCAAAATAAATATGTTTTTTATGGATCCTTTTGGATTCCATGCAAGAAAGTCTTTTTGAATAATGGACCATTTAGTCTAATGCTAAAGACCAGTAGGTTACTTTTGTAGAGCATTTGTCTAGATTGTTGAAATGCCAAACATGGGACCCTGGTCACTCTAATGTTTTAGTCATGATGTGAGTGATACATGTTTCTTTATGAGACCTATTAAGCCTCAGGAGACTTGATAAAAATAAGTGAACTCATCAGGTCCTATTCCAACTTGGATGAGAATAAAGCAGTGTTTAGGTAAGTTCCTCACACTCAGACTGTGGGTTAATGCATATCCTCAAATAGAAGGCAGGGGCACAGGTAGTAAGTCTCCAGTGAGTCCCAGTTGTCAGATTCCTGATGAGGAAGAGGTATTGAAAAAAAAGGGGAGGGGGAAGAGAAGATTGCATGGGAGGTTATAAAGTAGGAATCAAAAGTTTTCATCCCATTAATGGGATATAAATGATAAAAAGTAAGAACAGTTGAGCTGAGCTGCCAGGTCCCAGGCATTTTAAAGGATGTTTAAGGAATCCCATTCTGTCAAAATTCAGTGATTTAGGGACAAGGTAAAATGCTAATAGATGTCATTATTTTGGATTCTCAAGTTTATTTCTCATCAAAGAAATATCCAAGAAAACCAGGGAAGTTATCATATATTTGGAGTTTCAGTCAGAAAACACACAGCAGGAACCCAGAGGTCCTTGTGGCTTGCTTGGTGACAGCAGTTTTCAGTCCTAGCTTTGAAGACTGTTGCTAGATACCTATTTCTAAGACAGATAAAGAAATGGTTTTTTATTTGCCATGGGTTCTAATTTTTTATCATTTTATTTTACTTTTTTTTAATTGTTGTTCAGGTATAAGTGTCTCCATTTTCACCCCACCATGCCCTGTCTTCCCACCCATCCCCACCTCCCACCCTCCAACCCATACCCTTTGGCCTTGTTCATGTGTCCTTTATACATGTTCCTTGATTTCCTTTCCCCTCACCATTAGCCCTTATTATTCCTTTCCCTCCTCCTCTCTGGTTACTGTCAGATTGTTCTTTGTTTCAATGTCTCTAATTATATTTTGCTTGCTTGTTTCTTTTGTTGATTAGGGTCCACTTATATATGAGATCATATGGTATTTCTCTTTCATTGATGCAAATTAAAACCACAATGAGATACCACTTCACACAAGTCAGAATGGCTATCATAAACAAATCCACAAACAAGAAGTGATGGCGAGGTTGTAGGGAAAAGTGAACCCTGGTGTATTGTTGGTGGGAATGCAGACTGGTGCAGCCACTGTGGAAAACAGTATGGAACTTCCTCAGAAAACTAAAAATGGAACTGCCTTTTGACCCAGCAATTCCACTTCTGGGATGATACCCTAAGGATCCTAAAACACCAATTCAAAAGAACCTATACACCCCAATGTTCATAGCAGCACAATTCACATATTATTTTAGTTTGAAAGTACTTTTTTTCAGCATCTCCATAAACCTTGCCACCTTTCAGAATTATTGATAAAAATGAGAAATGAGTCACCCTAAGAAGGTAGTGCTGAGGTCATTGCTAACTGTTGATTGCAGTATAATTCTAGATATACAGGCCTCTGGAATAATTTATTGAGCAGGGATTGGCTAGGAGTTTCACTGAGCAGACATTCTGTATTCTTCTGAAAAAACATTCCATATGGTTCTGAATGTAATTTGTTAATTCCAACAAGCAATAATACCAGTTTGGAAGGGCTAGAGGCAGAATGATAGCAGGTGTATGGTGGGAAAGAAGAAACTCAAATTTGTCATTGCCACAGACAGTTTGACAGTTAGCTCGAGATACACTGTTCATTATACTAGTGCTGAAGTGGGCCACCTCAGACATATTTAAGGACTCTGGAAAGCATACCATTTTAGTGTCCACTAAGATAATTGTCTTACATATGTTCCCATTGGTCATTGTACTGGGTTGTAAATGTCAGTGACAATAATCAGTATTTATTGCTGTTGGGGAATAAACAAAGGAAATGTATATGCTGCAGACTCCACTTTCAGTCAAGGGGCACCTTGCTAGTGAGACCCTGGGAGTTCTTTGGAAAGGCCAAAGGGATGAGAGTATGAAAAATGACTGCAAGCCCCAGTTTATGTATCCAGAGGCCACACTGGTATGCCTCATTGCCAACTACAGATTGGCAAAGTCTAGTGGGTCAGTCTGGAGATGTAGACCATAAGGGCTGATAAGAAGCATGCCATTTAGGCAAGGATATGAATCTTTCGAGATGTGGGAGAGCAGCTCTGCCTTGGGAGTTGCAGACATTATCCCACATCAGTGGGATTTTGTGTAAAACAATGATCCTCAAACTGGAGAAATCTTGTCCCCTTCCCAAAAGGGGGACACTTGGCAATGCCTAGAGACATTTTCTATTGTCACAACTTGGACATGGATGCTACTGGCCTCTGTAGGGAGAGGCCAGGGATGTTGTTAAATGTCCTGCAATGCATAGAGCAGCTTCCTGGCTCCCTGAGCATGTCCAGTAGTGCTGAGGTTGAGAAACTGGTTATTGATATTAATGTTCTATAAATTTACCATGAAAGCAGTTGGTTCCACCCAAAAGTATATTTACATAATAATATCCCCATAGTAAAAGGTGTGATGATTGGACAATAGAAGAGAACACATTCTATTCTTTTGCCTTGAATGAAACGAGTATTTCCACCTACTTTTGCCAACAGTAGAAAGCACCTGCTAACAAAAAGTCTTATTTAAAGGCAAGGAAGAAGAGATGGTGCCAGAAATGCTGTTTTGGAACTGTGCAACCTCCTAGTGACTATGGGTCATTTAACTCATTATTCAAGGCACATCTCTCTGCTATGTATTTGATGAAATACTGAATTACTCCTTTCTCTAGGGTTTGCCCTATTTTTGATTATTTTAAATAAGCCATGAAACAGATATTTAGAACCAAAGAAAGTCAGCAAACAGTGGATATCCTGTAGTCTGGACATTGTTAATATTCTTTCCCAAGTCCAAGGACTAACAGTGAGGACAGCTAATCATTGCTCCATCAGATCCTTTGAGGCAGTTTCAAGGTCAGGTCTCTTGTTTTTCAATGGCATTGGTACACCAAATCTGTCACATATTTGGCCAAAAAATTATCATATAAACTTCTAAGTTTACATGTTCCATTTTATTTAATTATATGATATTAATTTTTCTGAGAAAGCTATACACAGGTTTTCTGGGAGCTCACATGAGAACCAGAGGTTAATTTTATAATGTGATGTCTCATCTTTTTTCCAAGATGGAGGAAAATATTATTAAATAAATGATGTGGTTTAAGGAGCTATTGTCCTTCAAAGATTTTAGCCAAGGATTTCCTAGTCCACCCAACTTAATTTTAAAAAATCCTCTATTTGGGTGATGAAAGTTTTTGTGGGTTCATGTCATTGAAGAACATGGGCCAAGGGCAAATGATTTAGTTTGGGAGGTAACTATGTTAAGCATCCATGAGGAATAACCAATAGAGATAGTATACTGAAGACACGGAGGGGAATAGAATATTTACCGAGAAGCTGGATAAAGCGTAGAGTGTTGTAAATGAGGTTGCCATGTTTAGTAAAAAATAAAACAAAAGGAAAAGCTGGGATGTACAGAAAAATTTGAATTTTAGATAAACAATAAATTTTAGTATAATTATGTTTCAAACATTGCCAGAGACTTACACTTAAAAATTATTATCTAAAATTTAACTTTAACTGTGCATTAAGTGGATGTTTTATAAGAGGAAGTTATTACAGATTTCCTTCTAGTAACTTCTGCTTTCTCCGTGAAGTGATAAACAGGTTACTATCAAGGAGAAAGGATGGCAGTATCACAGAGCTGGGGAAGTGTAGAATGTTTAAAATAACTGCTGTAGAGAATAGGAGAAGAAATTGACTAGGAAAATGTAGAATTATTTCCAGGCACATCCAGAGCTTAATTGACATCAGAGCCGTTGAATTGATAGAGACACCGACCCATGCAGGGGAGTGCTACTAATCTGCTGAGGAGGGTCAATTGGCAAATGGATTTGCCAATATGGAAAAGAGGGTAATGGAAGTGCTGCAGCATGTGAGCTAAGAAGAGAGTGAGAACAGTTAACAGAGTGGAAGGAGGAAGTACAGGAATCGAGGGAATAAATATGGTATGAAGACGAAATGAAAGAGTAACTGAATGAGTGAGTTCAGTGGAGGCTGTGATAGGAGGATGGGATGTTAGTTTTATATGTCAGAGGTGTAAATGTTCTGGGTAGTGAAAAACTCCATTTGGGCCCATTGTGGGTTGTGGGGGCAGAATAGAAGAGAACTGGAAATTAAATGAAAAGGTAAAATCCTAACAGGCATTAGGGAATTAAAAAGAAGGGTGCAAAAAGTTCTTCTTAGTCTTAGAGGACTATGGTGTGGCTAAATGGACAACGTATTCACTAGAGTACCACTAGCTGTTGTAACTGCAAAACGTCCATACGATCAGGGCTTACAATAAAAAAAAATAATCTATTGACTGCTCATGTAACAATCCCAGGCATTAGCTCTTTTGATTGGCCTTCCTCCAAGAAGGGATTTAGAGACCTGAGTTCCTTCCACTTATGATTCTATTACCATCAGACTGTTCCCAAAGGCTTCCCTGGACTAATCTCCATTATAACCAGAAGAAAAGAGAATGATTCTTTGGAAGATTGCACATAGGAGGCGTTTAATGGTCCTGAACTGGTGCACACACGTGGTCATATCCAATTGCAAGGGCCAGGAGGCTGCGTGGCCAAAAGGAAAAGATGAATAACCAACCAGCTTCCCCCACAGAGAGCTCCCACTTGTCAGTGTTTCAGGGCTCTTAGTTTCTTTAGAGAAGGAACATTTTTACTTAAGAAAAAGGTGTTAAATAACACTTTCAGTGAAAGCAAAGTTCTGAGTGGAAAGGCAGGGAAGGAGAAGCAACGTGAGGCAAGGTTAAAAGAAAGAAAACTACGATAGGTCAAGAATATGGATGGCGTGGACCTTGGAGATATTCACAGCCTGCTCAAGGATCAGGATTACCTGCATGTGAAGTCCAATTTGCTAACAAGGCTTTTAAAAGAATTAGTCTCTGTTACCATTGCCTTGCATACTATTTCTAGGAACCTGGAACACCTGGGCAAAGGAGTTCTGGGTAAGTAGCCTGGTGTTCTGACCCTCAGGATACCATGGCGCTGGGTACAGCATTTTGAGGCCTGGGCTCTGCGCCTTTGAAATACTTTCACATGCTCTGCCATATAGTCCATTATTTTAAATATTTTGTAACATATTCTGTTACACTCTATTACATTAAATGCAATTTTATATGATGGCTTACAGTGCTGTTCTCATTTCCCAATATATATATCCTTTAGAAACCTCAGATTATGTAAGTATATCATTTATAGTTGATTAAATGTAATATCCGTGGCCACTTCTATAAAAATGGGCATCTGGCCCTTGCAGGGTGAGAAATAAAACTTCCTATTATAATTTTGTTCCAGCGGGAAAATAAGGTGTGGATATGATTATTACAAATTACAATTCCTTTTCCAAGAATTTAATCTGCAATAAATTTGAATACTATCTTTAGAGGATAATATGTTAATAAGATGCTATTAAGAAGAATGGAATGCCTTAACTCAGTATAAGACAAATTATTAGTAGTGCTTGTGTTAGTTCTTAGTTGAATGAGAGGAGAAATTTATTTTTCTTTTTTTTAAAGGAGAGGTTTCAAAGACTCACGTAGTGTATCTAGTACCTTTTGAAATGAAATAACTCCACAATATTTTTGAGAAATTAAGTACTTCATATACTTATTTGTTTATCCATTTGTTTTCTCATCAGTCATTTAGCCTTTACTGCAAACAATGCTGTCCACACATGAAGTTCTTTGGGCTTTTAAGAATCTAGTTATGGAGAAGAAAGAACTGGAGATCAATAAAAAACTATTTAATCAAGAACAATTTGACAAAGAAAGTGGTTTACTCATGTCCCACAGAAACCCATTTCCTAAATTTTGGATGAATAATAAGTAAATGTTTATTCTCCGTAACATATATATTCATCTTCTTCATTCATATCCTCCTCCCAATCAATGTGTTTTAAAATGTCTATGTCTTAATTTTACCAACTAAAATATAATTGACCGAAGTAGATTTCTGGCTGAATTGGGATCCCCCCTCTTTCATAATCTATATATTACCTTCTACACATATTATATGATTCTATAAATACTTTTAAAGAATGTAACTGAGATGCTTAGTGAGAGGGAAAAGCCATGCCTATGTCTCCAGTAAGAGCTATATTTCAATTAACCCCAAGGATAATTTTTAAAATGTCATTTTAAAAGGACTAATAGAATAGAAGCTGAGGGAGGAAAAAGAGATTATATACACTTCAAGGAAAGTTATATATTGAATTACTCATACATTAAAAGAATAAAATGAATACTGTTCTTGTAAGACACAGATGGGAAGAAAAGATCAATGTTAAAAAAAATGGAACAAGCTGAGACATCCTCTGTCTGCCTCTGTTCAATTGACTTTAAACCAGTATAAGTCAGAATAATTGGAAGAAGCTAAGCAGCTAAACCCATTCTTAGTTGGCTTGAAGTACATACAATATTGTCAGAGAACCATGTAAACAGCTGAGGAAGCACATCCACTATGTTGGAAGAATCAGAATTGTCTGTGAACAATAAATCACTAAGCAGACCTAAGGCAGCACAAAGTGAGCAGAAGGAGGCAGGGTGTCATTTACACTGAAACACCAATACTGGGCGGGGGAGAGAGAGAGAGAAGAATTAAACTGACACAGCACAAGAATATAAACAAAATTATGTCTAGGACATCCTAAGGACAACTTGGTTTATCATAAATTGAATGGGTTAAAAATATACTTTGGTTTAATACAGATTTAAGTGGTAATTTCTATTTCCAGAAGTGTACATATAGCATTATCTAGAATTTTGTTTTTAAATACTTTAAAGCAAGACTTCTAAAAGTTTTTCCTACAAATTCTACTAATGTAGATGAGAAAGAACCTTCTAGAAGAAAATGAATAGAGTCCTAAGCAACTCACTGCTAGCAATTTTTTGAAAGCTTGTGCTTCATCTCTTAAATTCATATGAAGCATTGAGGAAACATAGTTTCTTTTTAATAATGGGTAAAGTTGCCAAATGGTAGCTAGCAGCATGTTTTCTGGGAAAAGCCCACACAAAGACTAAGAAGGTATAATCTTTCTCCTGCTCCTGATATTAACAAAAGATCTACTTTGATAAACTCAATTACTTCAACTTAAATTCAGTTTCTTCATCAACAAAATGAGATAACAATCCATCTCTTCTCACACAAACCACATCATATTGGAGCTATAAAAACAGTTAAATGAGCTGAGTATTATTAAAGGCAGGATTTCAGTACATACCATGTTTATGAATGTCTACAATTATTCCAAAGGCATATACATATAATATATTGTAAATAAAATTAACTTATGTATAGTCACGAATCTTAATAAGCTTAAAAGTTAATAAGATTTAGTATAAGAAATTTTATGCTGCAAAATATTTGTCATGTACATTTTCCAGGTCATCTAAAACAAAATGAAAACCAATAACAACAACAGCAAAACTAGATCATGTATTTCAGTGTTTATTTGCAGTCAGACATGCTTAATTTGAATATTAATGTAACCATTTGTGAGACATGTGTCTTTAGACAAAATACTTAATCCTCTAAGCCTTGATTTTCTCGTTGGTAGAACAGAATTATAAACAGTGTACACTGGGCCCCTTCTTTGCTCCCAATACATGGTAAATATTCAGTAAATGCAAACTTTTATTATAGTTGAGCAATATTAGATCCCAGTAAAGGTAAGCAATGAAAGAACACATTTACTCCTGGCTAAAATTGTATTTATTTATTTTTATTGTGGTAAAAAACACATAAAATATACCATCTTACCCATTTGTAAGTACACAGTACAGGAGTGTGAACTACATGCATATTTCTGTGCAAAAGCAGATCTCTAGAAGTTTACTGCACTGCAGAACTGAAGCTCTGCAATGGACAACAATTCCCATTCTCCGCTCTCACCCCCACACTGAGCCCCCAGCAATGAGCATTCTGCTTTCTGTTTCTAAGAGTTTCACTACTTTAGATATACAAGTGAAATCATGCAATATTTGTATTTTGCCACTGGGTTATTTCACTTGGCATAACATCCTCAATATGTGTCCACATTTTACCATATGATGAGATTCCCTTCCTTTTTAAGGCTGAATAATATTTCATTGTGTGTTTTCCTTCCACATTTGCTTCATTCATTCATCAGTCGACATTTAAATTACTTCTATTCTTTGGCTATTGTGACTGATGCTTCAGTGAACATTGGTGTGCAAATATAACTTTGAGATACTGATTTCATTTCTGTTCAATATATACACAGAAGTGGGATTGGAGGATCATATGGTAGATCTATTTTAATTTTTTGAGGAGTCTCCACACTTTTTTTTATAGCGGCTAAATCACTTTACATTTCCATTAACAGTGCACAAACGGTCCAATTTCTGTACATTCTTGCCAGCATTTGTTACTTTTATTTGACTTTGTTTTGGCTTTTATTATTATTTATTTATTTTTGACAGTGGACATTCTAATAAGTGTGAAGTAATAACTAATGTGGTTTATGTTTCCCTAATGATTAGTGGTGTCAAGTATCATTTCATATGCTTATTGGCCATTTCCGTACCTTCTTTGGAAAATGTCTGCCAATTCTTTGCCCATTATTTTTGTTTGTTTGTTTTATGTTTGTTTGTTTGTTGTTAAGCTTATGAGTTCTTTATATATTCTAGATACTAACCCCTGTCATGAATCTGTCAATTAACACTTGCTAAGTGGAGCCCAGGGCACCAGATGGTAGCAGTCGTTCCACAGCAGACTACAAGGGAAACTGAAATAAAGGAGCTTATCAGTGAAGGGAATACCTGGCAGGCCTTTCAGAATTATTCATTCTGTAAGGCCACATGGGGAGGTCAAGTCAAAGCACAGACAGAGAGACCTAGGGCCTGGGGCATACACCTTCATTAGGGTCCATAATGGAGCGCTTTGGAGTTCCTGACTGAAGGCATAATTGCTCAATTTAAACAAAAAGAGCAGAGTGTTGGCAAGTTTAATGAGGGGTTCATTGAAGGGACACACAAGGAGGAGGTACTAGGAGGCAGAGAAACTTTATCACAAGGGCTGTTAGGGAAGTCTTATCAGGAACTTAACTGTGACTGTGCATGTTGCCATCTGGGGCGTGCACTTGCATGAGGGGGTCTAGTGTCATTTAAGGTCCCTGCAGGTCGTTTGCCCCAACAGAATGGAGGACAAGGCAGCAATACAGTGGAGTAACGTGGCTAAACTGTCCACAGCCCCTCATCAAATATATGGTCTACAAATACTTCTTCCCATTCCTCACGGCCTTCTCACTCTGTTGAATGTTTTCTATACTGTGAAAAAGTTTTTGTTTTTGCTTTTACTGTCCTTGCTTTTGGTGTAATATCCAAGAAATTATTGACCAATCCAATGTCATGAAGCTTTTCTCCAATGTTTTCTCCTGGGAGTATTATGGCTTCAGGTCTTACGTTTAGGTCTTCATTTTGAGTTAAATTGTGTACATGCTGTGAGTCCATCTTCATTCTTTTGCATGTTCTTTTCTTATTTAGTTTTCTTCATACCCTTGTTGAAGAAAATTTGACCACATTTACAAAAATTTATTTCTGATCTCTCTATTCAGTTTCATTGTTCTATATCTGTCTTTATGCCAATACCACGCCGTGTTGATTGCTATAATTTAATCACGAAGTGTAAAGCTTCCAGCTTGGGTTTTCTTCCTCCAGCTTGTTTTTTAGCCATTTGAGTCCTTTGATATTCCATATGCATTTCAGGATTTTTTCCATTTCTTCAAAAAATGCCACAGGATTTTGTAAGTGATTGCATTGACTCTGTTGATTGCTTTGATTATATAAGCATTTTAGCAATATTAAATCTTTCAATACATGAACACTAAAATTTTATCTATTGTTAGTTTAAGACTTACTTTACAAATGCATTGATCAGCCCAGAAAGATTTAGATCAGTTACTTGGTGGGAAAAAGTGCATAAATCATATTTTATGTCTGTCTATCTATCTATCTATCTATCTATCTAAATATGGCACTTGGGTGGTTGTCTGCATTATTTATTTGTAGATGTTTTTAAATTATTTAGCAATGTACACTATTCTGATACATATAGTGTGCAAAATAATAACGTTTATAATAGTTATGCACAAAGCATGCAGTATTTGGCTTATATATTGGGTCCCAGGATATGATTGATTGGAGAAATACATTTGGAGTAGTTACATTGGGTAAAGGAACCAGAAGTTATATGACACACAGTGAACATACATCTAATTTGAAGGGCAACTGTAGCATGTACAACTTTGGCCGAGTTGTCTTTGAGAAGGTGAAACTATTTCACACTAACCAGTTTAGTACTACACAAGATAAGGACCATCTAGCATTAGGATATAGCTGCAGGATTTTATGAACCATTCTTAGGTCTAACTTTGGGAAATTAATGTCTCTCCTTGGCAGCCTTATTACTGCTTTAGTCACAGATGAGACAAAATGACAATATGTTCAATCTCCAGCTAAAATCCAGTTGTAGCCTAGACAGTGAAGTGGTATGACATTAGAAGTCTTTAAAACTGTAGCTCTTTTTAAACTCCTGAAGTATCTGCACTTTTCTTCAAATGAGGCCTCTTCCTCAGGTGTCAGAGTCACCTTCACAACATCTGACATTCCCTTCTGTCCTAAGATGCCAGGAACAATAAGGAAGTCATCTTTTTAAAATATTATTATTATTCCATAAAGATCCTTAATTACGGTGGACATTGAATGTGCACACCTAAGTTTTTTCATTATACTTTCTGCCAAACCTGCCCCAGATTGTCCAATGGCCCAGGATGCAGCCTTTCAGTTTGATCACCACATAAGCAACGTTAACTACCTGTTGGTGAACCCTTTCCTCTGTTCCTCATCTAAATCAGGCAGCTTCTTCAGGGAGATGCCAGCAGCATTCACTCTAGTCCACACGGGCACACTAGAGTCTCCATGATCCCAAGGACTCACGCATGACGGATATTAATGGGTGAACTCCCAGCCCCTTTCTCGTATTAGGTAACAGATCTGGACTGAACCACTTCCAGTAACATGGTTTCTGGGAATGCCGCTTATCTTCCAAGCCACTTAAGTCAAGATACAGTGGGTTGGAAATAATAAGCAATTTCCAGCTGGGGCTGTATTCTACATTAAGAATGATGGGTTTAAAGATGATTACTTAATGCTGGACCAAATTACTGCAAGATCACTTTCTCCCTCATGTTGATGTGCCCCAGCTATGATAATAACCAGCTTGGAGTTTGCAGTCACAGTACAGTCTTTGGCAGAGAAAATTTTTGGTGTTCTAAAGAAAGAGCTGCTGTGTTGAAAATCCATCATCTCTCTGTTTGATTTGTCTTCCTTGGCAGCACCAAGAGCAAGTTCATCTGCTAAGTCCTTCAGTAAGATCCTGGTGGCACAGGCCATGCCAACAGCACCAACCCCATAATTGTAATCTTATTCTCAAGGTGATGTTCTTCTTTAGGGTGATTTACAATCAGTTGATTCATGACAGTTGCCATACAGGCCTCAGAACCAAAAGGAATCTGGAGTGCCCCTCAGATGATTAGGTGTTGGTGGCGAGAGGTTTTGGGTCTGCAGTTTGTGACAGGTGTTCCTGAAGCTGCACAAATTTTAAACTAAGTTTAGAGAATTTCCTCACTTTTTTAATATCATCTCAAACTAAGATTATCACTTTACTAAGCAAGTATAATTGCACGATGTGACATGATTCTCTTTCTCTCTCCTGAGTATTCTAACAGATCTGTGCTTCTTAACTCAGCAGATATTCACAACTCTCGTCTTCCTGCTGTTACAGCCAAGATTCCATTACAAAGTCTGGAAAGACTGGTTTCTCATTTTCCCAGCTTCCATTGCAGCAAGAACTCTGGTGAGTTTTTCAGTCTCAGTCAATAAGGTACAAAAAAGTAAATTTTAGGAAACTTTTCCTCTGTAAAATACCTGCTACAAGAATTCCCTTGACCTTCCTTCCAACTTTGAAATGTTTCCATATGAAGATGTGATTCTTAGAGTTCCACAGCCTTTTTGCAAAGAACTCATACAGGACCTCTGATATTATTGCATCGCTAAATTAACCAGATCTATAGTCATACAACCCCAGACTTCTTGCCATGTGGACCTTGCTGTTAAATCTGTTTGATTTAAGTCCACAAAATTGACAAAAATATTCTAAATGATATAGGTCTACTGCCTTATTGTTAGCATGAGATAGTACTTAAAAAGGAGGCCTTTTTGATCTTGAGCTAATTTCCTTATTTTGTTGTACCTCAGCTTTCTCATTCATAAAATATGGACAGTAATATTTATCCTATAAGTTTGTTATAATTATTCAGTGAAACAAAACACATGAAGCAATTTTATTGGGGTGCATGAAGAGCTGAACCAACATGAGCTGAGTTGGTGTCACCTTTATTATAAATGTTGCTTATACTCATGACCTTTCCACTTAGGATAATTTTCTATTCTTGCTATCTGCCATTCCTCCTCACCAGTTCAGTCTCAAATCCACATCAATGGGTCTTTCATGCCCACTACTCCATGCCAGGATCACCAGTGACCTTCACATCGCTCAATCTAATGGTGAATTCTTGGTCTTACTTTATTTGACCTATCAGTAGCATTAGACATTAAAGCACCCCCTCTTTTCTAGAGTGCTTTCTTCATTAGGGTTCCAGATCACTAAAGTCATTCCTTTTCTCTTTTACCTCTTCAGCTATTTCAAATGTTTCTTTTGCTTGTTTCTGTTAATTTTCTCCCTCAAAACACAAAACAAAACAAACACAAAATTCATTTCTGTCACATTGTTCCTCATTTGTAAGTGGATCTTCCATTGTCTAGATGTCTAGGTAAAGAAATCTAGAATCAGCCTAAGCTCAAAAACTTTTCTCAAATTCTCTACTCCATCTACCAGCATATCTAATCGATTCTGTCTTCAATCATTTCCCACTAGCTACAAGGTCAACACTCTAATCCAATCAATCATCATCTCATGCCTAATTATTAGAGTAGCTCCCTCTGCATTTACTCTGCTGTAGTCTATTCTCAAAAGAATGACCAAAGTGATCTTATTAACATGTTTGATGATCATGTCACTCTTGTACTCAAAATATTTTAATTCTACTGCCAGTCAGAATTAAAACTAAAATTTTCACTGTGATCTGTATACCAATAGTTTCTTACTCTTATATCTTACCATTCACTCCCTCAGTACTCCATTCTAGTCAATGGTCTTTGATTATATCAGACATGTTTCTCTTTCAGGCCCTTTCTCTCAAAAGCTCCAGGAAAGCTGACTCCATCAGTTGTCTGTCTTTTCTCAAATGATATCCTTTGAGTGAAACTCTCAAAATCCCTTCCCTAAATGGTCATATTTCTATGCCATGTTGTATATTTTTTCTCCTGAATTCTCACCAACATTTCATATAATGGGTATTTTCTTGACTATTTTTTGCCTTCACTTTTAGAAATAAGTTCCAGGAGACAGGTCTTTTCATTTTGCTCACTGTTGTATCCTCAACAAACGAAATATAGATTTTACATAGTACACACAAAACACAAAAATATTTGTTGGACCAACGTGTATGACAATGAGAGGACTATTCTAATCCCCTTGTTTGTCAAAATCTAGAATGAAATCCAACCCCCTGCCTCAGACAGCTGCGACACTTCCAGTCAATACCATGAAGTATCCTTATGGATACAGAGAGTCAGAGGAATTAGTGTCGATTTATTTCATGCTCAAGATCATGTGATTGCAATATAAATATAGCAGGTTTTAAACTTTATTACTCAAGGTTTTTTAGGATAAAAACTGTGAGTTGAATGAAACAGACTGTGTATGTTAGGTTTATATTCAGAATTAATAGGTCCATTTGATCAATGTAATTATTAGCAGTTATCATCTATAGGAGTTGCTCAACAATATATGGTAACTAAGCAATCACTACAAAGCTTAACTGAACAATGTAAGGAAATGATTAGGTCTCAATTGGCCAGTTCCACTCTGAGGTACACTGCTTGTTTTCATGGGGTCAAGGGTAGGTGAAAAATCATTCCCTATTTGGCCCTGATGAAACAGTGGGGGTGGGATGGGGAGGCTTCCTTTGGTGTATTAGGCTACCCTCTTCCTGGCCTTTGGTCCAGAGAGAGCAGACTTTTCTTGGAGCTTATTTTTGCCTGTGCCTTTTGGCGGTTCTGGGTTGGCAGCTTCTGTAGCACTCTGCCCAGGATACATGGGAGGCAAGGAGGAAAGCAAGGACTTCACTGCCGCGTCATTCTTCCAGTTCTGAGGTTCCTCGGCAGCGTGCTTTCTTCTCTCTGCTGTTCGCAGTCCTTCTGCTCTTGTGTTATATACAGGGGGGTTTTAGTTTTAGTGAAAAGGCGGGATGAGGCTACTCCATCTTGGCTGGAAACTAAACTCCTTTGTGTTGCATTTTTTTTTTTTTTTTTTTAGTATTTTAGTCTAAGGGAAATCAATTCAGTAAAGAGTAGAATTTCAATTAAATATAACATGTTTATTTTTATCATTCTATTTCACTACAAAATGTCTTTAGCAATTAGATAAATTAGATCGGTGTTTATATGCTCATTGATATAATATTTTTAAAGTTGTCATAGATTTTACAATACTCCAAAGAAATCTAACAACAATAAAAAATGTGAAAAAAGGAAAGAAATACAAGTGATAGTTGAGATAAAAATAATTTTTATTAAAAAAAGAGAAATCTTCATTTCTCCTGGTAATTGGATCTCAACTTACTTCCTCAGAAGTCTAAGAAATTGAAGTAATTCATATTTACATTTATTATAAATGACTACAAAGGACTTATTTCAAAGTTTTGCTGAATACATTCCAATGTTCAACATTTATTTTGTTTGTATTATATCTTTTGTCAATTTTACAAAATCAAACTTTTATCACTAGTCCTTTAGAGCTGGTTTACTTTTTTAGGATACGAGATATGTGAAAAGTAAAAGATGGGAAGAATTTTTAGATTAAGAATTTTTGTTTTCCTCCAAAGTTCTTGTCAAAGGAGGAATTGAAATTTAATGTTATAACTTTACATCCTCATTTATTATGAAATAAAAGTAAATGATCACTAAGGACATGAAAATTTTGAACATGCTTTTTCAGAGGAAGGACATAAAAAAACTTTGAAGCTATTTTATTTATAAATATGTTAGAATTATAATTCACCTAATCCCATGAGTACTTAGTTTTTGCCGTAAAGAATTAGAAACACTTCCAGTTTCTGTGCTACCTATGGTTAAATTTAAATGTTTGAAAGGTTTATATACAGATAAATATGAAACACATATTTTATAAAATCAGTAAGTCATGATAACATTCCATAAAATCAAGGAGTGGAGTCAGGAACTAAATTATTAAAAATGAGATGTGATCGTAAGAAAATTCACCAAATTACTAAGATTTGAAAACATAAGTGAGAGCAGAAAATGTAATATTTAAACAAATTATTGAATATATTGAAAGGAGCAAGTATTTTTGTACTAATGCCCCAAAATAGAGAAATGCCAAATGAACTCCTTGACCCATACATTTACATGATTTTGTATTAACACATTTGCAATGTCCAGAATATTAATGTGCTAGAAATCAACAGTGTTTTAAAGTATAAATATAGAACTTGTTTTAAGTTTGAAAATATTTTTGCATTATTTGGTAAACACTTATTTTAGATTTTCTAAGACAATTCTTATTTCAGATACTCTGTCCAATGTTGTTCAGGCCATGTGTTATTTATTTTGGTACAGAAAAAATTATTTTTAGCTCTTTCTTTCCTTTTATCCTTCTCTTCACAAAATCTGTGGGTGCCATTAAGAAAAATAATTACTTTCTGGCAACATCTACCAGACACCAAAATTTTCTCCTAAAATATTACATTTTATCCATGAGTACAAACAAAACTTGTGATTTCTCAGAACCAAAACCATTACAACATGGTCTTTTCTATTTTATATACTTAAGTATAAAATATTATTTACTATCATGATTATTCATCTTAAATGTTATTTCTTTATCTCTTATGTCACAGAGAGTTGTTTTTTAGTGGATTGTGAAATCAATTTAGTGTATCCTGTACAGCATTTTTAAAGAAGTAAATATTACATACAAATATAGAGTAGAATAGAAGAGAAAAAAATGTATCAGAGTTCACAGTACCTACTAAGGCATTATAATTCTACAAAAATTTCATTTATAAATTTACAGAATTTTGATTTAACTTTATTATTAACTGTGCTTTCATTTTCCCAGAAGATCAATGTTAGCTACCTTTAGTGTTTTTACATAAAAATGTAAAGTTTATATAAAAAGAGGAGGAGAAAGGGGGAGGGGGAGGAGGAGTGCTCTGAAACAATGACGTTCAATTCACATTTGACTTTCTGAACAAAGATTTATATTTGTCATATAAGATAATTTGACTCAAACTGTAAAATCTATAGGTAAGTGGAATATGCATCATAGACTGATTTTAGTCACTTGAATGAGAGACAACTGACTTGTAGAACAATTGTGAAGAAATGAATGTAGATACTCAAGTCACTGAAAACAGGTAAATGTGGATACTCAAATCATTGCTGATTGGAGGCTTACTGATGGAGTGAGGGGTCCAAGTTTGAAACATGCAGAATAAATAAAGGCATTAGAGTCCTGGGTATGACCCAAAGCATAGCTCGCACACAGCGGCAGGTGGTGCACATAGCTGTTGACTGTGATAGAAATGATAATGTACCAGAAATGAGCCCTGAGGATTATTTCAGTGTTGGTTACAAAACACTGCTCAATGATATAGAGGCAGAGACTAATTGAGTGCCTGAGAGCTGAGGCTTCTGGGGCCATTTGCTGTCCCAGGAGTCACATTTTAGTGAATGCATCTCAGTAGTCGAACACCTTACAACAGATTTGAGGGCACAGTGATCTCCTGAGAACCACTTTTCAGACAGATAATAGAAAGAAGTGTGTTACCTATGAGATTAAAGACTTTGGTGGCATGGGTTTTGGACCTGGTACTTTTTGACTGTGGAATGTGGAAGAAACCCATTTAGGATAGATGGGAACAGGCATGTAAGTGTGGTTCTTGCCAGCTATGGCTGAGTGAAGCTGATCCCAGTGGGGAAAAGCCCTGGCTGACAATTTGCAGGGAAGCCAAGCATGAAACCATGATGCAGTCCCTTCTGATGCTGCTTCTTCCAAGTTCTCCCAGCCTCTAACACTCATGCAAACACAAATCATGGTTACTTGTAATACCTACTTCTTTCCAGTGTTTTTACTCATTGGAGAATATTTTTTTCCAGTTTATGACTCTCCAGGCTCCTGTATAATTTCGGAACATTGTGGCAGCAGTAGCCATATAAAGGCTTTCCCCCCTCTGCCTGCCTTTGTTTCAGGGAGCCCTTCCTAGCACTTCTGTGAGTGAAACTGCCTGTCTTTAAATCTGTCTTCACCTGGAAGCCTTTTGCTTCCTGAGTAAGTTGTTGCTCTTTGAGGGTCCCATTGCCCATGCCAGCTGCGCTCAGGACCAGATCTCACTTGGCTTTTGCTGCATGCTCCCCTTTTAGGGAGCCTTGCCTTGGCTCTAACAGGGACTCTGAAGTCTTTCCTTTATCACAAAAAAGTAGGGCTGATAAAGCATAATCATTTTGGCACAAATGATGCAGTAATATTGCAATCTGTGAAAAGCTGGGACTGTCCAGTGGCCACAATTTAAATTATTTGATTTCATTCATATACAACAAATTGTCACACCAGCAGGCGAGATCATATTTCTTTAAATTCAGAAAGTCTTCATTACAGAGAAATATTCTTCCACTCCAAAGGCTGCAATTAATGCTGCCTTGACAACTTTAGAGTGTAGGGAACGTTTCCGGAAATACGGCAGACTTCCTGGCTGTGTCCCTTGTTTATGAAATACTTTCACACACTGACATTTAGAAATTTCTATTTACCTGATCTCAGATGGTCATATATTACATTAAGGAAAATTAGAAATGATTATAACTTTTCCCAAGTCAGGGAAAATTCAATATCTACCGCGTTGTGATTTTTCCAGTGCAGCATTAAAAAACACATTTCTAAATTCCAATTGCCTCTCTAACTCTGTCACTGGTGATGATAATGGGCTTTGTGATTTTCTAGCAGCGACCTTGATTGTGTTCAATTCAGCCATTTGCCCCTACATTCCCATGTTCTGTAACAAAAACATGGGCAATGTGAATTGCTAGAAGCTGTACTTATGTAGGATCTACTTTTCTTTAGATAGATTATTTTGAGATTCTTGTTAAGAAAACATGCATTAATAAGTTATAGAAGACAGGGAGGTAAAAATATGTAAAATCCTTGAAATGGGCTACAGACAGATGTTAAGATTTTTGAGGATGAAAGCAAATACAATGATCAATGGTGATGAAGCAGGGCATTGCTAAATTTGTCAGGTTTTAGTCAAACACATTATATAATATGGCGGAATTTAAACTTGTTTTAACATTCCACTGTTCAGCTTTATCAGAGCAAGGAACAAAGGGAGAAATGCGGAACAACAAAGGAACTGTAGTATGATAAAACTGTCATCAGCTAGATGTTTCACCTGTCAGCCCTTCATGGAAATGACAGCAGTTTTTAGTACAGTAATTATTTGGGCAAGATATGGGCCTATTTCAAAAATTCATTTCATATGTAGTCATCCACCTTTTGTGGATAGAAACAGTGGTTGGCGTGGCACTGTCTCAGCAACATATCTTTGAATCCTTTTGTTTGTGGTTTGAAGCAAAAGCTTGTCATTTCTGCACAGTACTGAGACAAGCAAAGCCTTCCATTTTTCATTGCTGAAGGAAGTACAGTAGTATTATGGCACTGGTTTAAAAATCTTATTTGTGAGAATAAATCAAACTTTTTTTTTTTTTGCCTTACTGATCTTGCAGTGTTATTCTTTTCACACCCTGAATATGCTTTTGCCATCATTTCCCATACTAGTTTATTTAAAGTAGCTCTGGGAATACTTATTCATTTGTTCAATATATATAACCTAACAGCCTACTGTGCATCAGGCACTTTTCTTCACACCAAGTTGAATATAAATATATAAATCTGTTAGATGGCTTCATTAATGCTGATTAGAAAAGATGCTTTATGCTTGTTGTTAAGAGTGAAGCAAGAGAAAGCCACTTCTTGAGAAACATTTTTTATTTTAGTACCTAAGAGAACCATTGGAAAATTTAATTTGTGTTTGATAACTAATAATCATAGGAAGAAAACCCCACAAAATTTAGCAAATGGTTCTACTAACATGTTGCATTGCCAGAACTAATCATCTTAACATTGTCTACAAATATTTCCAGTGTTTTACAGAGCTTTCAAACTGTCTTTCCGAGTTTCACTTTGGTTCACTTCTGGATACCTGTGCTCTAAACTTGCACAACAGGGCATGAAGTCAGTGGGCCAGAGCCACACAGCTCTGAAGCAGACCGTTGTTAGGGTTCTATAATATTCCATTATTATTGTGAGGGTATATGAGACATTATGTAATATAGTAATTTCATTGTTAGAATTAAATTATAGGAATTTCTCATTCGTTATTTAAAGACCATAACAAAGAAATTAGTATTTTTTACCTTCTTTTATATCACAAAATATAATTAATTTATTTATATTGGAATCATAGTCTCAAGTTTTTTTAAAAGTAAGAGTTCCAGTTTTACTGTTATTATTTTACTTTAGTTTATTCATGCTAATAATATTATCTGTTTTTCTGTTACATTTAGTCCAATTGAGTATTGTGTTATTCCTTCAAGTAAAATAAGGATAAGACAGATTTGAAAAAAAATAAAGCAAGGTTAAATAAATCAAACATGAATTGACTAGAACTAGCATCCAAACAGCAAGTGACATGCCACAGGCCATGCAAATGGTTGACTTTGGAACACAGTTAGGACCTTCAGCCTTAACTTCTTGCCTTTTTTATATGGTTTACCTTGATTGAAAATTTCAAATGTCAGGGTCTACATCTATGTAGTTTTCTTTTTTGATATGGTCATGAGCATTCATCTTAATTTATTGTATTGTTTATTAAGTTATATGCCTTTTCCAATACGTTGTATGACTCCTGATGTCATCGAGTATTTCTGTTATACTACCACTATATCCTTTGCACTTAGCATGGTGTATGACAGAAAGTAAGCCTTAAAAATATTGTGTAGAAAGAACAAATTTATACTTTAAAAATGGAAATTATTTTCTTATGGATAATGATGATCACTATGTCAAAAATTATTATTTTTTCACCATCTTAGATATATGTATTTTTTTCCTAAAATTTCAAGTGCATTGAAGACTAGATTAAAGCATTTTCCTTTAGGAAAAAAGTGGATTAAAAAAAAGTGAGTACACAAAGTATTGTTAAATGTGCTTTACACATATAAATTTATTTGGTTAATTTATTTGGAAAATGTATTCCATATATTAGTTATCCTTCAGATCATGCCTGTTAAATTTAAAATTATTTGAATAATTGCACACTTGAATAAAATAATTTGATATTAATTTAGATAATTATCACAAAATTATAATTGCATGTACTCTGGAATATTTTTCTAGGAAAAACTGACAAAATATAACAGTCATAAAATGAGACTAGAATAAAAATAAGATAACTTTATATTTATGAAGAGTTTTTCAGTTTATTAATCACATTCCCACACATTTTCTCATCTTATCTTTAAAAAAACACTACGGCAGTCAGTCTGTTCTCTGTATCTATGAGTCTGCTTTTATTCTGTTTGTTAGTTTATTATATTCATTAGATTCCACACACTACGTGAGATCATATGATATTTGTCTTTGACTGACTTATTTCATTTATCATAATACTCTCTAGGTCTATCCATGCACTTGCTAAAGGTAAGATTTCCTTCTTTTTTAAGACCATGTAGTATTCCATTGTGAAAAGACACCTCGGTTTTTTGATCCACTCATCTACTGATGGGCACTTGGCTGCTTCCAAATCTTGGCTATTGTAAACAGCACTGCAATGAATACAGGGGTTTCTTTCAAATCAGTGTTTTGGGTTTCTTTGGATATATTTACAGAAGTGGAATTGCTAGGTCTTAAGGCATTTCCATTCTTACTTTTTTGAGGAAACCCCATACTGTTTTTCAGAGGCCACAGCAATCTGCACCTCCACCAACAATGCACAAAGGTTCCCTTTTCTCCACACTCTGTCACCAGCACTTGTTTGCTGACTTATTAATGATAACCATTCTGACCGCTGAGAGGTGATATATCATTTTGGCTGTAATTTGCACTTATTTGATGATCACTGACGTTGAGCATCTTTTCACATGTCTATTGGTCATCTGTACATCCTCTTTAGAGAAGTGTCTATTCAGGTCTTTTTTCCATTTTTTAAATTGGATTGTTGCTTTTTATGGGTGTTGAGTTGTATAAATTCTCTATAGATTTTGGAAATTAACCCATTATCAAATGTATCATTGGCAAATATGTTCTCCCATACAGTGTGTTGTCTGTTCATTTTGTTGATGATGGCTCATAGACACAGAGAAGAGACTAACAGCTGTCAGAGGGGCTGGGGATCTGGGTGAAAAGGTAAAGGGATGAAGCAAAAAAACAGACACAGACAACAGTATGGTGATTGCTGGAGAGAAAGGGGGGCAGGGTAGGAGAAGACGAAGGGAGAGTAGATGGTGGCTGGCCTAAGGAGACTTGGTGTTGGGGTTGAGCGCACAATGCAGAGGGGTGGGTACCTCCTCCCCTTGCAGGGGTGGTGCTGGCTGAACTCACAGGGGAGTTTGGATTTGTCTTCCTTCAATGTAGCCAGATAGCCCAGCACTTACTTGCCTGTCTAGCTCTCAGGCAGAAGTCTCCCCAGAAGACAGAGTAAAAAAGTCAGCTCTATGCAGCTCTCTGGCTTGCCATGCAGGATGGAGCTGAAAATGCCACCCTACACAGCACTGTTATTACTCTGTGTTGCTTCTTTCAGCAGGGTGAGACTCCATCCACTCTTTGGGGCCCTTAACTCACCAGGATGAGCTGAAAGTCCCAGCCCTGTGCAGGGGTTGGGACTCAGCAGCAGAAATGGCTCAATAGTTGGGGGCAGGGATGCAGATGGTGACTCGAAGCGGGGGAGACCAGTCCTCTTTCCGAAGCTACACGGTCTCTGCCTAAAGCTTCTTCTGAAAATAGAGGGCCCCCAAAGTCACTGCTGGATGTACCAGCAGACCCTGCTGCCAGACTGGAGTACAACAGCACAGCCTTTCCAGCAGTGGAGTCCATACCATAAGCTCTCCAGGCTGGTGCTGTAACACATCGGAGTGCTCCATGCTGGGAGGGTGCACGCTGAGTCTCCCAGGTGGAATGAATCCCCAATCGATTCCCACTGCTAGGTGTTACACAGACTCCTCTTCTCGTCTCTGTTATTGAGGGTTGGGGATCCCCGGATGGAGTCAAGACGCCTTGCCCTTGAGGGAGAGAACTGTGCAGTCGCTGTATCTGTCCAGCTTCTCGTCTGCCCTACACCTGCATGCAGGGGTTTCCTTCCTCTGCATCCAAACCCTTCTTACCAGTCTCTATGTAGCATCTTCTATCCTCCTTGTTTATAGTATTTCATATCAGCTAGGTTTCAGTTGGTTGGGTTGATTGCTCTGTTATTTATTTGAGAGTTCAGATTGGGTCCTGGAGCAAGTGGATACAGCTTACTTATACTTTGCAACCATCTTGGAATCCTCCAAGACTTGTATTTCCCAAGATTTCCAAAAGGAGATTGTGATGCAGGTCAAAGTTAAGACCTGGAAAACCTTTGAATTACATTAAACAGATAAATAACATATTCAAATTAGATTGTAGACAGATCTTTGTGCTAGATGGGTAGGATAAGAATTAGAAAGGTGCAAGGAAGTTTGAATCTTGAGAAACCAAACTGAAAAGCCTCAAAAACTTGCGGTTCCAAACCTTCAAGAACAATTGCTAGGGAGCCTCAAGCATACACACTGGGACCTTGCGCCTTGCCACAGGGAACTGCTCCTTAGAACTGCTATTATCACACATGGAACCTCTCAGAAATCTGGCAACATCCCATGAAGATGAATTAACATGAGAGATGCCATGTCATAAACAGGCATAAGCATTTGCAAACACAGCAGCAGGTCTGCATGTCTGTACTTACCTTGGTGATTAGAAGAATTATTCTTGTCTTCTCCTTTTGGCTGTCTATGGTGTTTACAGTGATAGCTTACCTTGTTGCAATAGGGGAAAAAAGACTTCACACCCTACTTGTTATGGGCTATTTCTGTAACCTCTATCCCCACTCTAAAGGGGCACATAGCTCTGTTTATGCTATTCTTTATTATGGCTTGAAAGAGCCTAGGAGAGCATTCTAACTTGGTTATGTCAGCCTCATCAGTCATTCATGAGTTCCGACTTGCTTAGCTGATAGATTGAACTAAGGTACCAGTATTCACTCCTTCTATGGCTAGAATGCAAAATTAGCTAGTGCTGCTGCATTGTCTACTTAGGTATTATCTTTCCAGTAATTTCTGTTATTCATACTAATTCCATACTACATCCTGCATTAAAAAAAATGAACACAAATGAAAAGGCAATTCCTTTTCCTTATTTCATGAATGAAAACCATTTAAAAGACAAATAAACATTTATAGTCTATGAATAAGTTGAGTTATACTGCTTATTCCCAGGATGTAAAAATTCTATTAATCTCATAGACAGATTATTCTGACCAAAATAGTATCCCATGAATTGGATACATACTTGAAATGAGTTAAAGTTAATTGACAATATATATGTTTCATTATATATTTTATAATTACACACCCTTTTAAAAACATTTGTATCTCTAAAACTTACGGCAAACATTTTATATCATAGTCATCATTTAAAATATATATATGTATATAGTGGTGTATATATTTTGTATGTTTTTATGTATATTTTTTCAACTTATGGGAATATAAAGTTATCAGAAACAGGTAGAGAGCCAACTTTGACCATTGTTACCTCTATACTGTTTAAAACCCCAGCTGAAAGATGAGTAACATGTTGTAAGCCAGGAAGTAGGTGGGTTTGTATTTATTATGTCATTTTGTTAAGGGTTGGGTTTCAAAAGGAGAGTGTGGGCTATTACTTTAATGAAATTATTTGTGCCTTGAGGTAAATACCGTTTTTACAATAAAATACATGCTTGAGGCATAACATCTACTAACAAATTTGGCTCATGCTAAATGCTAAATGGTCCTTGATACTTGGCCCTGTATAAAATGTCCACATTTAGAAAATGTCCCTGGGTTCAAACAACCCATAAAGTGTATTCATACTTTTGGTTTACAAGCTTAATACATAAAAACTACTATAATGTTTTATTGGTCCAATAATTGTATTGTAGCTATACTGCCGATAATAATACTTGTTGTCTTGGTAGCCTTGCTGGAATGGCACGTAGAGTGAGGTAGGTGGGTTAGCATAAACAAAATATCCCCATGGGTATATCGGGTACCACCGAATGCCTGCTAATTCTCTGAAGCCTCCATAAGCTCTTTCTCCATTGTATTCACTGCTGCCCTGGCACACAGGTGTCTTCCGACCATATATGTTGTGTTTATTACTTCCCAAATTTTCTTTGTAGTTTTACCCCATATATATCTATTTGTAAACAACATATTGCTTAGTTACATATTTTTGAACTTTATATAAATCCAATTATGTTGTATATATTATCCTATAACTTACTTTAAAAATAATTTTGGCTTGTAGGATTTAGTCATATTAATGTGTGTGATCATAATTCCATAACATTCACTGGATTTAATGTGCTATAATTTTTATTTATACATTTACTTTTGATGGACTTTTAGATTATTGGGTTTTTTTTTTTCCAATTGTACAAATTCCTGTACATTATTCCTGGCACACATATATGAATGGAGTTGCCAATTCACATGGTGAATGTTTCACTTCATTAATTGTAACATCGTTTAAAAAAAAAGGTTATATGCATTTACACTTCTGCTAGCTGAGTATGAGAACTTATTTATGAAATTTCTCTATTCTACATTCTTACTAAAACAGGTATGCTTTTTTTGGCCAATTTGGGGGCATAATTATATCTGGTTGTGGTTTTAATTTGCATTCTCCTGTTCACAAATGAGGTGGATCATATTGTCAAACATTTCAAGGCCATCTATTTTTAGTTACATCAGGACTTGTTTCTTTGTTATTTGTTTTTATCCTACTCATTGTAGAAGTTCTTATCTATTCTGTACAAGAGTCCTTTGCATATGTCTTGCAAAATTATCACAGTTTGTGGCTTTTATGATTAGTCTCTACGTTTAGCATCTTTTGATTGATATAATTCTCAATATACCATATTAGTTTTTATCATTATTTTTCTTTGTGGTTTGTACTTTTGTGTCTTGGAAGTCTTTTTAAAGTTCTGTGGTAATCCACTATACTATCTGTGGAAATTAAATTTTGAAGATGGTGTCATTTAAATTTGACTGCTTTCTGGCCTAGTGTGTTTTCAAACTCCCTGAAGAGAATACTCATTCCCCAATATTGGGCAACATATTATTTTTTTAATCCTCACTCTGGATATGTTTATTGATTTTAGAGAGAGAAGAAGGAAGAGAGAGAGCAAGCGAGAGAAAGAAAGAGAGAGAGAGACATTGACGTGAGAGACAAGCATCAATTGGTTGCCTCCCACACAAGCCCCAACCTGGGGTGGAACCCACAACCTTTTGGTGTATGGAATGACACTCCATCCAACTGAGCCACCCATCCAGGGCTACAGTGTCTTATTTTTAATTCATTTTTTCAATCTTGTTAATTGTGTCAGTAAAATCTTCATTATTCTCAATAATTTATTTTTTATCTGATCTTTAGTTTACTGAGAGATGTTTGTTAAACTCTCCTGTTACAGAGGTGGATTTGTCAATTTTTCCATGCAGTTTTGTTAATTTTGTTTTATGTATGTTAATGCTACAATTATTTGATATAAATTGATTTGAATGATTATGTCTTCCTTATGAATTGGCTATTTCATGACTACTTGGTGACCTCACATATCTATTTCTTCTGTATGGCAGGCTGTGTTTGGGAAAAAGGACCACAACCATATCTCTTATCCCATAGGCTCCTCTCACATGTGTTTTGACACTCCTCCCACTGAAAGGTGAGTCTGTGTTTTCTCTTGAATCTGGGAAATGTGTCGTTAAGGAGGAGGTAACACTATGTCCTTCTCAAGAAGAGGTTATACAAGGCAATTGCTATTTTTCTCACCTGCCATGCTATAAGGAAGCCCAGACTGAAGAACGGTAAGACATGCCATTGAAAGGCCACATGGAGGTGGCATCTAACAAGACATAATAGGATCCACAGAAAGACCTGAGAGTAAAGATTCTTCCAGTGACTCTTACTCTTGGACATCTCCAGACTTTGAAACTTTTTAGGAAAGGCCCCAAGTACTGGGAATCAGAGACAGGTTGTTCTGTGTACTATTGGGATTGCTAACACACTAACACATGGACTTTTAAAAAATCTATGGTTTTAAACCATTATTTTGCAGGGTGATTTATTTTGCTTCAATAGAATAACCTGATCAGGATTAGTCACATCAGCATTCTTTAGATTACTATTTCTATAATATGTCACTTAAGATTTACATCAGCTGCCTGCAACCAAAGACCCAAAATGAACTGCAAGGCTGCTTTTTTCTCCCGTGTAAAAGAAGTCAGGAACAGGCAGTCCAGGGCTGAAATGGCAGCTCCCCGGTGACCACGGGACAACTGACCCTCCTTAACTCTATCTCTTGTCATTTTAACATGATACTTTAATTTTCCCTTTCAATGCATATCCACATTCCAGGCAGCAGGGAGCTAAGTGGGAGGGAGCACAAAATGGATCTTCCTTCCAATTGAGTAAATCTCCATTAAAGAGATTTCCTTGAAGCCGCCGTGTATGCTTCATTGGCTACCCCCACTGCAAGGGAACAAGGAAAATGCAGTTGTAAGTCTGACAAATTGCCGTCCTGAAAAAAATCAGGCTTTGGTTACTAAGGAAAACTGAGAGAATATATTTGAAATAGTCCCTACTACCATTTTTTTGCTGCAAAAGGTATAACTTTTGCTTTTACTCTAGCTATATTTTATTATTCCAGTACATCTCATAAATGATACATAGCTGATGTTTTGGCAATTAGACTATTTTTGTACTTTATTAATGCATTCATCTTTATTGTTATAAGATTCATATCAATAGACTTATTTGTATTTATTTTAAATTCTTTTATTGTGAATCTTTAAAACTTTAACAGGCTTTATTAATGAATAAACATAATCAATATCTTAATTTTTCTCTGAAGATATGCAACAATGGTCCAATAATTTAATTTTTTTAGTTATATACTATTTACTTTTATTTATTTCTCTTATTTTAAAACCTTGCAAATTAGAAAATTCTGGTATTGAGTTAGATTCAATTATGTGTCCCTTTCTTTGCCCAATATTCTTTTTTTTTACCTCTTAGATTTTGTTTTAGAAATAATTTCCCGTAATCCAGAAGTGCATCTTTTTGGAGTTTCTTCTTCTTGTTTCCATGTTTTATAGATTCTATTTTGACTAACAATGCATTTCACTCTCATTCTTAAAATATGATTTAATGAAGTATATAGCAATATTATATATATATTTTTTCTCATCATTTTGAAGTTATTATGTCACTGTTTTAAGACTTTTATTTTAAGGCTGATGTGGCTCAGTAGACTGAGCATCGGCCTGTGAACCAAAGGCTCACTGGTTCAATTCCCAGTCAGGGCATACACCTAGGTTGAGGGCCAGGCCCCCAGTAGGGGGCACATGACAGGAAACCACACATTGATGTTTCTTTCCCCTCTCTCCCTTCTCCTCTCTAAAAGTATATAAATTCAATCTCTAAAATAGTATTAAAATACTTTTATTATTAATTTCATTATGTTTTTTTTTCTTGGTATTGTTGGCTATAGGAATAAATGTCTTCCTACTTTTGTCATTCAATATTTGTTTTTCCCAAGCATTGTATCAGATACTATTCTAAGTTCTGAAGGTACAAAGGTGACAAAAACTTTATTGATCTCATAAAGTTTAGAAATTTGTCAGAGGAAAAGAAAATTGAGAAACAATTACAGCAGAATAAGTTGTGACATGTATGATGATAAGAATCCAATGGTAGCACTCAGGAATATTTATCATCTGCTGATCCAAGACTTTCCCGGCTCTCAGTGTCTTAGATGAGACTGTCTGTATATGAGCTACATGAGAAAAATGGTAACAAGTTTGTTGATGATGGGTTACTATACAGGCCCCTGGGTTCGTAATTTTACATTTGACACCAAGCTATGTAGTAATAAGGAAGATGTTTTCCGTAAGAATTATTTAAAAATAATTCAGAGGGTGATATAATTTTTGAATTTGTGATGTTACAAATTCACTTAAAGCTTCTTTTAAAGACTGATCAAATATTGGCAATAATAACAGTTAGTCTCTGACAGAACCTGAAAACAACTAGTGCCATGGAAATCGGAATTATTATGGCTAGAGAGGATCTCTAATGGGCATGCATAATGGTGGGTATGATCCTGATGTCTGTCTTAAACGGGTTCTTTTGACTGGCGGTACAAGAGCTGATCTCTACTTGCTGTAGAAAATAGGAATTTATTGTAAATTAAAAGGATAAGAACAGAAATCAAAATACTCTCAGGCCTGTGTTAAAAGCAGAAAATTGGCAAAGAATGGCATCCTCTCAAAGGCAGATTCTGCTTGTTATTCTTTTTTGTTTCCTCTTTCTTCCATATTGCTCATCTCTTGTGGATACCAAACTTGTTTCTTGCATTAATATCATTTTACATCTTTCTTGTTTTTAGGCTTTCTTGATTACTCTTCCCATTCATATTCCATAAAGATTACTCCTGTTCTTACATATTATGACAACCTAGGGTACATTATTTTTGCCATTACTGGAAACTGGCAAATTTTGCCTGAATTTTACAGTCAATTATTTATTTTTAAGAGAGAAAATCTGTTTGGTTTTGCTTATATTTTTGAACCAGGTCACAGCTGCATCCCATGGCCAGAATATGGATCACTTTTCCTTGATCAAGCTTCAACACTTAATCTAATCAGGTGAAACCAGGGTTTAGGGAAATCATACAGTATATAACTCAACAGGGGCAATGGAGTATCTTCTTAGAAATACATTTAATGCATATGTACATACATGTATATTTTATTATTTGTAGCTCTTTGAGATTGAAAGTTTGATATTGATTAAACATCCTAATATATATACCTGATATTATTGAAATGAATCCAATGTTTTTTATTTGCAAAACAAATTGTTATCATGATTAATAGGATTAAGATTAAAAGTTGCTACTTATAAATATGGTGGTTGTTTCTGTTATCTATCACTCACCTAATGTTATTGATCTGTTAAGAAGTAGACAGCATAATGATAACTTTTAAATCCATGAATATGTTCCCCTTTATATGTTTTTAATAAGCTTTTCATTTCAGAGTAGTTTTAAATTTATAGAATTATTATGAAGATAGTACAGTGTTCATATATGACCCACACCTAGTTTCCTCCACTGTTAACATCTTACATTAGTATGGTACAGTTTTCACATTACTGATGCAATATTGATACATTAATATTAACTAAATGCCATAATTTATTCATATTTTCAGTTTTTCCCTTACTGTTCTTTTTTAGCTTCAAGTTCCCTGCAAAGATACAACATTACATTTGATAGTCATATCTTCTCAGGTCCTCCCCCTCGTTGTGTCATTTTGCTTTTGCATTATTCTTCTACTTAAAAAATTTTAAGAACATGTATAAAGGATGCATGGACAAAACCAAAGAAGGTAGGCTTGAGGGTGGGAGGTGGGGTAGGGTGGAGTAGGGTGGGGGTAAATGGAGACAACTGTAGTTGAACAACAATAAAAATATTTTAAGCTGTTTTTAAATTTGTTTCTAAATTCTTATTGATAGAGCTCTAGAAAGTATTTGTAAGTCTATAGTAAGATTAAAGCTTAATTCTATACGTTAATGGAAGTATGAAACCTCATGCAAAATGAAGAGCAAAATTATACATGAAAATAAACCATTATTTTTTTTAAAAGAATGACATTTAAAACCTTCTGATACTAATATTCATGTTGAAATTGTTTTATTTTGCATATCTATTCACAAAGTTTTACCAATAAAATAAATTACTACATTTACCATGTACTTAATTAAACATTATAAAAGCTACTAGTCATGTTCATTAAAAGTTCTTTCATAATTTTAAATTTAATTATCTGAAAATTATTAATCATTTTATTAGTCAATACTTGTAATCATATGCATGTCAGTGTAATTATTAATGCCAGCCCATTTACTAGCTCATTTATTCTGGCTATGCACAATTATGTGTGACATTTTAAAAAGAACACTGTTTTCATCATGATACAATTATTTTCCCAAAGATCAACAAAAGCTCTATTTCTTATAATTCTGTTATTTATTGTTTTCCTGACTAAATTCACAGCCTGAGAAGAACCAGATGGTAATGGAAAATATACCAGTGGTAGTCTATTTAATTGGTATCTTAAATTGTTTTTCTTTCTACGCCAGAAGAATCTGTATTTTATTTTTTGTACTACTAGAAGTCAAGAAAATGTAATCTTTTATATTTTATGATAGTTTTACATTCATTTCTCATATGAGTCTCACATATATTCTGTGATATAAATAAGGTAAATATAAACTCAACATCTCCAGGGTTCATCTACCTTTGAATATAAGTGGAAGCAAATAAATACTAATACACATATTTTACTGGCTTATTTAGCTTCATTTGCAAAGCATAGGACCTCCATTTATTTCCCTGAGCAGTCCTTCCATCCTATTTTATTTTGTGCTCCTTGAAGAAGTCCAATCTTAAAAAAGCCTTGCAGTCGAATGTAATTTTGGTGCCACCGTATTAAATACATTCACCTGATTAATTGTTCTTAGACTTTATACGTTCCATAATCTTTTCACTTTGCATCATTCATTGCATTTAAACATATTATTTTTAACAATGTCACTCTGTGCCTGTCTGTGCTATGTTTGTGATGGGTTTAATGTTGTATAATAAACTGGTTTCTTGACTTTACCAATTATATATCTTTTTAACAATGGACAAATAATAGATAAAAAGCAGACAGGAATAACATCAAAAAGTGATGGTCATCATGATAAAAATAAAATAGGGTAATGTGATGAAAAAAGATGCAGGGATTAACCAAAGAATAGGTATGCATAACCCATAGATACAGACAGCACTGTGGTGACGGCCAGAGGGGAGCAGGGGAGGGGAGCAAAGGCAGGGGACATGGGGGCATCTGTGATAGTGTAAACAATAAAAATAATGCAAAATTAAAAAATATATAAAAATAAAAAACAAATAGAATATGGTTATGTGAGAAAGACTAATGTGGTTGCTAATTCAGAAGCATGTAAGTTGAGACTCAGTGATGAGAAGGAGCCAATCATGTGAAGAGCCTGGAGAACAGGGTTCCATGAAATAGAACAGGAAGTTCAAAATCCTAGAGGTCAGAAGCTTTGTGAACTTGAGTATTTCCAGAGAAACATGTCTGTAACACAGAGAATGGAGGGAGATGTTTCTCTTGAATCACCTTTGAGGAAGATGATTCCATTGTCTGTGTCAATGAGTCCTTTTTCCTTTTTGCTTGATCCTTCTACCCACCAACCCACTCCCAAACCAGAGCTGTCAGTCTGCTCTCCATCCATGAGTCTGTCTGTCTTTTGCTGTTAGTTCAGTTTGTTCATTGGAATCCACACATGTGTAAAATCATACGGTATTTGTCTTTCTCTGACTGGCTTATTTCACTTAGCATCATATTCTCCAGGTCCATCCACACTGTCACAAATGGTAACTTTTTCTTTTTTACAGCCAAGTGGATGTACCATTGCGTAAATATATCATAGTTGTTTTGTCTGTTCACCTACTAATGGACACTCTTACTGCTTCCAAATCTTCGCTATTGTGAATAATGCTGCAATGAATAGGGTTATGAATATAGGGTTTTGAAAGAATATAGGCACCCAATGAATACAGGAGTACTTATATTCTTTCAAATTAGTGTTTTGGGTTTCTTTGGAAAAATTCACAGAAGTGGAATTGCTGTGTCATAAGGCAGTTCCATTTTTAATATTTTGAGGTCTCTCCATACTGCTTTCTAAAGTGACTGCACCAATCTGCATTCCTACCAACAGTGCAGAAATGTTCCCCTTTACCTACATCCTCATCAACACTTGTTGCTTGCTGATTTATTGATGGCAGCCATTCTGACAGGAGTAAGGTGATATTTCATTGTGGTTTTAATTTGCATTTCTCTGATGATTAATGACCTTAAGCAACTTTTATATGTTTATTGGCCATCTGTATGACTTCTTTGGGGAAGTGTATATTTAGGTCCTTTGCCCATTTTTTAATTGGATTGTTTCTTTTTCTTTTTTAAATTTATTTATTTTGATTTATTATTTTTTATTGTTGTTCACATGGACAATAATGGGGGGCTGCAGAAACAGGGGAGGGAGGTGGGGATGGCTGGGATTGTTTATTTTTCTTGGTGTTGAGTTTTATGAGCTCTTCATAAATGTTGGATATTACCTCTTTACCAGATGTATCATTGGCAAATATGGTCTACCATTTAGTGGGCTGTTGTTTTATTTTGTTCATGGTTTCCCTTTTTGTGCAAAAATGTTTTTAGTTTGATGTAGTCCCATTTGCTTATTTTTTCTTTTGTTTCCCTTGCCTGAAGAGATATATCTCCTCCACTTTTCTCTCCCTATAGAAAACCCTTATTCATCTTCAAGGCTAGCGAATGTGCTCCTTTCTCTGTGCAAATACTCTTGACACTCTCAGGCTATGGGCTATCAGAACACTCCATGAACACTCCTTTTGTAGAACTGAGCACAGTGTAATCTGTCCTGCCCATGATGAGTTTGTCAATGAAGGGGCCTTGCCTCATTTATTTTTGTATTCTTTTCCTCCCTACTACAACTACTTTGCAGAATTGAATTATTTATAAAATAATTATTGGTTGACTATATAAAGAATAAATTAATGATCAAGGCTAATTGAAAGGTAATGTTTTTTAAGAAATGTTTAATATTTAATTTTAGAGATTAAAACACATTAGCAGATGAAGCCACCACATAGTAGAGAAGATATATATGGCTCCAAATAAATTGATACCAATAGAGTAACAATAAATGCATATTGGCTATATTTTTTCTGGGTTTGTGAAAATAGATACAGATAGATGACAGTGACTTGGCTATTTTTTTAATTGGCCACAAAGAAAGTATAAGGCTGATTTATATTCAAACAGTCGATTAAATTATTACTCATATTCCTCTGCAGAAAGATAGCGAGAACGCTGAACATTTTTAACTTACTTGCTATTTTTTTTTTCTTGAGGCAAACCTGAGAGTAAACATGGCAAAAAGTAGATGTAAAGAAGCCTCCTGGCTGGAATTTCAATATTTTTCCAGGTTGACAGTTCTCATTGTTGTGCAGCAGACATCAGGATGCTCAGTCTTTGACACTTTGGTGACAATATTACCATCGACTGCTAATATCAACTTAATTTGAAGAGGGTAAAAATAAACTTTAAAATGAGCACAGTTTCCACATGTGTAGAGACATGGTTGATATTGCTGATGCAAGTGACACTGGTCAGATATATATTTTTAATTTGTCTTGACTATTTCCAGAAACTAAGGAGCCCAACTGCTGATGTATTCATCAGTTTATTGCCTTGAGACATAAAACCTACTTGGACAAGGAATTTGTTTAAAGTCACTTTATGTGTGGACACGGACAACAGTGTGAGGATTGTCACGAGGTGGAGGTGGGGGTGAGGGAGGATGTGGGGGGAATAGATGGTGATGGAAAGAGACTTGATTTGGGGTAGTGAACACAAAACACAGTGTGCACATGATGGGTTGTAGAATTGTACACCTGAAACTATACAATTTTGTTAACCAGAGTCACCCCAATAAATTCAATAATAGGAAAATGCTTTTAAACAAAGATAGGTTTTTATAAATAAACTAAGTGAAATTTTCAAATAACTGCAATTCTAGCTATCAGCCAAACTATATTTGACTTTACAAAATAAAATATTAATATAGAAAATGTCTCATGTAATGAGATGCTAATATTTCTTGCACATTGATACTGGAAACTATTAATATATAGCAACAGCCTTAGGCTCTATGGGAGCAGGAGCTTAAAGTTTTGAAAGAACTGAACAATGCGGGGTGGATATCTCATTACCTGCACATTGCCATTACATCAAACAGAATCCTAGAAAATGTGTGTGAGCTATTATCAAGTGTTACTACGAGCTTACACTTCTGAAAGTACATTCAGGTAAATGTTCCTGAGATTTGAGAGGGGGCGCTCTGAGTGATGCAACGGCATTTTACATTTGGTTCAATGACCTTTTTAGGATCCTGAGTCACAATGAGACAGGATAACTGAGGCCAGTAGCCCTTACACAATAATTGAATATCTTGAAGTCTTATATATTAGCTGCTACAATGGAGACTTTGATTTGACCTGGACACTCCTTGACACATTTTGTTTTCAGTTCTTACCTGAAGCCCTATTAAAAATTCATTTGATTGCACTGAACATATATTTTGCTTACCAAAGTCAGCAAAGTAGTTCTTTTTCATACTGTAAGGAACACATATAAAGAATGTGAATTCAAAGAAAGAATTTTTTAAGGTACAGAAATATAAGAAGTTGCAAAACATATCTATTAATAATCCAGCTAGGTAGAGACAATAGTTATGCACATTTTGAAATGTGTAAACATAGTGCATAATATTTTACTGGAAAGCTGAATCATAATATGTAATTATTTTTTCTATTTATGTTGTTTACAATTTTGTACTTATTTAAATAAAAGCATAATATCATCTTTGTGCCTAAATTCTTAATGGTTTCTTCAGAACAACTTCTAAGAAAGAGATTGCTAAGGTGTAAAACATAAATATTTTTAATTTTCATGGCAAAAATATTACATTCATTTCCATAGGAATTGTCCAGATTTATACACCATTACTGAATGATTGCTAGTATTATAAACTCTTAAGAGACTGAATATCATGGACTTTGTTACTATAATATGTAAATAAATGATTCTTCATTATTTCAATTAACATTAACATTCTTTTTTTCAAAAATGAGATGGGACATTTTATAATATGTATAGCAGTCATTTGTATTCCCCCTGTTGTGAAATTCTTTTCCTTTATCTGATGGACCTTAGGTGTTTTCCTTAATGATTATGTGACTAACTTTAGATTTTGGTGAAGCATTGCATTTATATTCATTTTCTTATGCACATTGACAAATAGCCCTTGTCTTTTTATTGGGGGTTTTCACATAGTTAACGTGAAAGTAAATATATTTATGGGATCTTTGTATGTACCTGGCAGGGGTTCACCCCAAAGCCATCATTTTGGGCATTGCAAACACAGGTGGTAGGCTCTCAACTTGTATGCAGCATTTGGGATGTCATGTATTATTTCAACTCATTTTTTCAAAGATTTTCCTAAACATATCCCTTGTTTGTTCAACACCTTATTATAGTTTAATTTGTTCTTCTGTACTTAATTTTAAACTCATTTTCTTTTCCCATACAATCTTTTTTTTTTTTTTTTTTGCACTGTAAACTCATCAATTTCTTCGTTAGGACAGTGAGGGTTTAGCTTAGGTAGTGTCTTAACTACTACACTTTTAAGGTGTTCTGTGGTTTGAATTTTAAGGACAGGAAGTAGCTCTTTCATTTCTTTGTTATCTGGCATTAAGTAAAATAGAAATGTGCATAACAAATACCTCTTTATTATAACACAAAACAACAGCTACTAATTAACTACCTAGTTATTGCTACTTAGCGTTATGATCCTATATGCGCTGTGTTTGGTTCTGATGTATACACATTTATGTTTCTTTAATCTGCTCAAAATAATTCAAGTTTGGTCAAGGCTTGTGCTATTTCTTTTATAGAACCTCTCAAATCCTCTGTACTCAGTATTTGTCCAATAAATGCTTTTCAATTATTGGTAGAATAACTAGGAATTTTATTATGTTAGAGTGCTAATAATAAATAAAGTAAAAATGAATTTGAAGTGCGAGGCATTGATTAAGAGAAAATAAGTTTTGAAACACTCTGAAACACCAAAACCACTTATCTTTAGGGTAACTACATTTTATAATAGTTCTAACCTAGCTATTTTTTCTTTACCTTGAGTGAAAATATAAATTGAGAAAAAGGGTCCCTTGTTTATCTTATTTTCTGAATTTTCTATAATTTCTAAAATCTACAGAGGATATTCTTATCCAGTTTGCTGGTCTTGGACAAAATATTTACTTAAAAATCTCAATACTGTTTCACATTGAGTTTTTCTTTGCTCTGCCTATTCATTCATGGAATGGCTATGGCTATTTTCCCAAATATAGTATGCTTCACTCAGTAATGTTTAGGCTAAATTTGTTCATTTAAAATTATTAGTATACTTTTTCTGGCTTTTAAAATTAATGTGTACTAGGCTGGGACATATAAAACATAGTCAGAAGAGAAAGAAAAAAATACTTTTCAATGTGTTCTGTTTTCCTTCACATGCAAACATTACTTAAATCAGATTCAATGAGGGAAACATTTCATATATAAACATATTGTAGGTAGGTTTAAGACACACACAGAGCTTTTAAAGTTGATTCATGACACTTCTGGTCAAGATGGCAATGTAGGCAGGCATGGCTTACCTGTTCACATCACCACATCAAAATTACAACTAAAATATAAAACAACCTATATTCCGAATCATCAGAAATAGAATCGAATGGAAGTCTAACAACTATAGAATTAAAGAAACCACATCCATCCAGAGTGGTAGGAGGGGTGCAGATAGGGAACAAGCTGGTACCTTACCCACATGTGGTGGATAAAAATTTGGGAGGGATATATTGGGAGTGAGGAGTCCCAGTCCCACACCAGGGCCCCCAGCCCAGGGTTCCAGGGCCAGGAAGATAGGCCCCCACAACTCCTGGCTGCAAAAACTCATGGGGATTGATTTGGTGGAAGAAAATTCTGGAGCCCAAGGCAGTTTCTTTTAAAGAAGCCACACGCAGACTCACCTACTGAGACTTACTCCCTTTGAGGTCCAGCACTGGGGTAGCAGTTTGAAGAGCACCAGTGGTAGACAGGGAGGAACTGAAATGTCAGGCATGAAGGCCAGCAGAGGTCATTGTCTCTGTGCTGAGCCCTCCCCCCAGGGAGCCAGTGTGCTGGTGCCATATCTGAGACTCCGTCAACCTGGCTAATAGAGTTTGACCCACCTTGGAGAGCCCCGCAGATTCCTCCCCACCCAACTTATGGGCCCACCAAAGTGGTTTTTCCATATGAATGGCTGATCTTGGCTCATGCTTCACAACTTTCTATATCCTCTCAAATAAGCAATAGCTGGTTGCATTGAGCCTCAGGCTCTGCATTAGCAGCAGCCAGCCTAGTTTCATAGTTTGGCTTTGCCTGAGAATGTCCAAGCTCAGCACAAGTAGCAGCCATTTCAGATTGCTTTAGGGGTCAGGAAATGTGGCCCTAGGCAAAACACAGGTAGGGGCTGACTATGGTCTGTTCCATACAGGAAACCCCAGGGCCAGTGTACCCAGTGGACAGCTACAGACCACATTGGAGAACCACTACCCTGCCCCCCTGCATAGATCCTTTACAGAGGGTGGAAGTTTGTGGTAACTGGTTACAGCCAGTCCCTGCAGCTGACTGGCCTGGGTAAACCCCTCCCATTGACCTGCCAACATAAACCAAGGCTAGACCATAAGAGGAGGGTATACTCAGACCACACAGAGGCTGCACCTTGAGTACTCAGCTTGAATAACAGGGGAGGCTGTGCCACTGGACCCTACAGAACACCTACTACATTAGGCCTCACTACCAAGACACAGAATCAAAGCAGCTCTACCTAATACATGGAAACAAGCACAAGGAGGTTGCCAAAATGATGAGACAAAGAAATATGGCCCAAATGAAAGAAAAGATAAAAATTCCAGAAGAAGAGCTAAATGAAATGGAGATAAGCAATCTATGAGATTTAGAGTTCAAAACACTGGTTAAAAGGATGCTCAAGGAACTTAGGACCTCAGCAACATAAAAAAGATCCAACCAGGAGGAAAGCATGCACTAACTGAAATAAAGAACACTTTACAGGGAAATGACAGTAGAGTGGATGAAGCCTAGAATCAAATCAATGATTTGGAACATAAGTAAGCAAAAAACAACCAATCAGAAGAAAAAGAAGAAAAAGAATCCCAAAGAAAGAGGATAGTATAAGCAGCCTCAGGGACAATTTCAAGAAGTCCAACATTGGCATCATAGAGGTGCCAGAAGGAGAAGAGAAAGAATAAGAAAGTGGAAATCTATTTGAAAAATATAATGAAAGAAAACTTCCCTAATTTGATGAAGGAAATAGGCATGCAAGGTCAGGAAGCACAGAGAGTCCCAAACAGTATGGATGCAAAGAGGCCCGCTCCAAGATACATCATAATTAAAATGCCAAAGGTTAAAGATAAAGAGACAATCTTAAAAGCAGCAAGAGAAAAGAAGTTAGTTACCTACAGGGGAGTGCCCATAAGACTCTCAGCTGATTTCTTAAAAGAAACTTTGCAGGCAAGAAGGGATTGGCAAGAAATATTCAAAGTCATGAAAAGCAGACCATTACAGCCAAGATTGCTCTGCCCAGCAAAGCTCTCATTTAGAATGGAAGGGCAGATAAAGAGCTTCACAGACAAGAAAAAACAAAGGGAGTTCACCATCACCAAACCATTATTATATGAAATGTTAAAGGGACTTATTTCAGGAAAAAATCAAAACTATGAACAATAAAATGGTAATAAATACAAATCTATCAACAATTGAACCTAAAAAAAACAAACTAAGAAACAAAAAGAACATAGACAGCATGGCTGGTGTGGCTCAGTGGCCTGTGGGTTCTGTGAACCAAAAGGTAGCTGGTTTGATTCCCAGTCAGGGTACATACCTGGGTTGTGGGCAGGGTCCCCAGTTGGGGCTGCATGAAAAGCAACCACACATCAATATGTATCTCCCTTTCATTCTCCCTGCTTTCTCCTCTCTCTGAAAATAAATAAATAAAACATTTTTTTTAAAGAAGAAGAACATAGACAGAATCATGGATACAGAGTGTTTTGATAGTTGCCAGAATGCAGGGGGGATGGGGGATGGGGTCAAAAGGCAAGGGGATTAAGAAGTACAAATACATAGTTACAGACTGGCCATGGGGATGTAAAATACAGTATAGGAAATGGAGTAGCCAAAGAAATTATACTCATGACTCATGGCCATTAACAATGCTTGGAGGATTGCCTGAGAGAGTAGGGGGTGTTGTGTGGAGGTGGAGCAAAGGGGAAAAATCAAGACAACTGTAACAGCATGATCAATAAAATAGAATTAAAAAATAAAATAAAATTGATTCATACGTTGTTAGAGTAGAAGAATTTAACATTGTCAATTAAAATTAGTGAATAAATAACAGTACAGTATTATTCTTTTCTAAAATTGGGCAGGTAATTTTTGTTGCTTATAAATATAGCTTATATTAAAAATATTTGTGAAAGTACAATTGTTATTTAATTATTTTTATCATTTAATATGATAATATGTATATGTAAATATTGTAACATGTATTTTATAAGCTCCATGGTAATAATTTATGATTGACTTCAAAAGCCTTATATGAAAACTAATTGTTTTTTATCCTGCAGACTTATTTTAGATAGTGGTACAGCACACACTTATGAATGACAGGTAGACAAGGACATGCAGTCCCACCCAGAAACAGGAGCGACTTTCCACCTTGCTGGTACATGCAGGTAAGAATTGCTCCTTTCTTGCCCCTGAGCCTTATGTGTAGATTGGCAAAGAAATCCCACCTATGTGAAAGAATAAATTAAATGGAAGACTTGGAATTAAAATGCTAATTTTTAAAATCATGAATTTTAAAACAATTGTTTTGACAGAATTATTTTAATCTAATGGAAGCACTATGTTGGTTTGTACCTTAGTCTCTTCAGTATCAGCAGTGCTGAGGACAGTGTGCTGGATACAAGAGGAAGCAGTCAATAAATATGTATTAAAAGGAAAAATTAATGAATAAATATAATGTATATATATGCACATATTGATATCAATGCTTGAGCCTGAATTAGACTTTTAGCTGTGATAAGAAGAAACATTGTATCATTTATTAATAATGTACTATTTGAAGAAGAAACTCATGACCTTTTAGTCACAGTCCATTTGTGACTGATGAAAGCTGGACAATTTGCTTGAAATGATTTGAAACGTATACAGGAGTAACATAACTGAACGGTCTTTTTCCCTGTTCTGGGAGAATGAGCTTCAGTTCCATCATTGTTCCAGGCAAGTGTTGTGTATCTCAGTTATTCTTTTTCTCTTGTTTCTACCCTGGCTGTCCCTTCTAGAGGCATTTGTCACATTGTATTCAGTTCAGTCTGCATTCTGTTAATGCTTTGAGCTAGCTGTAGGGTATCTGCTTAGGAGCAGCTAGAGGTACTCCCCTTAGAGACCAGTTACATGCAGAAAAGAATAAGAAAAACTACCCACAGAGAAACTGGCGTCCAACAATTTTGCAGAAGTGTGAAGACTTACAGTAGAAAATAAAGCACTTCATGCTGGGTCTGGCTCCGAGCCTCCCGGAGAACCTTCTACTTAGGCAGTCTCTTTCATCCTGTGAGCTTAGTGTTCTATCTGAAGGAGTTTAAGTTTCATATTAACAAATTGGCTCAATTATTTTTAACTGAACTGTTAACTACTTGCAGTGACTTTAGGGGAAAAAAAAACTTTCAACAAGTTTTCATTTTTCTTTCAAGAGGAAATTAAACAAAGCTCTTAACTACGGACTGGAGTTTCCTCTGGGAAGGAACATGGATTCCTCCCCCAAGGAGAGCTTGAGCGGCCAGCCAGGTAGGCAGCTAACCGAGGAGCTGTTTCCAGGAAAATAGACTAAAAAGGATGTGAGTTTGCCCACAGCTACAGGGTTTACTTATCATAAGAGACTTTTTTTTCCTTCATTTGGCTTTCGGAATTCCTAATTTAGTAGCCATCAAATGGAAATACTGAGAGATGTTAATTGAGGTGTGTCCTACCAAACTCCTCAGAGTGTATTGATATATGTTTTGTTACAAAGAATTCTGGTGGGTTTCATTTTTCCCACTGGTGTGGCAGCATTTGTTTAAAATTAATTGTGATCAAGAATTAGTTTACACTAACCAACAAAACAAACAAACAAGCAAAATATAACCAAAGACACTGAAATTGAGAACGGACTGACAGTCACCAGAGGGGAGAGGGGAGGGAAGTTCAGGGGAAAAGGAGAAGGGTTTACAGGAATAAGTTAAAGAACACATGGATAAAAACTAGGGGGGTGAAAATGGGAGGGAGGTGGGGAGGGCTGGGGTGGTGGGCTGGGATGGGAGTAAAAGACAGAACACTGTACAAGAACAACAATTAAAATAAATTAAAAAAAAAAAAAGAATTAGTTTCCTTTGCCCTGGCTGGTGTAGCTCAGTAGATTGAATGTGGGCCTGGAAACCAAAGGGTTACTGGTTTGATTCCCAGTCAGGTCGCATGCCTGGGTTGCAGGCCAGGTCCCCAGTAGGGGGTGCTCCAGAAGTAACACACATTGATGTTTCCCTCTCTTCTTCCCTTCCTCTCTTCCTAAAAATAAATAAATGAAACATCTAAAAAAATTAAAAAAGAATTAGTTTCTTTTATTCATTATATACATATGTTTGCATTATGTGTATTCAGCATTGTATTTACTCTTCTGAACATCAAAAAGTTGAGAAGTTTAAAATTATAAAATTACATTCATGACTATAAAGTAATATATTACATTCCTTGACTACAAAAGATTTAAAACTGTAGTAGAAATAGGTCTACTAACACTTTTAATTTCATATGATATTGTTAGAAACATACCAGGCTTGTTTTTGATCATCATGATGATGGTGTTAAATATGATTTTGTTTTATTATGCTAAGCACATTTATATACAAAATCATATTCTTCTTCTATTCCATGATGTAATGGTGGTTGTTTTATTCTGCTATGGAAATTGGTAACTTTATTCTGTTAATCAGAATCTATTTAGAATACCTCCAACTGCCATCAGCCCAGGAGATAAGTTTCTGGGGCCGCTGAGCAATGCTAAGAGATGTCTGTGACTGACCGAGAGGACCTTAGTATTCATCTCAGTTTGATTAAACTTTAGATGAGTTTCTCCCTGACTCTCGTTTTCTTAGGGTATTGACTTTAAAGAACTCACAACTTTAAATTCTTTCTCTACTCTTTTGAGAGGTACACTTTCTCCAGCTTTTTCCGTTTTACAACCCAGGAATGAATTTCTCAAGGGCCCGGGAACCATCTCTTTGAAACATAATCATGTGATCATCAAGGAAGGCGGAGCCCTCCCCTCAGTTTCTGTGGCAGTGGGGGTGAGGGAGCCTACCTTTAATAAGAGATAATTGACAATTAGCAAACACAGATAGGCTAATTAAGGACCATTGTCCCCCTCACCCTGCAGAATCCTCAGTACTTTTCCATTATTACATACCTGCCCTTTAAAATCCTTTGACTTATATTTCAGAGAAGTTAATCAGTCTCTCTGCAATAATTTCTTCCTTGCCTATTTAACTCATTTGACATAGTTTTTTTTTAACATGGCAAATTTTTACAATTAGTATTATAAGAGAAACAGATCATGACTAAAATGTAAATATAGTGATTGGGTGGTCTGTGTGTGGAAAGAAAATTTATTAGATAATTTTTACACAATTAAGTAATTGGATAATGATAATGATGATGCAGCAGTCATTTCACCTTTCCTCCCTTAAGAATATATTTTTATTTATCTTATTATATATCTTTATACATACTTCTCATATATTTATATATGTAAATATGTATTTTATATTAATATATAATGTGTGTGTATATATATATTTCCTTTTCTAAAATGAGGTATTGAATAAGGTTTCTTTGATCATAGAAGCAACACATTTTTAATAGAATCTAGAATGCTGGACCCTTTCATTTTTTTTCTTTTTAATTTCTTCATCAACAGCATCTTTAAAATGTTATTAGTCATGAGACAAAGGCAATGCATCTTGAATTTTTGCTAGGATACTATCTTGGCACCTCATGTGAAATGTGCACTCTGCTGGCTCTGAGATTTAGATTGGAACACACTGTCTGGGAGCAATTTGTTGGTTGAATGTCTGTTTCATTGTAGCCATTTAAGGCTATTTGTCTAGTTTGAATGCTGTTGACTGTGTTGTCATTCTTTCACAGAACTCTATGTGTTTGAATTTTCTGGAATTAACATGAAATTGCTTGTTCTTGAATTGCTTTGGTTAGTTTACCTCTATATTCTCTTTTCAATTTAACCCTTTAGAGAATAGTTTGTGCTTTACTAAGTTACTTTCTGATTCCTCTGGGACTTGTTTGAAATCCTATTTATATTTAAATATGCAAATACCTAAATCCTAGCTTTATATTTAGGTATTTTTAGTGAACAACTTTATTCAGTGCCATGGCTGGCAGTGTCAAAGGTGTGCAGATGATACTCAGATGTCCCTTTCTGTCCCTGCAGACCCATGAAGCAGCTTGATATTCTGGATAATTGTCAGTTTGATATTCAAGCACAGATAGCTTCAAATTTCCCTGAATTTAGTGCAAATAAAATTAGCTTGTGACTGATTGGTTCCCTACTATAAATGTTTAAAATGTAATCTATGCCAGTAATCTTAAAGAGGAGATTTTCTTTGCTCTCAAATCATACTTTTCACCTTAGCTTTACTGTAAAGATATATATGTGGGGTGTGTGTGTGTGTGTTTCACTAAGTATATAATTTTCTTTCTGTGCCTACCCAATGCAAACTTGTCACATAATGGTTTTCTGATTCTGGGAGAGTTTCTGCCACAATTTACAATTACTGACCTCTAACTGCCACCTTGCAGTCTGATTCTAATAAATCACAAATCCTTCTGCACCTTGTTCTTCAGCCAGGGAATCTATTCTTTTATGCATGAGAACTTTAAAATTACTGTTGATTTGTAAGTTTCAACTAAAAAACTTATTTGTTTGATTTAGCCTTTTAAATATTTATTGTATCTACTTTTATATTGAGTCTGCATAACACTGTGGGCTGGGCACATAAAGGACACTCATAAATGTAAATTGAGTTCATTGATAAGCCATGTGTAGTGTTTGCAGAAAGTATTATTTTTCAATGAGAAGGGCTAATAATGAGTCCATGGTGATTCTGCGTTTTGAATAAATGTGTATCTAACACCTCCTCCCACTAGGCAATCAGAGTGTACAACATTTTAGATACTGCACTAAACAAATGGGGTAGAATAAAATTCCTATGAAATGGTCTCAGTTCATTAGTCTGGTGAAGTTTAGGTATCACTTTAACTGAAAGGGTATTCTGGACGATAACTGGTGCTTTCTTCCAGCCTTTTAAAGAAATGGGCTTTACATTCCTATTCAATAGCCTGGGAAAGTTGAATCAGTTAAGTCTACATTAAATAGCAAAATGCATTTAATTGAAAGACCATAAGATAGAAACATCTGAAAGTAATACTTGCATTGCCAGACAGAGTTATAAGATTCCTGAATCTGATCAAGCTTTGCTGTCAAGAATTGGGAATGTAAACACACGTGTTGGTTAGAGATAGCTGCCCGCATTGGTAGGAAGCAGGGTCACAGGGACTCGCAGAACTCAGGTGTACAGGTCTTTCCAGCTCACCTACTGGAGCTCCTGACTCACCAAGGATGTCTGAGCACTTCTGCAGTCTCCCAAGAAGAGCCCGTGACCCTGGAGTGCTGCCATTTTAGCTAGGCAAAAAGATCCACCCACAAAATAAAATTATAAATCTTGATATTAACAAAGCAATATATTTATATTTTTCTGTCCATGGTACAGGACAATTACACCTCAGCACAGTAGCACCTTCAAGCATGTTCCTCATTTCCTGTGAAATAAACTAGGAAACACTAACTTTGCTCCCAGCTGGGAGCATTGATAAAGATAGAAAAACCCATGTATCTCAGGTGCTCAAAGAATGCCATCTTGAAGCAGTTATTTATACTTGTTTAAAATGTACTGAGATTTATCCTGCTGCCTTTATTTCCTATAGTTACATACAATACACGATACTCTCCAGCATCTGCTTTGTAAGAAATAATAAATTTCACGGTGTTTTTTAACATTTTATCATCTCCTTTCTCTTTTCCAATTTCATAGTGCATTCTTGCACCTCCCACAACAGTCATCTGTGAATCATATAAAATTCCTTCATTCTCATTATTTTCTGTGGCTACTGATGAATCAGAAATAAGTGAAGGGATTTGCAGCTCCAGCAATCATTCTTCACACAAACTAAGTTATCTTTTTCACAGCTCGTGCCATGACATAGCCTTATCTGAGCAACTTCTCTGGCATAACACAGTAATAATGTATTGCAGATCCTAAATATTCAGATTATTTTATATTTCATAGCACTATATATTGTGCCAGTGAGATATCACCAAACCTGTAAAAATTTGTTTTGATAATTTTTGAAATTAAATTTATTGGGGTGGTGTTAATTAATAAGATTATACAGGTTTCAAGTGTACATCTCCATGATACACGATGTGTAAATTGCCTTGTGTGCCCGCACCCACAATCAAGTAATGTTCTGTCACCATATTTGATCTCTTTACCCTGTGCTACTTCCCACACCCTTTCCTTCCGGTAACCATCATACTGTGGTTGCCTGTATCCATGAGTTTTTGTTTGTTCTCCTTGCTGTTCATTTTTTTGCCTTCCTAGACTAACTCATGAAGAATTGGAAAATCTAAATAGACTGATCAACAATGAGGAAATTGAAACAACTATCAAAACTCTTCCATAAAGTAAAAGCCCAGGACCAGATGGTTTTACTAAACAGTCAAAAAAGATTTGATACTTATACTTTTCAAACTCTTCCAAAAAATTGAAGAAGAGATAATACTTTCTAACACATTTTATGAGACCAACATAACCCTGATACCGTAACCTGGCAAAAGATAACACAAAAAAAGAACACTGTAGACCAATATCTCTGATTAATAGAGATGAAAAAAATCCTAAACAAAATACCAGCAAATTGAGTACAATAATACATTAAAAATAATACATCATGATCAGTGGGGTTCAATTCAGAGGCACAGGATGGTTCAACATACACAAATTGATCATGTGATATACCACATTAATGAAATAAATGATAAAAATCAGACGATCTTATCAACAGATGCAGAAAAAGCAGTTGATAAGCTATAACACACATTTATGATTAAAACACCAATAAAATGGGTATAGAAGGAAAATACCTCAACATCTTAAAGGACATATATGACAAACTCTCAACTAACATTACAATCTATGGCAAAAAACTGAAAGCTTTTCCTGTGAGATCAATAACTTGATGAGGAAGCCCACTCTCACCACTGTTATTCCACATACTCCCAGAAGTACTTACCAGAGCAATCAGGCAAGAGAAAGACATAAAAAGCTTCCAAACTGGGAATGAGGAAGTAAAAGTGTTACTTTTTGCAGATGATGTGATTCTTTATATAGAAATCCTTAAAGACTCCATCAAAAAAACTATTAGAAACAATAAATGAATGCAGTAAATTTGCAGGATATAAAATTGATGTATAAAAATCCACTGCATTTCTCTATTTCCTATAAACTAACAATGTAATTTCAGAAAAAGAAATGGAAAAAACATTCTTTTTGCAATTGCAGCAAAAAGAATAAAGTACCTAGGTAAAAACTTAGCAAAAGATATGAAGGGTGCTTTCTTCAGCATATACTAAAATAGGATGTGAAGGACCTATATACTAAAAGTGAACATTATGAAGAGAAATTGAAAAAGACACAATCATATGGAAAGATCTTCTGTGTTCATGGATTGGAAAAATCAACATAGTTAAATGGCCATATTACCCAAAGTAATATGCAGATTTAATGCAATCTCCATTAAAATTCTAATAGCATTTTTACAGAAATAGAACAAAAAATCATTATATATGTATGGAATCACAAAAAACACTAAATAGTTAAAGCAAACCCGAGAAAAAGAACAAGGCTGTATGTATTGCCCTTCCTGACTTTATACTACAAAATGACAATAATCAAAACAGTATGATAATGGCAGAAAAACAGACAAATGGGCCAATGGAACAGAACTGAGAGCTCCAAAATAAATCCATATACATGTGGACAAATAACTTTTAACCAAGGATCCAAAAAACATACAGTGAAGAGAAGAAAGCCTCTTTAATAAATGGTGCTGAGAAAACTGGAAAGCCACATGCAAAAGATCAAAATTAGACTGCAGTTTGTCTTCATACATAAAAATTAACCCAAATGAGTCAAACACCTAAATACAAGACCTGAAGCAATGAATTGCATAAAAAAATAGGTGCTAAAGTAATGGACCTTGGTCTTAAAAAAGATTTTGTGAATTCAACCCAAAAGGTAAAGGAAATGAAGGCAAAATAAATGAATGGGACTATATCAAACTAAAAAAAAAAAAACCCCAAAACCAAACAAAACAAAAAACCTCTTCAGAGAAAAACAAACTGCCAACAAAACAAAAGCCAAGCAACAAAATTGATGAGGGGTTAATATCCAAAATATATAAAGAACTTATACAACCCACCACCAAACAGACAAACAACCCAATTAAAACATTGGCAGAGGACCTGAACAGATACTTCTCCCTAGAAGACATACAAGTGACCAACAGATACACCAAATTTTTTTTTAGTATCAGCAAATGAAAAAAAATTAAAATCAAGAGGGATTAAGTTACTTGCCCAGACTTATAGCTGGTAAGATGTGGGAGCCAGTATTTTTTTTTTTTCACCTTATGCTGCCTGCAGAAAACTAGGAGTCAAACCTGTGAGTGAAGATTACAGGAGAACCAAATACCTTGATGGCAGAATATCATAATGCATCTCTCATACACAGTGTAGCACTAAATACACGGGGTATTGGAACTAAAATGATTCAGAGCACTCACTTAGGTTTATAACTATTTCCATATTTGATCAGTCCTCAGGACTTAGGAAATCCACTGTGTGTGTGTGTGTGTGTGTGTGTAGAAATGCATATGGAAATCCACCATGTGTATAGTAGAAATATATATAATATAGAAATATATGTATTTATACTAAAATATACTGTATACTAAATATAAATATATATATGATATATATTATATATATCCCCTACTAAAATCAGTTGATATTTAATGACCCTCTACCTTCAAAATCACCAGGATAGTGAATAATTGTAATTATGATCTATGGGTTTTTCATGAACCGATCTTTTCACACTCATCTCATAATACCCCCATCCTTACACCATAACCTCTTGCTAAGTGAACAAGTTGCTATTCCTTATATCCATACCCTATTTTTCTTCTGAGTCTTTTTATATTGTTTCCTTATTCTGAAGCACTCTCCTTTCCCTGTTCTTCCCTTGGCTGGTTAACTCTTAATCATGGAAAAACCTAGCTTAGGCCTTGTATTATTCTGAGTGGCCATTCTGGTTTCTCATAGCAACTTTCAGGGTCAGGTGCCTCTCACTAGGCCCTGCATTTGCCACATATTAGAATTGTCTGTTCACTTACTAGATTTTAAACTTTCTGAGAGAAAGATTTGTGTCTTATTCACCAATGTGACCTTAGAATATGTTATAAGGCAATGGTAATAACAGATACTCAATACATATTCTGAGGTCACTGAAAAGGTAAAAATGGAATATTACAAAGGAGCAAATGTATCAATGCAACTCCACAAAGCCTTTAAACTCCTCATGCTCTCATAACTTGACCCCACCTCCTGAGAAACCATCCTGACTGTGGCCTTACTTAGAAACTAAAATACACCCTGGAAGCTAGGATTCTCTTGGTGATAATCTAGCTAGACCCTTAATTTAGGAAAACTCAACATTCTACAGTATAAAACAAGGGCTTGCATTATTATCTCCATTCACACTGACTGTCTATAGTTACCTCACAAGGTCCTACTTTACCTGTCTGCCACAAGGTACTTTGATTCATTTCAGAGTTTATGTATCTTAACCACTCTCCTTAAAACAAAACAGATAGAGCAAATAAAATTCTTAAAATAAGAAATAAAGAGGAAGGATATCAAAAGGAACAGATAAGTTAAAATTTACTACATTAGTTTTATATTAAAAAATTCTTTCTAAAATCTGATAATAAAACAAAAGCACACATGTGTCTGTAAAGAATGAAAAAAATATGGGAAATGAAAAGAAAAATCCCTGTCTCCCTCCTCTTAAAATGCTAAAAAAAAAAACTAAAAAAAAAAAAAACAGGTTATCTATCTTATCTATCTTTTACATATTCTCATAAAGATGCATTATTTTGGGAGGACAGTGCATATAGATGAATATGTGGTAATCTCTTATTATGCTATGGTCAATCAGCAAATGATGAGGTGTAAATGATAATATGAACTTATCCACTGATCAAGAAAAGGTACAGGAAATCAAGACCCAGCTCATTTTTTTTGTGAAGTATAAAATTTGATATGCAAAGTTTTGAGATTTTAGGAAATACATAGGAAAGAAAAAAGGAAAGAAGGAACGAAGAAAGGAAGGAAGGAAGGAAGGAAGGCAGGAAGGAAGGAAGGAAGGAAGGAAGGAAGGAAGGAAGGAAAATTTGCTTTACAATTCATTTATAAGGGCCCAAAATGCCATTTTAGGCTAGGCTCCTGTCTTACAAATGGCTCTGTCAGAGTTATATGATGGGATAATTTACCTCTTCCAAATTAAGGAGTGCTTCAATATCATTTAAATGCATACAGAGGAAAACCAATTTCAAAGTACCCTTTATGTGGTATTTCAAACTACCAAACACCCAAACTTGCTGTCGTATTATTGATCCATTAAGGGACTACGGCATTTAAAGTTGTTCATTCAGAAAATTATGATTTTAAGGAGGAAATGAATGAATTATTACATTATCATCAAAACAAAATGTTATACATGAAACCAAGAATGCTGGAAAAGGCCAAAGCATCTAGCCCATGTATTATTTTTCCTTATTATGAATAAAAGTAAAGACATTTCAATATACAAGATGATTTCCCACAATAAATGTAACCAAAAAGGTAGAAAGAGCAAATAAAAAAATTTCTATTGGAAAACCTCCTTTAATCAGAAAAATCTTAAGTTTAAACTGTTCATTTTGGAACAGCTTAAGGGGAAAAAAAATACATGCCCACCCATACATTAGTGTGCATTCACCAGGCACAGTACTAGCTGCATCTTTCCTTACCCACTCAGTCAGCTTGTACATATTTAATATCCCACGTCCTTTTTGATGGCTATGAACAAGCAACTACTACGAGCACACATGGGACAGAATGTCTCATGCATATACAATGTTTACCTGAAGATGAAATTCTTGATGAAAACCTGGAAAACAAATATTAATCTCATCAGAATATATTTTGTGAAATTTTCAGCAGTTTCATGAAAAACTGAAAACTATTTGAGAAGAATAAATGAGCAATTTCACACAATTCTAGTTTGCTTCCTCTTGTTTCCTGTTTTGCTCTGTTATGCATGGTGGAAAATCTTATAAAAAGGTCTTATATTACTGACCCAGCAATTTTTAAAAGTGATTTTGTCATACTTCAAGTCCTTAAAGAACAGATCAAAGTAAGACTATGTAAGTGTTTGCATTGAGAAAAATGAAAGTTGAAAAGCACAAAGAGGAATTAGGCACACGTAGACTGCGGGTACTGATGGATATTCAACATATCATGAACATTTCAAAATGAAACTTCATTGAAAAGAAATAATGTGGAAAAGGAAGAATATTAGAAAATGATTTCTGGAAGAAATAGAGCAGATTTAGATTTACTAAAACAAAGAGAGGAGCATTATAACTTGTGGAATCCATACCTGAATTAGTAAAGGCATTGCTCAATATAATATTTAACCTAACATTGAAAAATTAAAATACATTATGTCTTAATGAAATTTAAGAATATGTTCAAAATTCAATGGCAAATAGATTTTAGCACACCTCACAGAAACTTTCTCTTTCAAAGACTATTTTCAGATTATATATTTTTTTTCTCTCTCTCTCCTGCTCCCCGACCAAAGGAGTGAGAATAGTAGTCCAGAGAACTTGAACATTAACTTTGTTTTTTTAAGTATATTTTATCGATTATGCTATTATATTTGTCCCATTTTTTCTCCCCTTTATCCTGCTCCTTCCTGCACTGCACCCCTCACACTCCAGCATTCTAACCCCCAAAAGTTCATGTCCATGAGTTGTACACATGAGTTCTTTGGCTTCTCTATTTCCCATTCTATTCTTAACCTCTCCCTGTCTATTTTGTGCCTACCAACTATGCTTCTTATTCCCTACAGCTTTTTCCTCCATTCTCCTCCTCCCCCTCCCCACTGATAACCCTTCATGTGATCTCCATTTCTGTGATTGCTTAGTTTGTTTTTGTTTTTGTTTTAGGTTCAATTGTTTATAGTTGTGAGTTAGTTGTCATTTTGTTGTTTATAGGTTTTGATCTTCTGTTTTTTAGAGAAGTCCTTTTAACATTTCATATGATAAGGGCTTGGTGATGATGAACTCCTTTAACTTGGCCTTATCTGGGAAGCACTTTATCTGCCCTCACATTCTAAATGATAATTTTGCTGGATAGAGCAATCTTGGATGCAGGTCCTTGTCTTTCATGACTTTGAATACATCTTTCCAGCCCCTTCTTGCCTATAAGGTTTCTTTTGAGAAATCAGATGATAGCCTTACAGGAATTCCTCTGTAGGTAACTGTCTCTTTTCTGCTTGCTGCTTTTAAGATTCTTTCATTTTCTTTAACCTTAGCTAAAGTAATTATGATGTGCCTTGGTTGCTCCTTCTTGGGTCCAATTTCTTTGGGACTCTCTGGGCTTCCTGGACTTCCTAGAAGTCTATCTCCTTCACTGGGGAAGTTTCCTTCATTGAGGAAGTTTTCCTTCATTACTTGTTCAAGTAAGTTTTCAATTTCTTGCTCTTCCTCCTCTCCTTCCAGCACTCCCATGATTCAGATGTTGGAATCCTTAAGATTGCCCTGGAGGTTCCTAAGCCTCTCTTCATTTTTTTTTTTTTTTCATTCTTGTTTCTTCATTCTGCTTCAGTTGCATGCTTATTTCTTCTTTAGTTCCAAATTGTTGCTTTGAATCCTGGTTTCCTTCCCTTCAGTGTTGGTTCCCTATATATTTTCCTTTATTTCCCATTGTGTAGCCTTCATTTCTTCCTTCATTTTGGAACCAAGCTCAATCAATTCTGTGAGCATCCTGATTAAAAATGTTTTGAACTCTGCATCAGACAGGTTGTCTTTCTGCTCGTTACTTCATTCTTTTTCTGGAGTTTTGATATGTTCTTTCATTTGGGCTATATGTCTTTGTCTTGGCGCACCTGTTACATGGTAACGGCAGGAGTCTTAGGTATTCACCAGGCAGGTGAATCCTGTTTGCTGTGTTGTGGCACTGTCCATGAGGGAGGGCTCAGAGAGGGAGCAATGCTGCTTCTGCCACTCTCGTCCCACTTTCCGTAACTTTCTTCCACTTTCCTCACTTCCCACAAGTGGACTGTGCCCTTTCAGGTGCTGATTATCAGAGGGGTGAGTTTGTGTCTGTTTTTGGACCTTGTGGGTCTCCCCAGAGAAGTCTCCTGTGAGGGTGGGAATTTCTCCTGCTGCCACAACCCCCACTGATTTTTTAAAGCCCAGGGTTTTGAGTCTTTTGTTTCCTTCACTGGAATCCTGGGTTTTCATGGTCTAACTGCTCCATTATTCCTCCTGGCTTATCTGCACAAGAATGTGGGATTGCCCACTCGGTCCTCCGATCTCTGCCTCACCAACCTTTATTCTCTAGCTGCCTTGCCATGTATTCTCCCCACCCCTGGCTGCCTGTCTCCGTCTTCTACCATCTGGATGAAAGTTTCTTCTTTAACTCCTTGCAAATGTTTTGGATTTCCATGCAAATGTTTTTCTAGCAGTTCTGGATGTTCTTTGTTTTTAAATTGATTGTTATCCTTCTTTTGGTTGTGCGAGGAAGAGAAGTGTTCCTGTCTATACCTCCATCTTGGCTAGAACTCCTAAAGATTGGCTTTCATTTTTTCCTTCAAACATCAAGATGTTACCTTGTTGAAAAGAATTGCTGTAGATGAATCACAACTTAGGCTCTGACTACAAAGAAAATGGTGAAAGCATAATTTCTCACCTAGTCCAAAATTTTAGCCTGTTTTTCATTCTATCTAAATGAAGATACAGGGCACAATAATTTATTGCTACTCATATTATACATTAAAATCCATGTGTACCAACGCCCCCAAAGGAATTGTATAAATCAGATTGCAGTGGTACATGATTTGGAAATAAAATCTCCAATCTTCTCAGTAAGGGGGGCAAAAGTACTTGGATGCCATCTCAAAGCAGCTGCTCTTGCCCTCACATTCTGACCTCTAATTCCAGAGGAAGAAAGGAATCAAATTTGAAAAAAAAAATATATGGTAAGTGGAGTCATGGGATCAAAAGGCAGTTCCATTTTAAATTTTTTGACGAAACTCCATACTGTTTTCCATGGTGACTGCATCGGTCTGCATTCCCACCAACAGTGTAATAAGTTTCCCTTGTCTTCACATTCTCACCAGTGCTTGTTGTTTGATTTACTGATAGTAGCCAGAAATACAATTTGAAAGAATATATGCAGCCCTATGTTCATGGCAGCATTATTTACAATAGCCAAGGTCTGGAATAAGAGAATTTATAGAAAATCTGTGGTACATTTACACAATGGAATACTACATGACCATAAAAAAGAATGAAATCTTACCTTTTGTGACAACATAGATGGATCTGGAGATTATTATGCTAAGTGACATAGTCAGAGACAGACATATACCACATGATCTTTTATGTGGAATCTAATTAACAATATAATCTGACAAACAAAGTAGAAACAGAGTTGTGGACACATGGAACAGACTAGCAACTGTCAGAGGGGATGGAGAAGGGGACTGGGTGAAAGAAGGTGAAGGGATTAGCCCAAGAACAATATGTGTAACTCATGGACACAGATAACAGTGTGGTGGTGGCCAAAGGGCAGGTGGAGGATGGGGCTGGGAGGAGAGGGGCAAAGGGGAGGGAAATTGATATATCTGTAATAGTGTGAACAAAAAAATGATGAAAAAAGGTAGTATGATAATGTGGTATGAGACTCATATTCTATTTTCAAAGCTTTCTTAATTTTTGGCCATTACATAGACTATTAATAGGAAGTATAATGACAGGAATGTAACTATTCTGATAGGTCATATGAAAACTATGGATTTATTAAAATAAAAACTGGAGTATGGCTATTAATTTTTTCCTGATGCTGTTTATAATATTTTTGCATTTGTTATTATATGAACATGTCATAGGAATTGTTGTTACATGGCATGGGTTTAGGTTACAGACCAGCTTACCTGTACTTTTAATGTTATTAAGATATGCAATGTATTGAACTCTTACTATGTATGTATATAATATTCTATTTAAGTCTTTCATAAGCTCTCAAATTAGTAATTCCCATCATAATGCTATAAGATCCAATTATCTCAATTTTGCACATTTAAACATGGGGGCACAGAAAGATTCAATTGCTTGGCCAAGGGCACAGAACCAACAGTGGCAGGCCTGGACACTGTGCTGAGTCTGTGTGGAGCCAAATCTGAGCTCTTGACAACCTACCTTTGTGGCTTCTATTTCATTATTAGTCTTATGTGAGATTATTTTAAGTTCTGTGAGTTAGAACACATAGCTCAGTTATCTAAGTTGACTTTTGAAATTGCGTTAACCAAATTTGATAAACTATGCTTTATCTATCAATAAAGAACATAAGAACTAATATTATTTTATTTATGTAACATACATTGATAACATTTTAGCTGTTTCCCCATCTACATTGTATCATTTAAATTCCTTTAAGCTATTACATAACATTGGTTGTGGTGAGAATGAAATACTTAAGCACTATTGTAAACTATTTTGAATGCAGTGAATATATTATACGGATCTCTGTAAACCCTTAATTATATAAAGACCCTTTCAACCCTATATCAAGCTCTTAGTTTTAGAGACACACACAAAAATTATCTGTAGTTCCTTAGGTTTCAAAATTTATAAGACGCTTGATGAAAGGCCCTGTATTTTACAACTGTGCTAACTGTCAAGAACATCTTTAGATCACTATTTTATTCTTCGGCAAAGATCAATGGAAGTCACTTACTGTGCTTTTTGTGGGCAGAAATAGAAGAAGATCATTGATGGTCATAATTCAAAATCACATACTATGTGGGTAAGTATTTGGGAGTCATTAGAGCGTGACAGTGGCCACCTGTAAAAGTTAGATGCATTTGAAGGGGAAAATGGAGGAATCAGCTGCTCCACGGGACTGGACTGTCTCTAAAGACATTTTAATGGTTTCTATGATGAGTGTAAATTTGCATAGGGTTTCTAAATGTTTGAATGATCTACATATCTCATATATGAAGGGTATGCTTATTTGTACTCCAGTACTTCCTAAGGCCTTTAGAGGGTAATGAAATCTGCTGACCAACAGTAGTTGGATGTTTCAGGAGGCCAAGAGAGACACAGTCTTTCAAAATGCCATAATCAGTGATAGTTAAGAGATAGAATTTATTCATCGTAGGAGACATAATCTCTGAATTCAAGACACATATAATGATCCATTACATGGCTTGCCCCCAAACAGGTTCTACATACTTGATAAAAGTTTGTGGTTCATTTCCTAAGCAGTAGTTAATTTAAATTAATATGACACATGAGCACGGTACAGCTACACAGTATTCAAACACATAGGCCTGATACATGGTAGTCACAAAAAAGTTTACGTTGAATTAAATGAATAACTACATACATTTATATATAATGTATAATATAATTTTATTGGTACTTGCTATTTGCCAGGCAAAATGCTGAGACTTTGCAAATAAATTCCTCTTCTACAAATATATTTCAAGATTATATTTTCTAAGTTTATTAACAGTCCTCCTTTCGCACAGGTTAACTAGTTTAGTTCTGACACAGTTTCTTTTTGGCATTGAACTTGTTCCTCTCCCTCACAGTTGCATGTATATATACGTATTTATATTTTATATGGGCATGAAAGAATATTTCATCTTTATTGGTATGTTATCTTAATGATAATATATGCCCACTAAAAACTGCTAAGGCACATTTAAAAACAAATTGACAGAAAGAAACGTGCCAGATAATTTAGCTTGCTACCTATTGGAGATTACACAGCTCAAGGATGTAAGAGTGGCAGGCAACTAATTAAAGTAGAAAACAGCTAATAGAAGACTTTCAAGCCCTTAATAAACCAAAGAGAAGGCATGACACCATAAAATAGATGGAGCATAAATAGCTATTTGCAGTACATTTCATACAAAGTAAAAATGAAACACATGGAGACCCATCAGGGAGCCAGGATGCAGGAGGAAATGCTGTCAGTGGAGACAGTCGAGCCCTGGAATGCAGTGCTGTTTGCAGCGGAGCGCCATGGGAGCTCATGGAGAAGCAGCTGCCCCCTGAAGGCAGAAATGCAGAAACAATGGGCTGGACATTTGCTGACAACAGAAATCCCACAGATCGTAGTAAGAAAAGCACCACTGCGCCAAATGAATAACTCCGAAATCATACACGGTCCCTTTTGCTGTGTCCTGCAAGTGGCCTTCCCTGTAATCGTTTTAATCAAACAATGAAAATTGAGAACATTGTAAGGGAATCAACTGTGTTTCAAAGCTTTATAGGAAGGAAGTTGTGATGTGCTTTCAAAATCATTCTTACTGGAATCAGAAAAATAATTCAAAGGTTTCCTCTCGGTAACTATAAAACTTAGATACCTTTTTAAAAATAATCCTATGATTTTCCACTACTAAGTAACACATAACCAAGTACAGCTGGAATGGTTTATTTTTTCTAGATATAATTTAACTTAAAAATGGTGACATTACGGGGAAAAGTGATTAATGATCAGATGGGTATTGACCTTTGAGATCCTTATTAACTGTCAACATACTCTGGAAACCACTGATGCTAGGCATCATTTTTTTTTTATTTGTAGGTCTTTTCAGAGAATCTAGCAGTACCTCTCCTCATATTTTGATTGACTTACTTGTATTTTGCTATTAAGCTGTATGAGTTACATATATATACATACACATTTTAAAAATACAATATGTTTACTTGTATAATACATTTTCCATTATAGTTTCCACTGGTAATGTCTGGTATACAAAAGAAGTACTTACAACCCTTGTAAACTGATTGGGTATCTGAAAAGCTTTGTATATTGGTTATGTATCTGAAAAACTGAATGCTTTAAAATTTTTTTTGTCAGTTACAGTTGATGTTCCATATCATTTATTAGTTCCAGATTTACAGCATAGTGTTTAGACATTTACATAATTCAAGAAGTGATGCCCGCAATAAGTCTAGTACACATCTGACATCTGACAACATAGTTTTTGTTGTTATAATATCGCAATAGTTGTTATGATATTATTGACTATATTCTCTATGCTATACTTTACATCTCCATGACTATTTTGTAACTACCAATTTTTACTTCTTAATCCCTTCACTTTTTCACCCAACCCCTTATACTCCCTCCCCTCTGACAACTACCAGTATGTTCTGTGTATCTAGGAATCTTTCTGTTTTGTTCATCTATTTAGTTTTTGGATTCCATATTTAAGTGAAATCACATGGTACTTTTCTTTCTCTGCCTTATTTCATTTAGCATAATGCCTTTTAGGTCCATCCATGTTGTCACAAATGGTAAGATTTTATTGTTTTTTTTTTTTTTTATATATAACCTAGTATCATTCCATTGCATGTATATGTACCGTATCTTCATTAAACAATCACCTATTGATGAGCACTTATGTTGCTTCTATATATTGGCTATTGTAAATAATGTTGCAAAAAATCTTAGAGGTACATATATTTCTTGAGTTAGTGTTTTGGGTTCCTTCAGATAAATACCGAGAAGTGAAATTGCTGGGTCATAAGGTGGGTCTATTTTTAATTTTTTGAGAAACCTCCATGCTATTTTCCATAGTTGCTATATCAGTCTGCATTCCCATCAACAATGCAAGAAGGTCTCCTTTTCTCCACGTCTTCACCAACACCTGTTTGTTAATTTATTGGTGATAGCCAGTCTGATAGGTACGAGGTTTTAATTAGCATTTTTCTGATGAACAGGGACATTAAGCATCTATTCATATGTCTATTGGCCACCTGTCTGTCCTCTTTGGGGAAATGTCTATTCAGGTCTTATGTCTATTAGACATAATAATGTCTATATGGTTTTACTCATAATTACCTCCTTTGTTAGATAATAGGCACTCTGAACAATTAGAAAATAATAACAGGATAGATTTTCAGTATGTTTTCAGATAGAAGTATCTGAAGACAGATATTTCCAGTATATTTCACTTGAAACAAAGTCATTTCTGGATAAAATAAGGTATTTCCTCTAGGAAAACAGGCTCAGTGCAGGGTAAGCCTGAGTCCCAGAAATGCTGTTATTTATACTTCTTTTTTTCCCACTTTTTTCCTTCTGCGTATTCTATCAGGAAGAAAGGATGGGTTTCATAAGAAGCTCTTTGGACCCTGAATCTCTCTATATGTAATGGGAATTTACTTACCCAAACAACAATTGAAATGAAATATTTTATTTGGTCAGCTACATTCTGTATAAAAATTAGTTCAAAACAAAGCAATTTGATAAACAAAGTCTTTTAATTGATAAAGCTAGGGAAATGCCAAATCAATTTCAATGAATTAATTTATAAGTAAACACAAGCTAAATTTTATCCCTATAAGTAAAGTAAAATTAAGAAATTATGAATAATTTTAACTTTGGAGATGAAAAATTATTCTTACAATAGTTTTGCCTAGGTCTAATTATGACAAAATTTGTGTGGCATATTTAAAAACATATTCACTGAGAATATTTTTCTTCTAATTTATTTACTAATTAGCAGTGTTTGAAGGGGTCTGTTTTGTAAGCATTGTATTGATAGTATTTTGTAGCCCTGTAGCCTAATTAATATTAAAAATTTAATTACAATCCCCAAAATAAAGTTTAATATTCTTTGAATGAAAGTTGTTTAGAGTAAAAGCGATCCAATTCAAAGTGACTAATGTGCATGCACCTTTTCACAAACGCATCAGATGGAGGAATAATGACAAGTGGTAACACAGCTGCCTCTGAAACTGACAAAGTGCCTGCTGCTTTCACTCATCAGCGTGGTCTTCATCGGTGCTGCCACTCTTTCCTAGCTCCTGAGTTTAGTATCTTAAATTATTGTTTGATTTTTATCTGCTTTTTTCTATGTGATCAGTAATTCACCATTTAATAGTTGACCAAACTGTATTTAAAATGTACAAAGCATTTGTTTCTTACTTCTCTTTCAACTGCCCCTCTTTAAGCCCAGACGTACACATACTGAATCACTGCAATAGCTTCTTGATTAGTTTTCCTCTTCAGCTTTTCTCCTTTCATCATTTCTGAATCCAATGTCATAATAACATTTCTAAATTACTGTTTTCATCATGCTGTTTCTCAGCTCAAAAACTTCCTCTGATTGTCCTTGTGGGATGAAGGAAAATTTCTTCAGGCTGGCATGAAATCTGTAGCAGCTGACCATATCGTGTCATTTGACACATTTTTTCAGAGCTGACCATGTGTTTAGCATTCTTAGTCTCTTATAACTCCAAACACCCTGAAGGGTCTCACTTTCCGTGTGGAGATTTGTGAAAATATTCAACATGAGTTAAACAACAGAGACAGAGAGCAATTTCGAGTTACTAGAAGACAGTGTATGTTAGTGTATGCATGTGCATGTGCACTTGTATATAAATATGTTTTTAAAATATTGTGTGGTATGGAAGGACAGTAATGACATGTTTTTATAATGCATTGCAATTGTAGTTTATAATGCACATATAGTTATGCTTTATTTTAATTATATGCACAATCAGAAATAGAGAGAAACTAGTGTTGAGAAGAGAACCAAAAGATAAATAATAGATTTAGCTCTATACTCTATGGAGATGGAGCTGAATTCCAATATGCTGGATTGCAATTTTGTCTACTAAAGCAAACGTGATGAAAACTGTTGTTTTTCACTATAACTATAAATATAATAGTATGTATTCTACACACTGTACTAAGTACTGTGGTGCAGGAAATCTTATGAGTTCTTACATTTCCCCTTCCTGGGCACATGGGAAGTCTCTAAACCTCTATTGGCCCATCTCCTTTGCATATAGGTTAGGTCACATGACTCAGTTCTAGCTAAGGTATGTGAATAAAAGTGAGACCAGCTCTTTTTGGTTCTGTCATTTTCTCTTTTCACTATTTTCAAGAACTATTAAGGTATCTTTGAAAGCCTCCTGTTTCTGATGGCTGAACTACTGGTATGGAGAAGGACTGTCAGGTATAATAAATCAATTTTATTTCATGAAGTCACTAAAATTTCTAGGTTTTGGTTACTGTGGCTACTTAACTAATGCAGGCATACTCTGTATTGTATGTAAATTCTACCGCAAGCTGCAATGCTGTCACTTTTTTGTTCATAATAGAATTTATTAGAAAATAAGCAAGAGTGGCATTAAAATAAGGATAATGTATCTATAGTAACTATATATGTTTGTGTACAAATGTACTAATCTATGCCTATTTGTGTGTACAAATAGATAGTTACATAGATCTACATATATATGCCCACATATATAATGTATATGTGTGGTTGCATAAAAGTTTATAAATATATGCATATATGTATGAAAAAATCATGTATAAACTTCAAAGACATTATTAATAGTAAAATACTGTATTCATTAATACCATGAACTTTACTGACCCTTTTTTTAAAAACCAAATCTTATTTATTTGTTTTTAGAGAGGAGGGAGAAGGGAAGGAGAAAGATGGAGAGAAACATCAATAGGTTGTCCCTCCCATGCTCCTAACCGGTGACCTGGTCCACCACCCAGGTATGTGTCCTGACTGAGAATTGAACCGGTAACCTTTCAGTTTGCAGGATGATGCCCAACCTACTGAGCTTTAGCAGTCAGGGCCCAACACTCACTTTTAATCTTCACAATAATCTTAGTAGTCATGTACTAATTTAGACCAATTTTAGGATGAAAAAAACTGAGGCAAATAGCTTAATTATAATTAGCATTGTTAGAAACACATTGCTGAGACACACTGTGCTACTGAGATGGCTGAGATGTGAATGAAAAACTGATTATTGGCGATCTTCCTGGAAAGTTCTCCCAACATGCGTGGCTGTCTGTTGCTCTTCTTTCATGTCAGATTTCCCTGGCCACACTGTCACAGGACTGCTTGGCTCACTACTATCACCACTCTCCTGGCTTTTTCACTGTTCCCACCCTCTCCTCCCACTCCCCACCCCCCTGGGTATTTATTTATTTATTTATTACTTTTTCCCTTTTAGTAAGATCTAAAGTTTATCAGGGCAGAGACCTTAGCTTTGCCGGTTCCTCTTCCCTGATACAGTGTCTGAAACACAGTGTTTTCTCAATAAATATACTTTAATTGAATGGATGGATGAATGAACAAATTAGTGCTGTATTTTGGCAAGAGTTATTAGGTTGGCTTAAGTTTTCAGCTTTATAGTCCTGTGAATTGGGAGGAACTGGAGCACATTGACGACACATATGGAAGATTCCTTTTTACAGATATCAAGCTAAATGTGGAGGTTATGAAAAACTTTATCACACAAAAGTACTGGAATTAATAGATATATTTGGAACCCTGGAAGCAAGAGGTAAACACAAAGGTGGAAGAGAGTGTTAGTGACTTGTGTGAGATCCCTGAGCTGATTATGTGATTGGAACCAGGTAGTCTGTTTTCTAGCCTAATGATCTTACATTATACTTACCTGCCTTTCCACAAAATGAATTCTCCATTAATGATAGTGGTTAAGATGTCTTCATGAAGGTGAGGGAGAATGTGAATTGGCTCAAAAAGAATTTATACAACTTCTTTCCTTCATGAACTATTTTCTGCTTCTCCTGAAAAAAGTTTCCTCAAGATTTTTGTCTTGAGACTCCTCTCCTGCCCTTGGTATTTTGTGTGTCCTCAGGCATTCACATTTTTTTTAAAGATTTTATTTATTTATCTTTAGAGGGGAAGGAAGGAGAGAGGGAGAGAAATATCAATGTGTGGTAGCCTCTCGTGTATCCCCTGCTGGGAACTGGCCCGCAACCCAGGCATGTGCCCTGACTGGGAATCAAACCGTGATCCTTTAGTTCACAGGCCCGAGCTCAATCCACTGAGCTACACCAGCCAGGGCAGGAATTCACATTCTTTTTATTGTAGCTCTGTATCTTGTGCACTTCAAATGTGCCCCCTGTTTTCAATTTCACTAATAAGCCCTAAAATAGGCCTCCACAGCCTTTCACTTCTAGTCCAGGTGCTGCCAAGTAATCCTTTTGCCTATTGTAGTCAATATTGAAAGCTGAAGTCAATTTAAAGTTTCTCAAATATGACTGTAATTATCCATGTAAAATCCTCAGCTCTTCCCAAAATCTATGGGCGAAGTTCACAATTCTTACTGAGCCTAGTGTTACTAGCCTTCTGCCTATAGTTTCTGTTCACCTTGATTCCCAAAGGTCCTGTCCACCCACAACCCTTTCTCACCACACTGGACCATTTGCCGATCCATTCACATGCCATTTTGAATCATGAAAACATTGTGAAAATCAGACTGAACTATCTTACTTCCATGTGCCAAGCCTTCTTTATCAAAGCTCAACTCAGAAAACATTTCCTAGATGGCCTATTTATTGCCCTGTCCTTTCTCCACACCACTCTGCAAATCATCTCTTCTCCATGGTCTCTTTGAGGGTTTACACAATCTATGCTGATTCCTTTTTACATTGTATTCCAGTTACAGGTACATTGGGCTCTTTTTATTCTCTATAGGATAACTTTTAGATTTACTATTGTATCTCTAGAGATTCTAGTAAATGCTTAATTTTCAGTGATTATATGCAGTGCAAATAAAGTAGCTTGCATTTCATGTTTTAACTTAACCAGAGATTTAGCCCTTGCTGGTGTGGCTCAGTGGATTGTGCTAGCCTGTGAACCAAAGGGTTGCCAGTTGAATTCCCAATTAGGGCACACACTTGGGTTGTGGTCCAGGTCAGGTCTCCAGTAGGGGGCGTGTGAGAGGCAACCACACATTGATATTTCCTTCTCTTTCTCCCTCCCTTTCCCTCTGTCTAAAATAAATAGATAAAATCTTTAACAAATAAATTAATCAGAGATTTAAAATGGAGGGGAATAACTTTACTTTTATAGAGAATATGCAAAATTGAATATATAAATATAATTTTAAGTGGAGAATACCCAGGAGTATGTGTCATGATATAAATGTGATCAAGAGATTATCAGTTACATTTTTTAGTTGACCCCCAAATATATATTAATATTTATTAGAATTGAATTATGTCTGTAAAGTAATCCTTAGAGAAATAGCAAATTTTTTTTCTAACTGAAGGACTTGCTATTATTAGGCTATATTATTTTATAACACCATGTCAATTATAGTTTTATTTGAATAGCAGAATCATTAAGTTCAATATTATCCTTATAGTTAATAAGTTGTATCTTATTTAATGAGTTGCCTGATGTCTTTTAATATACCTGACTTGTAAAAGGGTTCATTTTTAATTTACATAACAGAAACAAATATACCCGTTAGTGAATATTAAACTCTATTGATGATCTTCAATTCTAGATATCAGCCTAAATTTTGTATATTTGTAGAAATCCAAAAGATTAATATAAAAATAGATATCCTTTATACTAATAATTGCATGTTATTCCACATGATAAAACAATCCATAAAGTATGGAGTAAAATATATATTCATGATAGATGTTCTTGAATAATAATATATTTAAATGACATAATAATGTGCACAAAAGCAGCACTGCTATCAAGCAACATTTCATGGAATCTGAGACTTTTGGGAGCTCTTTAAAAAAATATTAGGAGACATCTCCTTCACAGTGCGTTTGATACTTCAACCTCTGCTGCAACTTGTTCATACTCCAAACTTTGTTCTTTTTTATTGGCATTGTCTAAATATAGAGACATATAAAGGTGTTCACCTTCTCCATAATTGTCCTATGTCCACTTGCATCTCTGACCTCCTTGTAGAGAGCTGCCACTTTGGTGCCTACGTTGACTAGAGCTCACACAAATTACAAATGTAAATGAGAACATCTCATGACCAAGTTCAACACAGCTGGCCTATTTCATCCAACAAACAGAAAAGCAATTAACCATTCAAACCTGTGCTTTTGGCAGTGTCAGTACAATTAATGCAGGTGCAACAATTTTAAACACTCTAGGCTAGCAAATAGCGGAGCTTTGTGTTTTACAAGGTTAGGTACAGTTTAATATTGTACCTATAAGTTTACTTTTTGTGTGTAATGAAGTTTAGTCTCTAAGCCAATCTTTCACAAGGTATATGAAATAATAGAGGATGAGGCATATATTTTTAGAAAGAGAATACAATGTAAATACGCCAGATGGACTTTTTTGAGGGAGTGGAGCCAGCTGCAGTTTCTCTAATTTTGTCTGTACTTTGGCAAATAAACAAAACCTAAATGTATACAGATATCTCTCTTTGCCAAGCAATTTCACTGCAGACTATAATTGTACCACTATTAGTGATAAATTCTGATTTACAGCTTAATTGGCCAGAAGTGAATATAGCCTCAAGGTCATTGCAATAAAGATAGCAGGAAGGTTAGAGAGGTATGTAAGTTAACCAAGAGATTTTATGGGGCAGTGAGTGGAAAAGCTCTGTTTAAAATGTTAGAATACTACATGGGGTCATACTGTCCAGTGCTGATTCCAGACATATAACACAGAAAGCCAATTTGAAGTGCTCACAGAGGTTCCACAATAAAATATTTTATATTTAACAATAAGAGTCTAATGTTTTTTTTCCTACAAGAGAAACCAATAATTATGTGATGACACAAAGGAATAAAAATGGGCCAATGAAAGTTTCCAGGAAAGTTAAGCTTTAAAAGAAATGTAGAAGAAAATAGAAACAAGAATTTTAGCCACCTAGTATATGGTAATATATGAAGCTGAAGTATTTGAGAGAGCCTGTTATTTCTCCATGAAACATAAGAGAGAGCTCAAGATGTTGCCAGTGATTCTGAATGTGATTAAAGAAACAATAACAAAGGTATAGATAAGTTTGAAGCATCTGTCTCCTAAGATACAATGAAATATGTGAAAAACACCTTTGCTTTTACATCATATCAGAAAAAAAGGAGGTAGACCTTATTGATCAATAAGCAATTTATTTTTCACCTAATGTCCAAGTTATGTAGATTTGAGGCATGATATATGAAAGAGGAATATCATGTGGAATTGCATCAGACTAAGAGTAGAATGAGCCTACTCCCCAAAGACAAAGAAAGTGAGAAAGTGTAAGCATTTTCAACTGCCCACAATTAAAAACAAACAAAACAAAACACCCAGAAAGCTAACAAAACCTTTGCTATTAATGGCATTGCCTGTCACCAGGGACTCTAGCATATTGCCTTATTAAAAGGGGCTTTAAAATTTCTTTAATAGTGTCTCAAACTAATTATTGTTACTATATTAAATATGTATTATGAACTAATAACATGGTTCCCATTTAATACAGCAAATGCTCAGAAACAGCCTCTTTTAATTGGTTTTACATATTTGAATTCCCATCATAGAGAAAAAAGGGAGGAAACACCCTTAAGGTAGGAATAAACATGTTGACACCCAGCAAAGGCTGAAACTACATTTAAAAGCGATGTTCTTATTGGTGGGTGTTAACAAATGGTGGGTGAAGACCCTAATAGGAGGCTGCAGGAAAGAAGCATTCACTCTGCAACCTGGACGGATTCCAGAAAGGTGGACCACAGGAGAGAGAAAGAAAGACTGTTTCACACAAACCACCTAGAAGGTAGATTTTTGGATACTTTCATGACTTAAATTCACTTGGGGTGAATTCATGTGCAGATTTTGCTCTCCCTTGAGTTAAACCATCGTCAGAAAGACTCCAATAAATCTATGATATTAGGAATTATTCGGAGATTTTTGTTTCTAGTGGGGCTTTTTTTTCACCACAAGAACTGGCTGTTAGGGCCTCAGGAGTTAAGAGATCCCACTGTAAGTGCATCTATAGGTAGGCTGGGGCCTGTTAAGAAGAAGTATGTGAAAGAAATGCGGACAACCAAGTGCCCTTATGCACAGGCGTCACCAGACCAGGAGCCTGGAAGCCGGTGGTATTGTACTCCAGGCCAACTAGACAGACACCATAGACCCCTGTTACGAACTATCATCTTCCTTTTAGGAAGAATACAACTTACAAAGAAAATTGTAAAGAAATAAAGTTAAAACATAGCACGTGAAAATAGAATTAAAGACTAGTCTAACAGGAAATCTTGAAGGAACAAAGCGATGGCAGTGGGAAAATAATATATTTGATTATAGTTAAGTGGTCAAATAAAAGATTAGGAGAATAAAGCAGATAAAACAGGACAGGAGAACACCTGAGATAATAAACCTATTTTTCTCCCAAGCATATGGGATTTTTATAGTGCTGGACTGATTCATGGCGGTGGCATGGGCGGTAATAAAGGCATAAATAGTTCCAAAGTGTATCGTATTCAAAGGCACCTATATGAAATGACATGTCATTTCACTTCTCAGAAATTGAATAGAGGTTCATATAGTAAGAACTCTTCATTATATGAATTTAAATGAGGATTCTTAAATGCACCAGCTGTATGACATTGATGCGGGCACTTAATCTCTGAGTCTGCTTTCCCTGTAATATGGAGTTTATAATATCTGTGAAGCTGTATCATTTCAAGGTCTCTTCTCATTCTAAATTTCTGTGGTTCCAAACATTTTCTTTTCTCATTTAACATAGGTACCTATAAATGGGAATATCTGGCAGCCTCTTCCTCATCTTCTGAGTTATCCTTTACCAAGGGGCTTGAGTTATGGTTGTAATAGGAATGCTAAGTGTAGTCAGTGTTTATTTCCTGAATTCTTTCACCTGTGCACTTGAGCACAGTACTCGGGTCTCATGAGCTCTCACCATTCATCCCCGTGGAAATACACTCATAGGGAAGAACATACAATATGCTAATTTGTTATCAAACATTTATTAAATGTCTGTGTTATTTGGGAAATCAAAGACAGCTAAGTTCATAGATACCATAGACACTTAACCACTTGTTTTTTTTTTTTTTTAATTTAGGTAGAGTTAGTATATGATATTAAGTTAGTTATATCAGTTTAAGGTATATGATATAATGATTCAACATTTTATACCTTGCAATGCAATCACACCACTAATTCTAGCAATCATGTCACTGTGCAACTTACCACAATATTATTGACTATATTCCCTTTCACCTTTTTCATCTGTCCCACCACCCCCTTCTTCTCTGGCAGCCATCCATTTAGTCATTATTTCTATGTCTGTTTTTGTTTTGCTTTATGTTTTCATTTGTTTTAGATTCTCCTTTAAGTGCACACATCTGGTATTTGTTGTTTTTTTTTTTCTTATTTCACTTAGCATCTATGTTGTTGCAAATGGGAAGATTTTATTTTATTTTATTTTATTTTATTTTATTTTATTTTATTGCTGTATAATATTCATATATATATGAATGGATAAATAAGATGCTTATAAATATAGAAGATGTTTTATATATATTTGTATATATATTTGTGTACATATATAAAACATCTCCTTTATCCATTCATTTATTGGTGGGCACCTAAATTGCTTCCATATCTTGGCTATTGTAAATAATGCTGCAATGAACATAGGGGTATATATATACATCTTTTTGAATTAGTATTTTGTTTTTTTTGTTTTGTTTTGTTTTGTTTTGTTTTTTGGATAAATCCCCAGGAGGGGAAATGCTGAGTTGTATGGTAGATTTATTTTGAGCTTTTTGAGGAATCTTCATACTGTTTTCCATAGTCTCACACCAATTTGCAGTCTTACCAACAATGCATAAGTGTTCCCTTTTCTTCACATCCTTGTGAACACATTATTTGCTGGCTTTTTGTTAACAGCATTCTGACTGGTATGAGGTGGTATCTAATTGTGGTTTTGATTTTCATTTTCCTGATGATTCATGTTGTTGAGCATCTTTTCATATATCTGCTTTCCATCTATGTCTTTTTAGGAGAAATGTCTGTTCATGTTCTCTGCTCAGTTTCTGATTAGGTTGGTGTGTGTGTGTGTGTGTGTGTGTGTGTGTGTGTGTGTGTGTGTGTTTGACTTGTATAAGTTACACATTTTGGATACCAACCCTTTATTAGATATATCATTTGCAAATATATTCTTCCACTTAGTAGATTGTCTTTTTATTTTGTTGATAATTTTCTTTGCTGTGCAGAAACTTTTTAGTTTGATGAAGTCCTATTTGTTTATTTTTGCTTTTGTTTTCATTGCTTCAAGGGACATATCACAAAAGCTATTACTCAGGCTGATGGCAAATAGTTTACTGACCATATTTTCTCCTATGAATTTTATGATTTCAGGCATTATATTTAAGTCTTTATTCCATTTTGAGTTTATTTTTGTATATGATATAAGAGAGTAGTTCCTTTTCATTTTTTTTTTACATGTGTCTGTCCAATTGTCCCAACAGCATTTGGTGAAGAGGCTACACAATTTCTGCACAATTTCTCCATTGTGGAGTTTTTCCTCCTTTGTCATAAATTAATTGACAATATAAGCAAGGGTTTATTTCTGTGCTTTCTATTGCGTTTAATTGATCTATGCTTCTCTTTTTGTGCTAGTACCATGCTATTTTGAATATTATAGCTTTGTAGTATAGTTTGAAATCAAGGAGTGTGATACTTCCAAGTTTGTTTTTATTTCTCAAGATTGCTTTGAATTTAGTGGTCTTTTGTGGTTCCATATAAATTTTAGGATTTTTTGTTTTAGTTTTGAGAAGAATGTAATTGGTATTTTGATAGGGATTTCATTGAATCTATAGCTTTCTTTAGGTAGTATGGTAACTTAAATTATATCAATATTTCTGATCCAATAACTCAATATACCTTTCCACTTATTTATGTTATTTTTAGTTTCTTTCTTCAGTGTCTTATAGTTTTCAGAGTATATATCTTTTGCCTCCTTTGTTAAATTTATTCCTACATACTTTCAGCCTTGGTTCTCGAACATCTTGGTTCTTGAACAATTCGTTCTTGACCAAGTCCTTCATGGAAAAAATGGTCTCAGTTATCTAAGAGAACTTCAGGTCTCGATCCTCTATCCCTCTATCCAACAGTCCTTTCACACTGATACCTGTATGATCAGTCACATATCCCTCAGGTGACAAACAAAGAAGATACGATTTGCAAACAAATCACTTCCTGAACAGTTTTCTGGAACAAATTATGTTTGAGAACTGTGGATCCATTTTATTTTATTCCTTGTAATGCAATTGTAAATGGGATTCAATCAATGGTTTTTGATGGAGTGGTAGATAATAAAATGAAAGCAATGAGAGCACAGAAAAAGGCATCTGACAAAGGCTAATTGTATATAAATATACATACCTACATTGTGGGGAGAGAGAGGGACTCAAATATGGTAATACTGCACCTAACATTTTATATTGGTGAGTTGAAGATGACCTGGTATATTTGTGAAGCAGAACATTCCAAGAGGAGGAAACTGTATATTTTTAAGATAAGGAGATAATTCAGGTTTGTGGTTTAGATCAATTGCTATGGTAATATGGAGAAAATAGAAGGGAAAATGCTGAAGAAAAGAGATCAGGTAAGAATTGCTTTACAAATTACAATGACTATATGAGAAACAGCTGAAATGTAGTAAGGCTGACAAACCAATCGTCTGCAAACTCCAGAAGTTAAGAACTCCATCTTATTTACTATTGTGTATCTGGTATAAAGCATAGAACCTGGCACACAACAGGCATTGGCCAAATGGCTGTAATATCTGCAGCACAAATTCAAGCATGTATCAAGTTTTCATTATTTCCTGACCTGATCATGTTGTTCTAAGATGATAAAATAAAGCAGGAAGAGGAAGCTCAGAAGTGTACAAGGGAGGCTGATATTTTAGATTGGAGCTAGAAAAAGCTCAGTGAGAAGGTTCATATAAAGGAACTGAACAACATAGTCATGTGGATATGAAGAGAGGAGTGTGGAAGAGTATTCGAGGTAGAAGGAACAGCAAATAGAAAGGCCCTAAGAGAGATTGTGTCTGGTAGCTCTGAGAAATGGCAAATAGACTATACCCCCAGATCTAAGCTATGAGACATGTGAGACCATTAACAGGGACTCGAAGAAGGTGGTGCTATTAGGGGAGAGCTAGGTTTTAGTTCTAGCAAGAAGATGGAGGGAATTCTCATAGAAAGATTGAGGATAAAAGTGATTCTGCTGAAACTTGGCTTGAGTTTCAGAGGACAGAAGGAATGTGGTTAAGATAAGGGGCAGAAGAAGCACTGTAGAGTCCTATGAAAACGAGAACCCAGAAGATGTGGGATGATTTGAAAGTTCGAGATGTGTAATTCTGAGCTTCCTTAACAGGGACCTGGGCTTTCATGAGCTCACTCCTCACTGTCACATTCAGACTTTGGTGAATGAATCTGTGATAATTGTGGGAGGGAGGAAAAGAGCAAAATTACCCCTTGTCGTTTTGTCAGTATCTTCAACACTGCCAACATTATGGGGTCCATACTTTTTGCAAATCAGTTTAAAGAAAAAAATGTGCAATATGCACCAAATCAAACATGGCCTGGATTTTAAACAAATAGTTAGTTTCAAGTGGCTCAATCATTGTAACCCACTGAATGGGAGTTATGCTGCTTTGTGCACTAATCCTGGGTGAGGAAAATCCTAGTTGAGAGGTTATTAACTGTTGGGAACTGCCCTGCCTGGTTTCAGGAGCTGTACCCCCCATGGCTAAGGCTGAGTGAGCAACCTTGGGACCATAAGCTACTAAGGAGACAAAACTTATCTCCCTGGCAGGGGCACCATCTCTGCTCCTTTTACTTCATCCTGCCTGGCCCGTAGTGCTTGATCAGTTAGCCAATGATGGGTAAGATTCCTCAAGGGAGGGATGACTTAAAACAGGCATGATCACAGGGGTCCCCCAGGGAAGACTATTGGGGGACTACAGAAAAAAGGGGCAATGGAACCTTGCCCCTCAGCTTTGACATAGCCTGAATCCTCATTCTGTCTGCAAGAAGTCTCCTAATCTCTTCGTGCCTTGCTTCCCCTGCCTGGCTTGAGCCTGAAACAATGCCTTAAGCCCGAAATGGTGCTGGAGGTGGGTGCCACCCTGTGCTGGAGGGGGCGGGTTCCCTAGGGCAATTGCACCTGGGAGGGAGTGCATGGAATGCTGTGAAACCTACTTTGCTAATGCCCTCGGTTTGGCTGATGGGGGTCTGGACAGGGGGTGGGTTTATTTCCCAGAGTTTTTTGGACCTTTGACTGTCTGACCCTGGCTCAGAATGGGCCCTCAGGGTTTTTGGATGTTATCTATTGTTTGGTCATTTCTGCCTGACAGTGATTGATGAGCTTTATGTATACACCCTGTATTCCTGTGTGGATGGAGCCCAATAAAAGCCTATCAAGGTAAGGGTTGAGGCGCTCTCCCCTTGAGAGTGGCCACGCCATCCCTTTTCCTCCACAGGACTTGGTAGTCTGTGTGAATTTCTCCCATCTCATCCACAATGTTGCGGACCCCACAAGCTGGGGTCTGCATCAATTAACACTTTACATTAAGACTTTTTATATGCTATTTGCCTTTGTCTCTGGGCTTAAGCCCAGTAAGTTAAGGAGAGAGACAGTTGAATAAATGATTGCTGTGTTTTCATTTAATACTAGCAGTCTCTGGATTTTCACTTTGGGTCAAGCACTCTACTATTTTCCATGCATCATCTCAGTCAATCATCAAATTTAGGCAGACTGAGTCCAGAATCTACATTCTTAGCCCTAAGTTTTGTTTCCCCAGTTTCATTCATTTACATACCATAATTTCTATTCTTATTATAGTCATAAAATGCCTACAGTATTATTTTTAAATTAGCATTTTTCTTTGTATTGATTCAGGTTTTAAAGTTGTATCTTTTGCATCAGTGGGGATGTCAATAAAATCATTTAATGTGTTAATTATAATTATTCTTTCTATTTTTTGACCCTCACCAAGTATATGTTTATTGATTTTAGGGAGAGAGGAAGAGAGAGAGAGAGAGAGTGAGAGAGAGAGGAGAAGGAGAAACATTGATGTGAGAGAGAAGAATCGATTGGTTGCCTCCTGTATGAGCCTTGATCTAGGGATAGAACCCACAACCCACAACCTTTGGTGTATGGGGTGATGACCCAAGTAACTAAACCACCAGGCCAGAGCTTATAATTCTTTTTAGTAAATGTTAAAATAAACTTAATGAGGGATAGTAAATAAAATTTATTAAGTAAATATAAATTACTAAATAATTATTTAATAAAACATGTGCCTGCATGTATTACCTAAAATCACCTCAGGTACCACCAGTGTCCCATAAGCCATAGTTTGAGAAATACCACTCTGCTGTACCATCTCCCGCCCTCGGGGTCAAAGTTTGGGCCATAAGACAGAGGATATGGAGTATGCATATGTTTTGCCAATCAATTCCAAAAGGATTTAAATCATAGCAGATACTCAAAATTATCCATTAAGTACTGAAAAATCTTCAACAGTTTGAATCGATTTGTTTTTTCATTGTTTTTAATTTATATCATTCTGTTTTAAAGTATGTATATTATATAAAGTATATATACATGATATACATATCATGTATAAATATATAATACTGAGAGGTATAATCAAAATCTATTTTTCTAATGGGGTAAAGATATGAGAAGTATAAAGTCTTATACATTGTGCACAGAGACTTATGCTATCTTGTTCTTCTACTGTATATCTAGCTTCATGGCCTTTGCTTGAATAAGAAGAATCTGGATGAATGTTAATAGTCATGTCTTTATCAGTCTCTGGAAAATATCTTTTATCCTTAACACAAGTAACTATGCAGCAATAAATTATTTTATATGACCACAAAAACAATATTTAATCCAAAATTTGTATTGCATAGATTATACAAAATAATATAGTTATTTTTATAATAATTAATTAAAAAAGAAAGATAATAAGGAGCCAGAATTTTGTAATTTTGAAATGTCAAAGCTCAGAAAACAGAAACATTTTTCATAATTCACTTGATGAGAAAACCTAATCTGAGCTGTACTTGTTTGACAGCAAAATCTGACTTGAACTGTTATAAGGATGTTTTTGTTCTTTATGGCATTTACTGTGAATGCATATGTGTGCTACAGAAATATTTGACTATGAAGAACTGCCCCTGATCCTGCTGGATCTGTTGTATGTTATCTTTCCAAAACTTTTAACAATTCAAAATTCCAAGACACAGATGGCTTCGAAGATTTCATATAAAGAAATGTAAACATATAAGTCAATGTCATGCATAGTTTGTTAAGAAATAATTCAGTCAGAAAAAGCTGAGAGTCATATAATCTCACTCATATGTGGGATATAAAAGTGAAACTCATGGATGCAGACAACAGTACAGGGGTTGTTACCAGAGGGACTGAGAAGTAGTAAAAGGGAAAGGGGAGCAAATACCTAGTGACAGAAGATGATTTGACTTTGGGTGGTGGGCACACAGTGCAGTATACAGATCATATGTCATAGAAATACACACTTGAAGCCTACTGAATTTTACCATGTATAATGTGCACCCATGTTTTAGTACTACTCATGTATAATGCATATTCTTATTTTTTCCTCAAAAATTTGAGCAAAAAGTGCACATTATACATGGCAAAATATGGTATATGATTTTATTAACCAATGTCACCTTAATAAATTTAATTATACAGAAAAGTTTCTTCCAGGGGAAATCCTAGCAAATTTTCATTTATTTTGAGTGACAATATCCAGGACCCAAATTTATTATTGCTTTAGATATTATTCGCCAAGAGGTTGTATAAATGCAAACATTTAATATATGGTTGGATCAAATTATAAATAAGTTGTTTCTTAAGCTTGACAATTTGTGATTCTATAAAATGGTAACAAAGACATATATATCTTTGTAAACATATATACAGCTAAATATGAATTATATTTTGATTGATAATTTGAATTAGCCTTATACCCTTCTCTTGCAAAAATGATTATACCAAATGTTTTAATTCAATTAATAACCAATGTAGATTACCTGAACCCATTTAAAAAGTTCTTTTAAATAGTAATTTGTTGAGGAAATCAGGAGTTGGGGTTGACCAGTACATATAATTTATGTACTTAGATAATGGCTTAGATTAAATGGCTTAGATTTATGGCTTAGATATTTAGCCATGCATTTTGATTGGTAGTTTCAGCAACACAAGTTCATTTTATATATACACGCAGGGTCTATTGCAAACCCTGGCAGATTTTACTGAGATAATAAGGAAGTTAAAATGACAAACCTACAGACTAGTTTCAATGACAAATGCACACTGTCAATGAAATATGCTAGTTAAGTCACTATTCAAGGATAACTTTAAAAGAGATGATATAAAAAATAGCAAATTATCACTAAAATGGAAAACTCAGGGGAGTCGGGCAGAATTTACACTAGGAATGTTAACATATAGTTAGAAAGAAAAGATGGCTGCCGTCTATATGTAACTCTGTCATCACTATCGAGATTATTGTCAAGAAGAAAAAGTTCAAGTGAATATTGGTGCATGGAATGACATAAAAATGAAAAGAAGTAATAATTTACTACAATTTTTAAATATTTTAATATGAATGAAAACCTTTACCAGCAGAGGACGTGAATTATTTGGGATTAGGGATTCTGTGGTTTAAAAGTATATTAATGCATATGCATACAAGGTGCCAAAATTACCCAGTAAAATTCTTCTCAAATGTAAACTAAAGTATTAATGTTCAGAGCTGGCTAGAGGCATACACACCAATATATCTAAAAAAATCATGACTATTGGATTATTTCTAGCTTGAGACTGTTTTTGGACATTTTCTGCAAGGCAGATGAGAAAAGTTGATATGACTATTTTGGGGCTAGAAATATCAATAAGGTCATGTTAAAGACATTAGTCTAAGTTCCTATAATTTATACATAAATTCACAATAAGGTTATTTATATTACATATTAATATACTTTACTTTCTTATTTGTGTCTGTGTGACCCTCAAAAGACTCCTGAAATCTACTCCGGTTCATAACCACAGCCAAGCAGATGACCTAAATACCTCAGATACAATTTGACTTTTTTCAAGGTTGGACGTTTCTGCTTTCATTGAAGTGGTTTAAATAATAGCTAAATTTTCAGTTGTATCTATATAACGCATTTGAGAAAAGATACCTGGACACATTTGGGAGTAGAAGTGAGTGTTTCATTATAAGACCTAATGGATCATGACCATGGAAAAAATTGGACCAGTGGGAATTCAGAAATCAAGTAAGTACATAGTACAGAGACTTAGCCTGGAACTGAGGGGTAGGGTAAACAAGAAGATGTGGGTCAAAAGGTACAAACTTTCAGCTGTAAGATGAATAAAATTTGAGGCTGTAATATACAGCATGGTGACAACAGTTAGTAATACTGAATTGCGTACCTGAAATTTGCTAAGAGTGTAGATCTTAAGCTATTTGTCTCACACACAAAAAGGGGTAACTATGGGAGGGAATGGACAGGTTAATTAATTTGATTATAGTAATCATTTCATAATGTATATGTATATCAAGTCATCAAGAATTGCATTTAAAATTTTATTTCTCAATTATACCTCAAAAAGTAAAGAAAGCAAGGATGAAAATTAGAATGAGACTTTGACATCGGAAATGTGGACTTTCTTGGCCTTTTGTCCATCACTTCTAGATTTGTGGAGGGGCGGCTCCACTGTTATTCACAGCCACGGTCCATGTGTGCCACTGTGGTCTTTAATTGCTTTGCAGTTTGCCACAAGCAGCGAAGGCCTTAGAAAACAAGGCGCTGGGAAATTTGCTATGGTATGGTTTGTATTTTTATTGCTCCTTTATTTTTATTAGTTAAATCAGTTTTACAGTTGATGCAGTTAACAGGACTAATTATCTTGATAATTGGTGTAAAGTTGCATATTCTTTAAAAAATCATAATAAAGAAATAACTCCGAGTAGCCAAGGTTCATTTATATCTTACAACATGCTAAATGATTTTATAATGGACTAAAGTAGTCTATATAAAGAAAAAATTACCTTTCTTAATTTCCTGATATTAAAAAATGAAATATATCATATGTATATATTTACCAATGCTATGACGAATAAAAAAATGATTAATGACTCCTATGAGCAAGAGTCCCATACAAATTTATGTGCCAATATTGAGATTTATGTCATAAGTATTTATTAAACTGGAAATATCTAATAATCTTATACATGGCTGAGGAAAAATTTTAGTAAGTACAGTATGAGATTTCCCTGAGTTTATTTTTTAAAAAATAAAGAATTTATTTTAGAATAATTTTAGATTTACAAAATAATTGCAGATATGTTACAGAGATTTCCTTATTTCCCTCTGTTTTCAACATGTTATGTTAGTGTGATACATTTGTCACAATGAATGAACAGAAACTGATGGTTTTTATTCATTAATATTAATACTTTCATCATATTTCCTTAGTTATTATCTAATGGCAGTTTTGATTCTAGAATCCTATGCAGAATACCATATCGCATTACATTTAGTTATTGTGACTCCTTAGGCATTTCTTGTGATACTTCCTTGGTTTATTACTTAATATTTTGGATATGGAAGAAATTATTTATGTTCACAGAAATTGTCCTGGATATGAGTACCCTATTGATGTAAATTTGTTATGATGACACAAGGATAATTCATATCTAAAAGCACACATGTAAAAACTAATACCGTATACCTACACTTATTACTGGCTTTGTAAATCTTTTGAAGATAATGCATATTAAAAACTCCCACTCTATATGTGAAAACCTTTGGTTTTATAATCTTTTCAATAGATTACCTGGAAAATGTATGTAGGGGAATCATTTGATAATTAACATTGCTACTACAGATATCTTTAAGTACACCTTTGAGGTAAGTATCAAGGGTTTTACTGCAAGTTATATTTTAAATGTTGGTATTTAACCCCCAGAATGTTGGTACAAAAGTCTTTATTATAGTTTCCATCTATAAGTTGGAATTCATTTTAGAATTTTAATTGGGTAGTAGAGTACTTGAGACAAGAGCCTTACTTAAGGTATTGAGTAAATGTTAATTGAAAATTTAAGGAAGACCTTAGAATAGAGATATCTAAAAAGGACAAAGGAAGATAGTCTAAGAAAAACCCACCCTAATTATGCTATATACACTTAGACTGGTCAGTTCGATTTTAGACTAGGTCAATTCAGAGAGAACTGAATGTTTTTAACAGATAATTTTGCTGGTACAACTAGATAACTGCATCAGCCAAATGAGAGGGGAAGAAGATAAAGGGAAAAAGGAAGGAAAGAAAATCCAACAAATCCTCAATATCTATTTCATCCTGGACAAGAAAATCTGGGTCATTGACCTACATGTTAAACTCAAACCCCAAAATTTTTTGGAACCCATCCCAGAAGACAATAGCTTTGTGTTTTGGGTGTAGAAAAATTACATATTTAATTGGGAGGAAAATCACTAACCATGAATAAAACTAATTGGTAAATGAAGCACCATCAAAATTAAAAAATTTCCCTCTCTATAAAGGATACCATTAAGAAAATGCAATACACAAATGGAAAAATACTTGCAGTTAAATATATCTGTCAATAATCTGTCTTGTTTCCAGAATATATGCAGAACAACAAAAAACCTGATCAATAATAAAATGAGCAATCTGCTAAAAAATTATATAAATATTTGAATAGACACTTTGAATGCTCAGTAAACACCAGAAAAAGGGTTTTTTATTTAAAATTTATTGTTGTTCAAGTACTGTTGTCTCCATTTCCCTCCATTACTTTCCCTTGTCCTATCCACCCCCACCTCCCACATTCAATCCTCCTCCCAGTTGTCTTTGTCCATCTTCCTTGATGAACTTTCCCCTACTTTCCCCATTATTCCCCTCTCCGCTCTAGTTACTGTCAGTTTGTCCTTTATTTCAATGTCTCTGGTTATATTTTGCTTGCTTGCTTGTTTTGTTGATTAGGTGCCACTTATAGGTGAGATCAAAAGTTCATTTGTCTTTCACCGCCTCGCTGTCATTACTTATAGGAGACATGCAAATTAAAGCCACTATGCACTAGACACATGCTCGAATGGCTGAAATAAATTTTAAAAAAGGCTGATAAAATAAAATGAGGGCAAGATGTGAAGGAGCTAGGAATTTTAGCATCACAATTGGAATAAAATGATAGAACCTCATTGAGAATTATTTGGTAGCTTCTCACGAATTTAAATATATATCAGCTCCCATTACCCACCTATTTTATTCCAAGAGAAATGAAAATGTATGTTCAAAAATACTTATTCATAATAGCTAAAACTGAAAATCATCTTTAGGGCCACCAGCAGGAAAATAGATTACAAAACTAATATATTTGAAATATATAATATTACATATTTATTTTTGCCACTTTTCAAGAAACATAATTTTTTCTCTGCCTATATTATCAAAATTATGCTGGATGCTCCTTTAAAATAGTTACTGAAACCCATTCTTTACAAATCTGGCTAGCCTACTCATTTTATTTAATTTTTTACTTGAATTATATTAAAGCTTAAGAAACTTTTAAAAGGATGTTTTCATATAAATATGTTAAAAAATTAACAGTTTTTGTGAACCAAAGGATTGCTGTTCGATTCCCATTAAGGGCACATGCCTGGGGTTGCAGGCCAGTTCCCGAGAGGGGACGCATGAGAGGCAACCATACATTGATGTTTCTCTCCCTCTCTCCTTCCCTTCCCCTCTAAAGATAAATAAATAAAATGTTTAAAAAATTAACAGTTTCTGTTAGTTTTTTGCTGCAGTAAATTAAATTGCAACATTTTGCGATCAGTCACACTACCAAACTGTTCTGCACTTGCTGCTTATGTGAGGATGCAACTTTCAGAAATTTCCCAAGAAAACCACTTACTTTCCTTGTAGTTTGCAACACCCCAGACTACAGCCATCTGCAATCACAGCCTGCAGAATAATCACCTATTACCCCATCAGCTGTGTGTGGACTCTGACCTCCCTTTTAAGACACCATACTTTGTACTATCGGGAACCCTGGTTCTAGCAATAAGATAATCAGAACACATGTACATGTACATGGGGCAGAAATTAAGAAGAATATGAACAAAACTGAAAATGATGGTAATTTTTGTGGTAAGATATGAACTGTGCAAGAACGAGGCACCAGAAGGATAGGAATAAAGAATAAGAGTACAGACTGTATATTTCTAATATTAAATAATTTATTGGAAAAGAAGATTAGCAGGTGGTTTTTATATTTTTTTAAGTCTTTACCATCTTTACTGAGAAATCACCCTCATCTTATCTTCAAAAGTGGGGCCTGTGTTTCCTCTGTGATAGTTTGCATTATATTTTGGCAAATGTTCTTTCCATCCCACACCCACTGTGTATGAAATATGCAGGGTGCAGGTCAAATAACACCCCTTTTTATTACATAAAAACCTTTTATTACAAAATCATGAGGATGTAATTTTGTAACATAACAATATCACACTCAGGCATACCACATGATGTTGAGATGAAGTGTTCAAATTGCTGTCCATCTCGTGCGAGACATTCATGTATCCTACCAACCACACTCAATGGCATTACTTCTCCTGGACCCTGTATACTTTATAGGTCCTTGAAGTTGGGCTTATCTGACTTGCTCTGGCCAAGGAAATGGGAGTGTGACACAAACAGGGCCTTTAAATGTGGTTGCTCAGTTAACCTCAGCTGTCATGAAAAAATCTTGCTTTAGATAACTCTTCCTTGTTACCTTAGAGTGCAGCAAAAACACTAGAGAGATCTTGAATTCAATCTGCAGCTGGAGAAAAAACCCAGCCAAACAACAGCCTGAAGACAGCAATACAACTGAAATCAACCTATACCTGGCAAATCACAATCATCCTGTAGACCATGCACATCAGAATAAATGTGTGTGTGTGTGTTTTTTTTTTTTTTGGAAACCATTAGCTTGCAGTCTGGTTAGTTATGCACCATTGTTATAAAAATAGCTGACTACTATGTTCCCAAAGGCACGGTCCACTCAAAATACTCCATATTTCCCCTGTTCCCCATTTTTTCTTTTTTAAATAATATTTTGATTATGCTATTACAGTTGTCCCAATTTCCTCTATTTTCCCCTCCACCCAGCACACCCCCACTCCCTCAGGAAATCCCCACAACATTGTTCATGTACATGGATCATGGGTATAAGTTCTTTGGCTACTCTATTTCCTGCTCTGTACTTTATTTATATCCACATGGATATTCGTATACCTATTTGTACTTCTTAATCCCCTCACCTCTTCATCCATTCCTGCATAACCCACTACCATCTGACAACCATCAAAACACTCCTTGTGTCCATGATTCTGTCTCTGTTCTTGTTTGATTAGTTTGTTTTATAGATTCAATTGTTGACAGATATGTATTTATTGCCATTTTACTGTTCACAGTTTTGATCTTTCTCTTTAAGTCCCTTTAACATTTCATATAATAATGGTTTGGTGACAATGAACTCCTTCAGCTTTTTCTTGCCCGGGAAACTCTTTATCTGTCCTTCAATTCCAAATGATATATTTGCTGGGTAGAGTAATCTTGGCTGTAGGTCCTTGTTTTTCATCACTTCGACTATTTCTTGCCGATCCCTTCTAGCCTGCAAAGTTTCTTTTGAGAAATCAGCTGACAGTTTATGGGGATTTTCTTGCAGCTAACTAACTGCTTTTCTCTTGCTGCTTTTAAGATTCGCTCATTATCTTCAACTTCTAGCATTTTAATTGTGATGTGCCTTCCTGTGGACCTTTGCATTTCTCTTGTTTGAGAGTCTCGGTGCTTCCTGACCTTGCATGTCTGTTTCCATTACCAAATTAGGGAAATTTGGTTTCAGTACTTTTTCAAATAGGTTTCCAATTTCTTGCTCTTTTCTTTTCTCTTTCAGGCAACCCTATGATGCAAATGCTTGAAGTTGTCCCAGAGGCTCCTAATACTATTGCCATTTTTTTTATTCTTTTTTCTTTTACCTGTTCTGATTGGTTGTTCTTTGCTTCCTTATGTTCCAAATCATTGATTTGAATCTCGGCTTTGTGTACTCTGCTATTGTTTTCCTGTAAATTTTTTAAATTTCAATTAATATATCCTTTGTTTCTGGCTAGATCGCTTTTGTGCTGTTGAGGTCCTCACTAAGTTCCTTGAGGATTCTTATAATCAGTGTCTTGAACTTTGTATCTGAAAGATTGCTTATCTCCATTTTGTTTAGTTCTTTTTTTTTTTGAGTTTTGATTTGTTTTTCTTTTTCATTTGGACCATGTTTTTTTGTCTCCTCATTTTAGCAGCCTACCTGTGTGGTTTTTGTTTGTTTTTTAATCTATGTGGTAGAGCTTTTATAACTACCTGTCTTGGTAGTATGGCCTAATGCAGTAGGTGTCCTGTAGGGTCCAGTGGCACAGCCTGACTTATCACCCAAGCTGGGCACTTGAGGTGTGCCCTCTATGTGGGCTTAGTACACCCTCGTCTTGTAGTTGAGCCTTGATTGCTATTCTTATGTCAATGGGAGGGGGATTCACTCAGGCTAATCAACTGTAAGGATTGTCTCTGACCATTGACAACCAACCTCTACCCTCCACGGGGGATCAGCTGTGCTGGAACCCACTCCACAGAGCAGGACTTACTTCAGCAGGGTTCTGGTGCCCACTGAGTCTGCTTCTTAAGTGTATCACTTTGGAGGTGGTTGGGTGGTGGTTTTCTGATGTTGTCTGTGGCTGTCTACTGGGTGTACAGGCTCTGGAGTCTCCTGGAGGTACAAGCCAAGGTCAGCCATTGCTTGTATTCTATATGGGGCCACATGGAATAAGCTATAAAGTGATCTGCAGATGGATGCTACTCTGCTGGGTTGGAGGTGCCCACGTGTGGCCAGGCTGTGAATCAAGGCCAGCTGCTACTAGTGCTGGGCCTGGGGCCACTTAGCAAGAGGTACATGGGCTCACTGAGTCCAGCTGCTTAGGGATATAGGAAGATCTGAAGCATAATCCAAGATAAGACATTCATATGGAAAAGCCATTGTTAGCAGATTTGGTGTCCCGATAAATTGGGTGAGGCAGAGCCTCAGGGAATCACCATAGTGGGGCAAAGAGTAAGATCCAGAATGATGGAGTCTCAGACTTGGTAGCTTTGTGGAGGGAGGGCTCAGAAAAGGAAAAATGGCCTCTGTCAGCAGTTCTGTCTATAAGGCACCTTATGCCACTGGTGCTTGTCCAGCTGCTGTCCAGGTAATGGAGCTCAGAGAAATGAGATGAGGAAGTATGTGAGTGGGCCCTTTAAGGAGAAATGCTTGGGAATCCAGCAGTTTCTTCCACTGACTCAATCCTCACTGGATTTTATTGCCAGAAGTTATGGGGACTTAACTTATTGGCACTGAATCCCTGGCTTGGGAGGCCTGGTGTGGGGCTGGCACTCTTTGTTTCTGGGATATACCTCCCGATTTTAATCTATCACACATGGGTGTGGGATCAGTCCATTCTGCATCTCTTATTGTGGCTTTAATTTGCACCTCCCTGATGATTAGTAACATAGAGCATTTTTTTAATATGTCTATTGGCCATCTGTATGTCCTCTTTGGAGAAGTTTTTAACATGCCCTTTGCCCATTTTTTAATTGGGCTTTTGATCTTCTTAGAATTGAGTTGTATAAAATATTTATATATTTTGGAAATTGGAAATTAACCCCTGATTATATGTTTCATTATGTTCCCTCTTCATTTTGTTGATTTTTTTCTGTACAAAAGCCTTTTAGTTTTATGAGTCCCATTTGTTTACTTTTTTCTGTTTCCCTTTCCTGAGGTACATCAGCAAAAATATGAGAGATATCTGAGATTTCACTACCTATCCTCTCTTTTAAGATTTTAAGATTTCACAACTTACATTTATATCTTTTATGCATTATAACTTTATTTTTGTGTACAGTGTAAGTTGGTGGTCTAGTTTTATTTTTTTTGCATGTACCTGACCAACACTATATATTGAAAATATTGTCTTTACTCCATTGTATGCTCTTGCCTCTTTTGTCAAATATTAATTACCCATAAAAGTGTGAGTTCATTTCTGTGCTTTCTGTTCTGTTCCATTGATCTATATGCCTGCTCTTATACCAGTATCAGGCTGTTTTGATTACAATGCCCTTGTAGTATAGTTTGATATCAGGTAGTATAATTCTTGTAACTTTTTTCTTCTTTCTCAAGATTGCTGAGGCTATTCAGAGTCTTTATTGGTTCTGCATAAATTCTTGAAATATTTGTTCTAGATCTGTGAAATATGCCATTAGTATTTTAATAGGAATTGTATTGAATCTATTAATTGCTTTGGGTACTATGGCCATTTTAATGATGTTAATTCTTCCAATCCATGATCATGGCATAGGCTTCCATTTGTTTGAATCTTTCTCAATTTCTTCCTCCAGTATCCTTTAATTTTCCAGGTACAAGTGTTTTACTTTCTTGGTTAATTTTATTCCTAGGTACTTTACTTTTGTTGTTGTTGAATAGTAAACATTACTTTCTTAATTTCCCTTTCTGATAATTCATTATTAGTGAATAAGAATGTCATCAATTTCTTAAAATTAATTTTATGTTCTGCTACTTCACTGAATTTATTAAATCTAGTATTTCTTTTGGTGGAGTCTTTAGGGTTTTATTTGTACAATATTATATCATCTGCAAATAATGGCAGTTTTACTTTATCCTTTCCAATTTAGATGTCTTTTATTTCTTCTTCCTGTCTAATTCCTTTGGGTAATAATTCCAGTACTATGTTGAATAAGTAGTGAAAGCAGACATCCCTGTCTTGTTCCTGATCTTAAGAAAAGGGCTTTTGGTTTTTGCCCATTAAATGTGATGTTGGCTGTCAGTTTGTCATATATGACCTTTTTTAATCCTCAACTGAGGATATAGTTTTTAAATTGATTTTTAGAGAGAGGGGAAGGGAGAGAGAGGGAGAGAACCATCAATGTGAGAGAGAAACATCAATTAGCTGCCTCCCGTATATACCCTGACAGGAGATCAAACCCACAACCTAAGTATGTACCCAGACCTGGAATCAAACCTGCAAACTTTTGGTGCATATGATGGTGCTCCAGCCAACTGGGCCACCCAGCCAGGACATCATATATGACTTTTATCATTCCTGCCTTGCTGAAAGTTTTTATTATAAATAGGTGCTGGATGTATCAAATGCTTTTTCTGCATCTATTGATATGATTATGTGATTTTTATCTTTCATTTTGTTTATGTGATGTATCATGTTCAATGATTTGCACCCCTGGAATAAATTCCAGTTGATTATGGTGTAAGATCATTTTAATGTGTTGCTGAATTAGTTTGATAATATTTTGTTGAATATTTTAGCATATACGTTCATCAGGGATATGAGCCTATAATTTTCTTTTTTGTAGTGCATTTATCTGATCTTAGAATTAGAATATTGCTGGCCTCTTGAAAAAATTTTACAAATGTTCCCTCCAAATGAAGTTGTTTTTTTTTTTTTTTTTTTTTGAATCATTTGAGAAGAATAATTTTTAGGTCTTCTTTGAATTAACCTTTATCTCCAATTTAGAGACTTCTGATGGATATTATCAACTGTACTGTGCCATTTTTTAAGTCTTGAGCTCCAAAATTTATATCTACAATAATCTTTTCCCCCTTTCTAAGTCAATACTCCATGATAATTTGTTCATTCAGGTAGCATTCATGGACTGTTTTATGCAAAATGTTAAAGAATATAAAACTTCATAACTAGTATGTAACATTACCCTTTTATTGTTCCTTTCTAACTCATTCCCCTGATACCTGAAAACCAAATCATTTTTGTAGACCTTCTGCTCAGTTAATGACATGTCAGCATTCTCTAAGGTGGGTGTACTTTAAAGACATATGGCATTAGCTAGTACCACCACTGGAACTTTGCATAAGAACAGCTTAATAATGACTATCCCTCAAAAGTACATCACAATTCCTTATATACAGTACATATTCAATAAATATTTATTATTTATATAACATATCTTAGAAGTAAGTCTCTAGTGGGAGGATTTATAATATTGTGACTAAACATTAAATATTTTAAATTACTTAAAAGGAAAAATAATACCCACTTTCATAAATTCTACTTAGAGTACTGATTTCACATCATAGTTTTGGAAATAAAAATTGCTTCTCATGTTTCCTGGGTATATAAACAAATTTTATAGTTTTAAATTCCATCTTGGAAAAAACTTCATAGTGTATGTGAACAGCTTCATAAGAATTGATTCTCACCATACATACATATTAACAGAAGCCAAATGATCTGTTCACCAACTCCAATTTATCCATCAGGGACCTTCAGGGAAAGGCAAACTAGCAGAATATTTTTTTCTGTTTCTCAATTGTCCTTTTTACTTTTAAGTAGTGGCAAGACTGTAAAAGTTAGCACAGTTTATGGTAAGATGATCCTTAGATGACAAGGAAAGCCATTTATTTTCAATAAATAAGTCAATTGCATGATCAAAACAATTTCCACCCTTTGGACTTAGTGCCAGTTTTGCTGATGTGACATTCTCACCAAGAAGAGAGGTTAAGGTTTTATTTTTTTCCCTATATTGACTAAATTAAGCTGAATGGAAGAAACAGAAAGAGAGAAAATTATAATTGAATAGTATACCAAAATTCAATATGTCTATGACAAATTCAGTTGTTAAGCAAATAATTATTACTTTTAATAACTTTGTTTTCAATTACTCTTTTGAGAAAAGACATAGAAATATACATTTGAACTATTCTATAAGAGCACAGACTTTTACTATGAATTTCTTGTGGGCAATTTAATAAGTGGAAGATTTGTGTCACTTGCTTATATTGGTATTTTTATGATTTTATTTCAGTCAGCAATTTTATCATTGTATGTTTATGTATTTAAGATGTATATTTCATCTTTGCTCATTTTAAAAATGGCAAATCTATGCATAAAATTTTCCTTTTTTCATATATGCATAACTATGAGCGATAGCACACTGTGAAGTAGAAACTTAATTACCCCTTTAGAATTTGATGGAAATCCAGAAGGAACTTGTCTGCATTGCAGTGCTAAGCTGTAGAATATATATGTCCTTCCTTCTTTTTCTAGAATATACATGCCCTTTCCTCCTTGTTCTATCCCTTGGCATTTACGTGGTCTATTCTACAAATTTCTACAATTATGTACATCATTTATTTACGTGTGTTATGTACTATATAAATGTTAGGGTAGTGTCTAAAAGGCTGTATAAAGTCTTTTTTTCCCTGAGCTCTGTTGTTCACCACAGAGCTGTGCATATTGTCTGTCCTGGGAAGGACTTACTAATAACATATTTGTTCTTCCTATGTAGAGAAATGCAAAGGTTCAGAGTTTTTACTGCCTGGAATCATATCTTTACTAAATAATGTTATAGCCAATTCAAGCTGTCAATGTTACAGCAGCATCTATATGACCTCATTTAGTCAATTCCGATAAAACATCAAGCGGGAAACTCAGTGACAAGACTCAAACACACCAGAGACTGCTGATTGGTTGCTTTTCAATTTTCTTCTTGAAACTGTAGCATTATGTAGACATAAATTATTAGTGTTTCTTTCTGCATTCCTATTATACCTTTGGCTTAGCAAGTACATGAATATATGCATTCTGTGTTCAAATAAGGTTTATAACTTGGAAATTATATTTGCAGAAAATTATACCTTCACCTTTTGGGGCATTGAAAAATATATGAAAGAGTGAGCTATAAATTGCCATCTGAAGTAATAAAAAAAAGATAACTGTTTCTGACTATATTACAATCTGTGACAATAACAACATAATTGCATGTAAGAAAGGTTCCTATTAGCAGGTGTAATTTCTCACCTCAAATTCTATTCCTGAGAAAGCTATGAACTCTCTATTAACTTAAAAAACTTTTCCACTGAAGCTAAATAGTGAAAGTAATAAGTATCTTACCATTTACATTAAGTGCATAAGGTTAAATTTTCTTTGATGGTTTTGATTAATTTGGAAATTTAGTGAACATTTTACAACCTCAGTTGAAAAATCTGTAGTCATAGTTTCATAGATTTTTGACTTTTGAAACTTTACTAATATAATAGCATAGTGATTGTAAAAGTAATTTGAAAATACAGAAAATTTAGAGAGAAAATATTAAGAAGCATAATTCTACTTTCCAAAGATAATCATATTTTAATGTTTCCAATTACTTAAAAGTAGATTTTTTACATCTTGTTCTTTTACTTAATATCAATTAATAAGCATTGCCATTATATTAAAACTGTTCCAGATACTTAATGATTACATAATGTCCTATTTTATGGATGTAACATATTTCATTAACAATTTTACCTGTTTTTGTACATTTTAGTTATTTGCTTACTGCAATATTAAAAACACTGATATTGCAGACAAAATTAGTTGTTTAGAGATTTAATTCTTGCTTTGATTTATGGATGAATAATATGAATATAGATATTCTGCTATTTTTCTAAAATCCGAATTATACATTTATACAGAGAATTACAGTTCTAGAGTTTCTAGTTTACTTTTCCTCTCTTAAGACAAATATTGTAAACTCTCTTACCTGATTCACTATTGTTGTTTAACCACCACATCTTAAATTCATATGACTGCTTTTCTACTTCTTGTTTTTTGAGCTTGAGTCATTAACTGGTGACTTTGCACTTTGGAGGGTGTTTATGTAGCTTTTATCTCTCCCTTAGTGTCAACCACACAAATGCACCCAGGATGCCTGACTCATCCTCCTGATGTACACACAGCCTAATATTAAAAATTTCACAAGTAAGAACTTAAAAGAGTATATTGGCATATTTGTATGAAAGCTATTTTTACCTCTGGAAGAGGGTAGAATTTTCATGTGACCTTGGTTTTCTGAAATTTCAAAGCAAGGTGCTTTGGCATGGGCGTATTTTTCTCTGATATGTGGAGCCATGTGTGTCCTTCATAAATACAGGCTTTAGCTGCAGGAAATGTCTTCTTGTTTCTTTGTTTTTTTATTTAGTGGTGATTCCTTTCTCCCCTTATTCTCTGTTCTCTCTTTTTCTGGAAATTTTTACTCATTAGTAATCTATAATAGAATACATAATGAATATGTTGTATACTTTATATAACATATAATCATTATGTTGTACATCTTAAACTAATATAATGTTATACATCAATTACATCTCAGTAAAACTGGAAAAATAAAAAATAAAATTACATTGAGAAAGATATTGGTGAAGTAGGTGGGAGCCAAGCCCACTTGCTTGTCCACCCAACTTGGACACTTAGCTGATCTTCCAAAACACAAAGTTAACAGTTAACAGAGTCTTAGCTGATATGAAGTTTGGAAGCCAAAGTGTGCAGAGGGCACTTCAAAACAGGTGGTAAGGAGTTGGTTTCATAGGTGGATGGGGAAAGTCCCCAGGCGTGCACCAGGAACTGCTGCTGCTGCCATGAGGACAACATCCAAGGAGAGCCTTACTAGGGATAGCAGCCTAGTGGCTCCCTCCCTCCTAGGGTGCGGAATCCATAGACCCAGTGCCTGAAGCCACCTGAATGACTTGACTATGCAGAATCACCGGGGAGAAACAGGCTGTGTATGTGCACACAGCTGGAGGCAAATCCTAGCTGTGGTGGCAGATGCCTCTGACTGAGACAGTGCCAGAGAGTAGAGGGGGATTCTGCACCTGGAGCTTGGGGAAGAGGAGGGCAGTGACCGGCCATGAGCAGAGATGGACTCTTGACTTGTTGGAGAGTGTGGAAAGCCAGGCAGTGGCTCAGGGCACGCAGAGAGGCTTTTTTTCTAAAGGGGAGCTGAGGCCTGCTGTGCAGGGATCCTGCATATGCAGCTGCCCAGCCAACAAGGAAAGAGGATTGTGGGTGCTATCTGCTCCCACTCAGTGCACCTGGATGGTTTGATCAAAGGTGTGCAAAGTGAGGTGGTTTCTTTGCCCCAGCCTGACACAGCCACACAGAATGAAGAATGTGGGCTGCAGCATGCTCTGAGGGTGGTGGGCAGGGAACTATGCACTTGAGGTTAATTGAGGCCAGACTGAACTTCCTTGGGGAAACCTCCAGGAAGGGAAGATTGAACCCAGTCCCCGATCTTCAGCAGGAGAGGGGAGGCGCTACAAAACCAGGGGTGGGGGGCAGGCTTGACAACACTGCAAGGGCCATTTTCCCAAGAGTAAGCCAGCAAGAGGAATGCCTAAAAGGGACCATTTTGAACTCTTAACAGGGAGACAACGTACACCGGGCCCTAGGGCCCTTTTTCACTGAGGCCATCAACGCAGGAAGTTAAGAAAGGGTGCAAGAAAGGGGATTCAGGGCCTTGCCCGGCCGTGACTTGCACACAGAGCTGCAGTGTACACCAAGCAGGAGAGAGCTGACACTCATACAGATTACCCCTGCCCTAGTGAAATGGATACCTATTTAATCAGAAACTATACATTATTGGAAATAAACTGAGATAGACTAAGATAGGAGGGGCAGGGACAAGGAGAACAAACCCACTGTTTTCCCAGAAGGCTGAACAGTGCCTCTGAGGGTAGACACAAAGTCCTCACCCGCTCAATCACAATGGAAGTTCCCTCCAGAGGCAGTGTTGCCAGAAGTTGGACAACCCACCCTGGGACCTTGAGCTGATTAAACACCAGTAGCAGATCCAGAAGGAAGTCAGAAGGTGAACATCAACACTGAGGCAAATTTTACCTCACTCTTCCTCACAGAACCTATGTGTTTTTCTCTTTCTTCTTTTTTTCCTTTTATACAGTATTTTAATATTTCTTCTTTTGCTTCAGCCATATTCCAACTAACTCACTACTCTTGGTCTTTTATTTTTATTCTTTTTATTCAGATTATACACATTTTTTCATATTATTGTTATTCAAAATCCCACAAAGCATCCTTCACTAACTCTTACTCCATTTTGCCATTTTCCTGACCTTTCTTACTATTGTTGTAAACTTTATTTTCTCTTACACTATGTCATGCTCTTATTCCTTACTCTTACTATTTCTCTTCCATCTAATTTCATATAAACCCTCTTCCTCATTAAGTCAGCTCCCATTCTTTTTCCCCTTATAATAGTCTTACTTCCTTTTTATCTTTATAAATTTTGGCTAATTGGGTGAGGATATCATGGTTATTGTTGTTCTTCCCCAACAGAGGACTATTTGTTCACTATTTATACTTTAAATAAATCCCATAGGATATTCTCCCCTGTCTTACTCCATTTTGCCTTTCCTCTGCCCTTGATCAGTTGAGTGAGGAATTTTATTTCAATTTTTTCCCCTCTCTCAACCTGGGCTTTACTCTTTACTCTTATTAGTTTGCTTCCCCTATCCTCTCAAAATCATTTGTATTTACTGTAGACATCTCATATTCACTTTTTCTCTTGTATAATATTCTTATCCCCATTCCATCTTTATTAATCTTCACTCAGCTGTTGCTGTCAACCCTGCTGTGGTTTTTCTGCAATGCTGTTCCCATTGGTCCAATACCTTTTTATTTTTACTTCATGCCTCATAGTATACTCTTTTCTTTTCTTATTACATTTTGGCCATTGCCTTTCTGTGCTTTACTTATGTTTTAAATTTTGTGGGGTTTTTTTTGCCATATTTGCCTTGATTCTATCCATACTCCTATTAATTCTCCTCCCTCTTCCCACTCAAAAACATTTCCCCCTCTTTTAGTCATCTCATATTTCCTTTTTCCTATCTTATAATATTCTTAATCTCTTTTCACCTGTATTAATCTTTCATATATATATATATATATGTATTTTGCTGGTGTGGCTTTTGTTTTCTGGTAATACTGCTTTGTTAACCAACACCTGTACAACAACATATACGAAGAGGCAGGACTGGAGGGGAGCCACAAACCAATGGAGCCCAAGTACAGCAAGAGAGCCCACACAAATGGAAGAAAGGGCAACCCTAGAATATCCAGACAAGGAGATCAAAGAGACTGCACCAAGGAATCCCACAAAACTCCTATCACATAAGTCCACCACGCAAAGAGAGGCAGATAAAACAGAGTATCTTGAAATGCAGAAGTAATAAAAAATGATCACCAAAATAGGGAGACAAAAAAAAACCCAAAAAGAAAAAAGGGATCCTCAGAAAAAGAGCTAAATGAAATGGAAGCAAGCAATCTATCAGATATAGAATTGAAAAAAATGGTTGTAAGGATGCTCAAGGAACTCAGTGACAACTACAAGGAACTGAGTGGGAATTGTAACAGCTTGAAAAAGGGAAATAGAGACTATAAATAAGAACCAAGAAGAAATGAAGAATACAATATCTGAAATTAAAAAAATACACTAGAAGGAATTACAGAAAGGCTGGATGAAGCATAAGAACAAATCAGCAAGCTGGAAGACAAGGTAGAATTATACAAGCAGAGCTACAGAATGAAAAAAAGACTAAAAAATAAGAGGATAGTGTAAGAAAACTTTAGCACAACATGAAATATAATGACATTCACATAGGGATACAAAAAGGAGAAGAAAAAGAGCAATGGATAAAAAAATGTGATTCAAAAAATAATGACACAAAATGTCCCTAACTTGGATAGGGGAAAAACCCTACAAGTTCATGAAGCACACGCGGTCCCAATAAAGATGAACCCTAAGAGGCCCACTCCAAAACACATCATAGTTAAAATGCCAAATTTTAAAGATAAAGAGAGAATCTTAAAGGCAGCAAAGAAGAAACAAGAAGTAACATACAAGGAAGGTCCAATAAGTCTAGCAGCTGACTTCTCAATGGAAACACTACAAGCCAGAAGGGAATGGAAAGAATATTCCAAGTGATGAAAAGCAAAGGCTTGCAGCCAAGACTGCTCTACCCAGCAAGACTCTTTTTAAAACGGAGGGCAATATAAGAAATTTTCCAGAGAAAAGAAGACTAAAATAATACAACTCCACCAAACCAAAGTTGCAAGATATGCTACAGGGACTGCTTTAAGAAGATGAAGGAAAAGAGTAAGTGAGAGAAGAACACAGTGACAAAATGAAAAATGGCAATGAATAAGCACCTATCACTAATAATGTTAAATGTAAATGGATTCAATACTCCAAACAAAAAACATTAGGTAGCTGAATGGATAGTGCATATATGCTGTCTCCAAGAAACCCATCTCATAAGAAAAGATATACATAGACTGAAAGTGAAGATTTGAAAAAAAATTCCAAGCAAATAGACACACAAAAAAAGCTGAGATAGCAATATGTATATAAAAAAAATGGATTTCAAAACAAAGGCCATAAAAAGAGAAAGAGAAGGTCACTTCATAATACTTAGGAGAAGAATCCATCAAAAAGATATAGACATTGTAAACAAATATGCACCCAAGATAGGAGTACTCAAATATATAAGGAGCATCTTGGAGGACTTCAAAAAAGACGTAGACAGCAACACAATTATAGGAGGGGATTTTAACACCCCACCATCAACAATGGACAGATCTTTCAAACAAAATATTAACAAGGATATTGTGACATAGAACAACACTCTAGATCAAATGGACTTAACAGATATATACAGAACCTTTCATGCCAAAGAGGCAAAATGCAGTCTTTTCAAATGAACATGGAACATTTTCAAAGATAAGCCACATGATAGGACATAAAACAAGCCTTAACAAATTCAAGACAACTGAAATCACATCAAGCATTGTCTCAGATCACAATGGCTTGAAACTAGAAACCAACCTCAAGGAAAAAACTCAGAAACAATCTAATCAATGAAGACTGAAAAATGTGTTATTAAGCAATGAATGGGTAAATGATGAGGTCAAGGAAGAAATCAAAACATTTCTCAGTACAAATGAAAATGAACACACAACAGCCCAGAAACTATGGGACATAGTGAAGGCAGTCCTGAGAAGGAAGTTTATAGCAGTACAGGGCTATCTAAAAATAATAGAAAAATTTCAAGTAAACAACCTAACCCTACATATATAAGAACTAGAGGAACAACAACAAACAAAGTGAAAAATGAGTAGAAAGAAGGAGATAATCAAGTTCAGAGCAGAATTAAATGGCATAGAGACTAAAATAAAACTTCAAAGGATCGGTAAATCCAGGAGCTGGTTCTTTGAAAAGATAAACAAAGTCAACAAGCCTTTAACCAGACTCATCAAGAAAAAAAGAGAGAGGACTCAAATAAATAAAATAAGACATGAAAGAGGAGAAATTACAAGTGATACCACAGACATACAAAGAACTGTAAGAAATTACTATTAATAACAATATGCCAAGAGATTTCAAAATCTGGGTTAAATGGACAAATTTTCATGAGCATATAATCCTCCAAAATTGAGTCAAGAAGAAGCAGAACACTTGAATAGACAAATAACAGCTAGGGAATTGAAGCAGTAATAAAAAACAAACAAACAAACAAAAAACCCCTGACCCACAAAAGCCTGGGCCAGATGGCTTCACAGGAGAATTTTACCAAACATTTAGGGAAGAGCTAACCCCTACCCTTCTCAAACTATTCCAAAAAATCCAAGAAGATGGAAGACTCCCAAACTCTTTTTATGAGGTCAATATTATCCTAATTCCAAAAGCAGATAAAGACACAACAAAGAAAGAAAACTTCAGGCCAATATCACTGATGAACATAGAAACTAAAATCCTCAACAAAATATTGGCAAACCATATCCAGTAATATATTTAAAAGATCATACATCATGATCAAGTGAGATTCATTCCAGGGATGCAATGATGGTACAATACATGCAAATCAATAAATGCAATAATACATCACAAAAACAAAAGAAAAAACAAAAGTCATATGATCATATCAATAGATGGGGAAAAAGTATTTGATAAGGTATAGTGCTCATTTATGATAAAAACACTCAGCAAAGTAAGAGTAGAGGGAGCATTCTTCAACATAGTAAAGGCCATACATGAGAGACCTGCAGCTGACATCATACTCGATGGGAAGAAACCAAAAGCTTTCCCCCTAAGATCAAGAACAAGGTAGGATGTCTACTTTACAACTCCTATTCAGCATAGTGTTGGAAATTTTAGCCACAGTGATCAGACAAGGAAAAGAAATAAAAGGCAACCAAATTGGAAAGGAAGAAGTAAAACTGTCATTATTTGCAGATGACATGATAGTGTACATAGAAAACCCTATATACTCCACCAAAAAACTACTTGACCTAGTAAGTGAATTTGGCAAAACAGAGGGATAAAATCATTATTCAGAAATGGAAGGCATTTCTGTACACTGACAATGTAATATCAGAAATAGAAATTAGGGGGGAATATCATTTACTATAACAACAATAAAAGTAAAATATCAAGGAATAAACTTAACCAAGGTGGAAAAAGACCATTACTCAGAAAACTACAGAACACTGAAGAAAGAAATTAAGGTAGATACAAACAAATGGAAGCATATCCTTTGTTAAGCATATGCTTGGATTGGAAGAATTAACATGTTTAAAATGTCCGTACTACCTAGAGCAATCTGTAGTTTCAATTTGATCCCTATCAAAATACCAACGGCATGTTTCACAGATATAGAACAAATATTTAAAAATTTTACATGGAATGATAAATGACCACAAATAGCTTCAGCAATTTTGAGAAAGAAGAACAAAGTAGGAGGGATCACAATACCTGATATCAAACTATATTACAAGGCCACTATAATCAAAACATTCTGGTACAGGTGTAAGAACAGACATATATATCAATGGAACAGAATAGAAAGTCCAGAAATAAACCATGTCAATATGGTCAATTAATATTTGACAAAAGGGGAAGGAACATAAAATGGAGTAAAAATATCTCTTCAATAAGTGCTGTTGGGAGATCTGGACAAGTACATGCAAAAAGATGAAACTAGATCCTCAACTTTCACTATACACCAAAATAAACTCAAGATGGATAAAAGACTTAAATATAAGCCATGACACCATAAAGTCCTAGAGGAGAACATAGGAAAATTTCAGACATGTCACACAGATATCCTTTTCACCAATACATCCCCTAGGACAAAGGCTATAAAGGAAAGAATTAACAAATGGGTCCATATCAAATTAAAAAGCTTCTGCACAGCTAAAGAAAACATCAACATCAATAGGGAACCAACCATATGGAAAAACATATTTGCCAATGATACCTCAGACCAGGGTTTGTTTTCTAAAGTATGTATATACAGAACTCACACTAGGAAGAAAAACAATCCAATAAAAATAATGGCAAAGGACCTGAACAGATACTTCTCCAAGTATCTGTTCATACAGAGGGCCTACAGACACATGAAAAAATGCTCAACATCATTAGGTATTACAGAGATGCAAATTAAAACCACAATGAGATACCAGTTCATACCAGTGGGAATGGACATCATAAACAAATCAACAACAAGTGCTGACAGGATAATGGGGTAAAGGAACCCTAGTACAAAGTTGTTGGGAACACGGTCTGGTGCAGCCACTGTGGAAAACTGTATGGCATTTCCTCAGAAAACTAAATATGGAACTGCCTTTTGATCCACTGACTACACTGCTACTATTATACTTTAAGAATCCTGAAACACCAATTCAAAAGAACCTATGCACCCCAATGTTCATAGCAGCACAATTTACAACATCCAAGTGCTGGAAGCAGCTTAAGAGCCCATCATTAAATGAGTAGATCAAAAAACTATGGTACATTTACACAATGTAATACTACCCAGCAGAAAGAAAGAAGGAGCTCCTACCCTTCAGGACAGCATGGATAGAACAGGAGAGCATTATGCTAAGTGAGATAAGCCAGGCAGTGAAAGAAAAATACCATATGATCTCACCTGTAAGTGGAACCTAATCAGCAAAATTAACAAACAAGCAAAATAGAACTGGATACATGGAAATAAAGAACAAACTGACAGTGACCAGATGGGAGGGCAGAGGGAGATCCTGGGGTTGGGGGAGGGAAGAGGAAGGGGCAAGCCAAGGAAAATGAATAGAGGGCTCATGGGCATGGACAACGGGGTGGTGATTAACTGTGGGAAGGTGGATTGGGCTGCGCAGGGGAGAGCAACTGGGGAAAAGGTGGGACAAGTATAAGTGAACAATAAAAAATAAAATTAAAAAATCTTCCAGAAAAATAAAATAAAATTACAGTAATTAGTTAATATACTAGCTCTTGTTATTTAATGTATTAACAAAGCACATATATTCTGTTACAAAATTATTTTTAAAACATTTTACTAAAAATAATTCCATATTATGTGTTTATATCATAATCTAATTTTTATTTTATGTATTTAAACACAAAATTAAGAATCTTCACGTAGATAAAAGAGGTTCTATTTAAAAGAATAATCAGTGGTTAAAATTTTAACAGATGCCCACATTTTAGGCATGTTTTGGAAGATTTTTTTTTTTTTGCTCATTGTGAAATAAATTTCTAAATTTTTAAACATTTGACTTCACACCTATTTTACTTTATGTTATTTATTCCACATATTACTAATTTCTAGTGTTTTCTCACTAAAATTTCTTCTTCTAAAAAGAAATATAAAAAAGACTTTTGAATACCTTGAATGTTTTGTATATTTTTTGTTAGATATGATGAAAATATCTATGAAGGAAGAAATAAAATAATGTGTCATTCTAATTAGGCCATACAGAACTTAATTTTCTGTACTGTAATCATCAAGATTTTCATTCTCTTTCAATACAAATGTAAAGTTTAAAGAGAAAAACTGTGCTGAACAATGTAACCAATGTCATCTGGTGACAAAATGAGGTGTAAGTTTATGGGAGGGTGGATATATATATTCAAATACAGAATTTGACACTAAAATAAATTCCCACATTTGTTAATTAATAGCAGTAATTACTCAAAAGATAAGAGATACAATTAGACATATCAATTAGACAATATCCATATAAACAAGGCAGGCACTTAATTCCTTTCTATGTTCAATGTTTATTGAGTGTGACAAGCACTGGGATGTTGTGACATATACAATTACAGTAAGGTCCAAACTCTGATATTGACATGATGAGAGTTCTGGTGTAGGAAAAAGGCAAGAAGACTGGTAAATTCTCTTTAATGTGATGAGTAAAATAGGTACGTAAACCAGGTATATCATGGCTCAACATAAAGATGAATAAAGTTTACTTGTTTGTGGTTGGAAAGGGAATTAAAATATTTGCAGCCAAAATTATTTGAAATTACTTACAAAGTGAACATACCACAAAATAGAAAAATTAGAATAAAAACTAAACAAAATATCTTTACTCAGTCAAGGACATAAGTGGAGATTATTGAATTACCACAATTAGTTGTACTTTCTCTGTAGCATAGGACAAAAAATAATCTGTTTACTTAGATTAGGCTTTCTTGAGGAACATTACATGAGGTACTTTATTTGAAATATGCTTCTGGAAAAACTAATCTGTGATAAAATGTTGAGGAAATATAGCACAGAGCTTTCCTGGCTTTGATTTAATATATATTAGACTTAATTGAATTCTTACAGCAATGAAAATTGTACTAATATAGCAAATGATATTTATTAAAGCCTGAGAAACCAGTATTTTTGGAGCATATTTTGGAAATACTGGTTCAAGAGTTTTACTTCATGATACATACAACAAACCTGTAGGCTTACATGGTCATATTTTCTCAGTTAAAAAACAGTTTTAAATGAAATAATCAGAATATTTTAAAAACTGGAAAGAAATAGATGAAATAAAAAGAAAATCTTTGAGGACAATTTAAGATGTCTCTTTTATGGTATACCTTCTTTTGTAACATTGTCATCCCTCAACATTTGCGTGCATTAGCTCCAGGAACTCCACAGGTACCAAATCCTTAATATAAAATTGTGTAGTATTTACATATAAACTGTGCATATTCTCCAGTAGACTTTAAATCATCTCTAAATTACCTACAGTACCTAATACAATGTATATACTATGTAAATAGTTGTTACACTTTATTCTTTAGAAAATAATGACAAGGAAAATGTCAGTACATGTTCAGTATGGATGTTTGATATGGAAGTAATCATCATAATACGTGTACTAACTCATAGTACATGTTGGCAAAAACATATTTGTGTAAAAAGAAGTTTTGAGTGAAAGTGGTTGAATAATATGAATATGAAATCTGTGAATACTGAGGGCCAGCCCTGGTAGGTACACCACTAAATTTATTGCCAATTTTAAGATTTAAGAGATGATGAAATTAATAGACACTATTTTAAAATACTGAGGAGAGTTGTCATTTTCAATATTAGAAATGGTCTCTGAATTGCTGGGTCAAAAGGTAGATCCATTTTTAGTTTTCTTAGAAAATTCCATAGTGCTTTCCATAGTGGTTGTACCAGTCTGCAATCCCACCAGCAGTGCACTAGGGTCCCCTTTTCTCCACAACCTCTCCAACACTTGTTGTTTGTTGCTTTATTTATGATGGACATTCTGACAGGTGTGCACTGCTAAGATTATATCCTAAGAACCCTGAAACACCAATCCAAAAGAATCTATGCACCCCAATGTTCATAGCAGCGCAATTTACAATAGCCAAGTGTTGGAAGCAACCTAGGTGCCCATCAATAAACGAATGGATCAAGCAACTTTGGTACATTTACACAATAGAATTCTATGCAGCAGAAAGAAAGAAGGAGCTCCTACCCTTCGCGACAGCATGGATGGAACTGGAGAGCATTATGCTAAGTGAATTAAGCCAGGCAGTGAAGGACAAATACCATATGATCTCACCTTTAACAGGAACCTAATCAAAAAAACAAACAAACAAGCACAATATAACCAAAGACACTGAAATTGAGAAGGGGTTGATAGTCCCCAGAGGGGAGAGGGGAGGGAATTTCAGGGGGAAAGGGGAAGCATTTGGAGCAACAAGTGTAAAGGACACATGGACAAAAACTCGCGGGGGTGGAAATGGGAGGGGGGTGGGGAGGGCTGGGGTGGTGGGCTGGAATGGGAGCAAAAGACAGAAAACTGTACAAGAACAACAATTAAAATAAATTAAAAAAAAATGGTCTCTGAGGTAGATATGAGAGAATTTAAGACTACTGATTAATGCCTATATTTTATAATTATATAGCAATTATATTGTTACAAAACTGCAATATTGTACAATGTATGTAATCTATACCTTTACTTGAAAACCTCATAAACTGACTTCCTAACTTCAGATATTTTTTTCTAAACTAGAGTAATAGAGAGGTAACTAATTAAGATACCTTATAATTGAATACCTTTATAATAAAATAATAGAGATTTTATAAAGATGTAAGAAAACTACTTGCCAATATGAATGATATTCTTTTATTACAAAAAAACTGAATGGGTGGAAAAATAGTCTTAAAATTAATAATATATTCCAAATAATTGCATGCATTTTCTATTCAATAAAGTTCATATTATAAAAGTTTCGAGAAAAGAAAAGCTTATTTAAAACTATTGTGAAGTTTAAGAAAATATTTATTTAAAAAGAGATAAGAAGTCATCTACATTTTATAGTTAGGTACTAATTTCCTTGCAGATGAGGCACATTATTTCTTATTGGAAAATAAGCAATCTTAACTGAAATTGAAGGGAAACACGGATACTATCAAAATCATCTCAATCAAATAAAATAAAGGCCATCAGAAGAGATAGGAGTTTTTTTGACTAGAAAAATAGTAGTATAACTTGTAGCCAAATAAGAATTGAAAAGGAAATTACAAACTCTGTTAGAGGCTGATAGAACTGAACCAAATGACTGCTCATTGTATGTTATCTGCTTAAGAATTTGGTGCCAGAGAGAATAATAGGACAATGATTGCATTTTTAAAGTGAATGAAAGTTGAATTTTTAAAATCTTCATCCAAAGATGTGTTTATCAATTTGAGAGAGAGATGGCGGGGAAAAGTGAGAGAGAGAGTGTCAATGTCTGAGATTGATTGATTGTCTCCTGTAAACACTCTGGATTGAACCCACAACCCTTTTAGAGTATGGGACAGTGCTCCAACCAATCCCTGGTGAGGGCTGAAAGCTGCTTTTTTGTTGTTTGTTTGTTATATCACTGACTATAGAAGTAATTAAAAACAAATTAAGAAAAAAATGAAGATGGACCAAATATTTGAATACATGTGTCATTATGATAATGCTTTTTTTTTAAGTTTTGTCATCAAATTATTTTATAGTTTCTCAGGAGGAAATTTAAATTTTAAGCCTATACTTATTGAGGGTAGTTTTAAATTATTGGCAAGTGATATAAATCAGTGTTTCATGATATTTAATCAATGTTTTGCTCTATACTCAAATCATTCCAAACCATAGTCTATTTCTTCTTCTTTTAAATTTGATTATATTGCAGGTATTCAGTTCTATCTCAAAGTGGTGCTTGGCTGGATATTTTCCTAACTGCTGCAATAGTAAGCTAGGCAGGACGTATAAATGACTGCCAGTAACTGAAATTGGTACACATTCTAAGTGGCTGTGAAGGGTATTGGCTGGCTTGAAATCCACCTGAGGGGCCTAACAATTGTCAAGCCATTAACTCAACTCTTTTTCCCATGGAGAAAATCAGACGATGGTCTCTAAGACTGCGAGAACAAAACAAAAACATTATCCAATTATTTTGTAAAATTAGATTTCGTTTTCATCCTATTTTACTTCTATTCCTTTATAGGGTTCCACAGAGTAAAAATTCACAGATCATCTAAAACAACATTCTAAAAACGTAAAAATAGACTTAAAAATGCCTCTCCAGGAATTGTCAAAGGGTATGACAACCTGAGACTTTGTAATAGTTTCAGACTGGCTTGAACTTTATATTATCATTTACTGATTTGATCTTCAAATGCCATTAGCTGAGGTTCTCATTATGCCATGGTCCTTTGATGGTCTGAACTGAATTGACTAATCAACCCTTACTTTCATAGAGAGTGAGCTTGGATTAAAACTGATTTTTACTTTCTCTATAATTCTCAGGAATTAGAGTCCTTGGAAACATCCACTATGTTTTACTATGATTTATTTCTTCTCTGCACATGTCTCCTTTTTAAATTAATAAATAAAGGATGTGATTTTCAAACTGGAATAATAATAATAGCAACAACAGTAAAATGAATCTATGTTTATTTTAGGGCTTATTAACCTTTTGTAATTATGAGTAATTTAGGTCAAGTTTATAGATGAGTATAGTGTCTACATAGTTTGTTTTCTTTTTTTAAAAAAATAGGTTTTCTTTATTTATTTTCAGAGAGGGGAAGGGAAGGAGAAAGAGAGGGAAAGAAGCATCAATGTGTGGCTGCCTTTCACACGCTCCCTATTGGGAACCTGGCCTGCAACCCAGGCATATGCCCTCACTGGGAATCAAACTGGTGACCATTTGGTTCACAGGCCAGCGCTCAGTCCACTGAGCCACACCAGCCAGGGTAGTGTTTTTTTTTTTTTTTTTAAATTAACCATTGCAAAGCATGTACTGTATTATGTGAAAAAAAATCTCAAAAATCACTAGAACTACCCATTCTACACTTAAACATTTAAAGTATTGTCAGTAAAACACTTGGATATGTGTTACATTTTATTTACCAGTATTTATTGGGTGTTCAGTATGTGCAACTCTCCATGTAAGGCATACAACAGTGGTCCCCAACCTTCTGGCGTGGGGGACTGATTTCATGGAAGATAATTTTTCCACAGATGTTGGGGGGGTGGTTTTGGGATGATTCAAGCATATTACATTCAAGCTCACCTCCTGCTGTGCAGCCTGGTTCCTAACAGGCCCAGCTGGTAGGGATCTGTGGCCTGGAAGTTGGTGACCTCTGGGAAAGATGGTGTAAAACTAAACAAACAGATATTCTTTATACTTATATTTTAATCAAAGATATAGACAAATACATACTTGTTTTGACATAAAGAAAATGAATAATGCATTTAATAATCTGTGCCTAAAGATTGGCAAACACCAACATGTGGATAGTGAATGACTGTGATACCTCTTTCAAAGTTTCCTTGGTAGGCAACCTAATATTAAATGTCTACAAATGTGGCCAATACCGTTTTGCTTATGCAAAGAGTAAATGTTTCTCTTAAGGCCCCAATCACCTCTAAACTTTTGTTTTGTAATCGATTGTTGAGAAAGAATAACAGGAGCATCATTACATATTATATCACATTTATTGAAAGCATTTACATTGCTGGGGACTACTCTAAGTATTGAAACAGTGTAAAACATCAATTCTCTTTTAATTCTCATAGCAGGCTTGTGTACTCTTGTACAGGTAAGAATTCTGAAGGATAGAAAGATGGTGTAATTTACCTAAAATTACACAGCTGTTAAGTGAAAATAGGTCCATATGATTCAAGATATTGTAAGCAGTATGTTTAATTCTTTTTCTACTACTACAATTAAGAATCTACTGAATGAATGTAACTGAAGGAGGAAAGTCTAATACTGCTAGGGTTAGAAAAAAATGAAGCAAAATAAATGGTTCCAGGAAAATGTACTTTAAAGTTTAAGAGGTTTTTTTTTTTTTTTTTTTCAGAAGTAACTGGAAAACATGGAATGATTTTTAAAGTAGAGACATCCAAATGCCAAACATGGGAAAGCAGAGTTATTGGTGAGTGCCCGGAAGTTATCAATTCTAGAATTCACAAGTGGTGAGGAAAGAGGGATCTAACTTACTATGGATTCAGGACTATGAAGTCTCCTCATGAAAGAATGGGACTTGGAATGGAAGCAAAACACAAATTACAAAGAAGATGTAGCCCACAGAGAGCAGGTGTTAACATTTTTAATAATACAACTTGGACACTTATATTATATAAAATATTTGTTAAAAATCATATAGAACATGTCATGTCATTTATTTCCTACCCCACGCAGGAATCCAATTTCAGTTGGTACTCAGTCTGGAATGTATTACTTTTGCAAAACAACCAGGACCTATCATTTCTCTTATTACCACAATGGTAATTGAGCAAAATGCTGATCAGGCAGAATACAGAGGCAAGTAGCCAAAGCACAAAGAATACATATCAGAAAAAGACAAAAAAGCATCAGTATCAATTCAGTAAAGGGAGTACTTTCCTTAGGAATGTGGCAAATATTTTGCATATGTGGTTGAGAAATAATACTTTCTTAGTAATGAAATTGAGTGTATCTTCAAACACATCTAAATACAGGTAACGCATTTACAAATATGCACCTTTTATGCAGTCTAGTTTCAGAGCTAAATAATAATATTTTCATTTGTGGGCTTCAATCAACATAACAAATACTCAGCTAGGTGTTAAAAGTGAAGAAATAAAAGAATTGGAGGCCCGAGCTCCAACCCTCACATAGTGAAAAATAGATGATTAAAATATGTTGACTAGGGTATCTGCTTCTGGCCATGATGAAGTAACTGATATTAAGGTAGCTCTTCTTCTAGAAAATAAGAAAACTGGAGGTAATATATAAATAATTATCATTTTTATATGTTGGAAAACAAAACCAGCATAAGCCTGTGTCCCAGGAGACAAAAAGAAACATGAGGTGAACCATACAATTATCTTGTATTGTGTGTTGGTTTTGCTGTTATTGTTGTTGTTAACCTGGAAGCATTTGGTACATACAGTCCCAACACAGAAAACAGGAACTCAGTCAGAGCCTTGAAAACTTGCTAAGCTGAGGAGTTAGGTTCAGAGAAGTGAGAAAGCTGGGATTTGAGGTGCTGTGTAGTTAAATCTATAAGGGATTCCCTTGGATCCTGGTTTTAATTCTAAGCTACACATACATAGAATGGTACACAATTAGGTCAGGCAAACAGTAATTACCAACAGAAGATTAATGCCCAAGGTCTCTAACCTGTACTCTTAGATTTCATAGGATTAGAACTCATGCTATGTAACCAGTGTGTAGAGAGCGGTTGAATATATGTAGTATTCAGGAGAGATCTCAGAAAGGCCATAAATTAGGTGTGGGGCTAAATCAGTTCTAGAACAAAGGCTACTTTATACTTCTGTTTACAAAGCTGGAAAATAAGCCCCAAAAGGATCAAGCTAATCAAATATATTAAGTGCTTGCCGAAACAAAACTGAACACATTTTAAAAAGAAAAATAATCTACATATATAACAGTATTTATAATGTCCAGTATACTTACAGTATACTCATACATTTCTACACAAGTGAATAGGAAGAAACTTGTATCCCATAATATGAAGAAAAATCATTTGATAGAATCAAAACACACAAATAACAGATATTATGAAATAAGAATACACTGACTTTAAAACATTTAAACTGACTCATTCCCTTGGCTTCTTGGCTCTTTTTGACGTATGCCAAGAAGCCAAGGGGATGAACGTATGCACACACACACACAAACATACATGATTAGTTCATATATATAATTATATGTATGGATTACCTGTGATTCATATATATGAATCAGATCATCATAGATAATTCATATCATTAATGAATTATATATATGAATTTTGAGGAAATATAAATATAATAAAAACTATAAGAAAGAGCCAAATGGAAATTCTAGAGCTGAAAATTGCAAAAACACCTAAATAAAACTTCATTCTGTGGCTGAATAACAGATAAGTCAATTCAGAAAAAAATATCAAACCAGTGAATGTGAATAAAGAACAAGGGAAACTATCTAAATTAAAACACAGGTAGCAAAACATACTAAAAAAAAAGAAACCAAAAAATCTCAATAGTCTGTGGGACAATATCAAATAATCCACCATTGGTTTAATGAGAATCTCATAAAAAGAGGATGTGAAGAAAAGACCAGAAAATTATTTGAAGTAATATGGAAACAAAAATTCCCTGATTTGATGAAAATCTTAGACATATTCAAGAAAATCAGGAAAAACAGAAAGACAATACTAGTGATATGCATTATAATAAAACTTCTGAAAAATAATGATAAAGAGAAGCACAACAAAAAAATGACCAGTAGGGAAAAGGGGGATAAATTTCACATATTATGTAAAAAGACCAACTATAAGAATTATATGTACTTTTTATCAAAAATAATACAAGGCATATGAAATTAAAATATACATAAACTGTTTAAAATATATTAAACTAGGATTATAAATCTTACTAAATATCCTTCAAAAATAAAGAAAAATACTTTTTTCCAATTTCCTTCACTTTTGACTTTAAAAATATTTTTATTTTTAAATCATAGTTGACATATAATATTATATTAGATTCAGGTGTATAACCCTATGATTAGACATTTATATAACTTACTAAATGATCACCTGATACATCTAGTACCCATATGACAACATACAAAATTATTACATTATTGACTCTGTTTCTTATGCTGTACTTTAGAAACCTGTGATTATTCTGTAACTCACAAGCTGTATTTCTAAACCCCTTCATCTTTTTTACCTAGTTGTCCAACCCACCTCTCCTCTGGCAACCATCTGTCAATCTTTTCTCTGTATCTGTGAGTTTGTCCATGCAGCTTATTCATTTATTTTGTTTTTAAAATTCCACCTATACATGAAATCACTTGGCATTTGTCTTTCTCTGTCTTCTGTATCTTACTCAGCACATTACCCTCTAGGTAAATCCTTGTCATTGCAAATGGGAATGTTCTCTTCTTCTTTACAGCTGAGTCATATTCCATTGTATTTGTTCTTCATTATCCATTCATCTGTTGATGGACACTTAGGTTGCTTCCATATATTATTTATTGAAAATAATGCTGCAATAAACATAAAAAGGCACATGGTTTTTGATTTAGTGTTTTGGGTTTCTTCAATAAACCCCCAGAACTGGAATTCTTCGGTCCTTGTTGTAGCCTTTGTTTAAAGTCTATTTTGTCTGGTACATGTCTTGCTACTCCAGGTTTTTGTTTGTTTGTTTTCAGGATATTTGTTGAAAAAATGTTTCATGAAATATCTTTTCCCATCCCTTTACTTTCAGTCTCTGTGTGTCTTTCAATTTGAAGTGAGTCTCTTGCAGACATCATATGTCAGTCTTGTTTTGTTATCCATTCAATGAATATATGTCTTTTGATCCTTTTGCATTTAATCCATTCAAACCATTTGCACTTAAAGTAATTGTTGATAGATATGTATTTATTTTTACTTTATTGTTCATAATTTTGACTTTTTTCTTCTTCTTAAAGAAGATCCTTTATATTTCTTATAATATTGGGTTGGTGGTGATGAACTCCTTTAGTTTTGCCTTGTCTGGGAAGCATTTTTTCTGCCTTTCCATTGTAAATGATAGCTTTGCTGAGTAGAGTAATCTAGATTGTAGGTCCTCACTTTTTATCACTTTCAATATTTTTTGCCATTCCCTTCTGGTCTGCAAAACTATAAAAACTATAAAAACTCAGCTGACATTTTTATGGGAACTTTCCTGTAGGTAACTAACTGCTTTTCTCTTGATGCTTTTGTGATTCTCTCTTTGTCTTTAACTTTCTGAAATTTAATTATCATTTGTCTTTGTGTGGGCTTCATTGGGTTCCTCTTTTTTGGGACTCTCTGTTTTTCATGGACTTGTATGTCTATTTCCTTCACTATGTTTGGGAAGTTTTTCATCATCATTTTTTCACACAGGTTTTCAATTTCTTGTCCTCTCTCTTCTCCTTCCAATATCTGCATGATACAAATATTAATAAGCTTGAAGTTGTCTCATGTTTTTGGATTTTTTTCCTTTTTTCTGTTTATGACTGGATATTTTCTGCTTTATTATCTTCTAAATTGCTGATTTGATCCTTTGCTCCATCTACTCCATTGTTGATTCCTTCTAATTTATTCTTCATTTTAGTTAATGTAATTTTCATTTATGATTGGTTTGTTTTCATGTTTCCTCTCTCCCTTTTATGTTTCCTACATCTTTGTTGAAGTTATTATGAAGTTCATCCACTCTCCCTGTAAGTTCATTGAGCATTTTTATAACCAATGTTTTGAACTGTGTCAGAGAGATTGCTTATCTACATTTTGTTTAGTTCTTTTTCTAAAGCTGTATTCTGTTCTTTCACTTGGGGCATGTTTATTTGTCTTCTTATTTTAGCAGCCTCCCTTGTTTGCTTCTATGTTAGGTAGAGCTTCTGTCTCCTGGGCTTGGTAGAGTAGCCTTATGGAGCACGTATCCTTTAGGGCCCAGTGGCACAGCCTCCCCAATTCCCTGAGCTGGGAACTCCAGGTGTGCCCCACTCATGTGGGCTGTGTGCACCATCCTGTTGTAGCTGAGTCTTGATTGCTGTGACTTCAAGGGGAAGAATTTACCCTCCAGGCCAATTGGCTGTGAGGACTTGCTGTGACCACTGAAGAGGATCAGTTATACAAAACCTGATCCTGAGGAACAGGACTTATTTCAGTTGGGCTCTGATCCTTTCTGAGTCTGCTCCTTGAGTATATCATCTGTGGAGGTGATTGGGTGGTTCTTTGCTGTGGTCTGAAGCTGTCCACAGGATGCCCAGGCTGTTGGGCCTCCTTGAAGGTGTGGGCCATGGTCAGATGCTATCTGTGCCCTGCATGGGGATGTCCAATATGAGCTACAGTGTGATCTGCAGGTAGCTACTACTTGTGTGGGGCTTGGAGGTGCCCATGAGAGGCCAAGCTGTTAACCAAGGCTGGCTGCCGCTAGTGTGGTGCTTGAGGTCACTTAGTGAGAAGCACTTCAGATGCTGAGGCCAGATACTGCTTGTTTGAGAGATTTTAGGAAAATCTGAAGCATGAGCCCAGACAGGTTGTTGGTATGGCAAATACACTGTAAATGGCTTAGTGGCCCCACAAAGTGGGTGGGGAAGAGTCTCAGGTAATTATAGGGTGGGGCCAGCAGTGTTAGCCAGGTTGAGGGAGACTCAGAAATGCTGTGTGCCTTCAGGCTCTGTGGGGGAAGGGCTCAGAATAGGAACAATGGCCTCTGTCAGCATTTCTGTCTGGGAGAAGGCTGCCACATCAACTTTCATCCCTGTGGCAGACAGTTCAGTTACCTCCTATACATCCCTTAGTGCCATTCTAGCTACTGTCTCCATGATGGAACTCAGAGAAAGTAAGTCTGAGTAAGTTTATGTGCAAACCCTTTAAGAGGAACTGCCTGGGACTCTAAAGCCCTCCACCTCACTCAGCCACAATTCATTTTTTTTTTTTTTTCTGACAGACGTTATGGGGACTTCTTTTCCCAGCACTGAAACCCTGGGGTGGAAGGCCTAGTCAGGGGCTTGGATCTCTTGTTCCTCAGGGGGACCTCTGCAGCTGAGATATTCCTCCGGATTTTTAATGCCCGTGTGTGTGTGTGGGGGGGGCAGGGGGCATTCCATATCTCTGCCCCACCTACTGGTCATAATGTGGCCTCTTCTTGAGATTTTAGTTGTAGGACTTCTTTCAGCCAGATTTCTGGTGATTTCAAATGATGGTTTTCTGTAGTGTTATGGTAGAAACTCCCAGAAACTCAATTCTTCTTACCGATGAAGTGAAGAAGTACAAGTCTGCAAGTCTACTAGTGTGCAAGCAAAGTTTATTAGTGCTAAGTTCTGATAAGAAAGCAAAGCAAGGGTGGCAAAATTAGGCTGGCCAGAGACTGGGTGGCTGAAAAAGAATGGCCAGAAGCTAGTTGGCCAGGGTACCCCCTTCCCCCTGGTGTGTCAAAAGGAGCCAAGAAGCCTAGAGAATGAGTCCTTTGTTCTGAGGACTTGTGCAGTTGGTGGGATGAAGGTGAGGGAGTTTTATATTGATTGACAGGTAAATGTGGTGCCAGCTTTCCCCCAGGGGAGATGTGGCTACCAAACTTAGGTATGTGTGGGGTCTGTTGGCCCAAATCCTTATCTTGCTTAAGACTCTGTTTTTTCATTTTGTATATGTGAATGAGGCAGGTAGTTAAACAAAGTTATTTTTTGAATATTTTCCTTGGGAACTCTATTACCCCCCTCATTTCCCCTTCTGGGCCTTGGGATGAATACATTGGTTCAAGGTTTTCCTTTTCCCAGCTAGTAGAGATGATACACACAGACTTTCAAGGGCACCTCCTCTCCTACACTATCATAGTTTCACTTGTTGTTTGGAATGCCTGGCCACCTTGTTGGACCAGGCTCAGGAGTCCTGAGTCAATGTGTGAATTTTTGCCTTTAACCTCTCTAGCAAAGAATTAAAAGTAATTTGCTAGATTGCAATGGTGTGGGCCCTGCCTTTATTTCCCCTCTGTCTGCTCATTCTACTGTAACATTCCCCTCTCAAGTAATAGAAACCCAAATCTTTGGGGACATTGGACTCAGGACTGCTGGATTAATGGGTAAGTCATGTCAACCTCCTCATCTCTGCCTTGGTTTGCTGTCTGTCCTACCTATGATTCCTCCCTCAAGCATTCAGAACTCAAGTTTGGGGGCTTTGGGGTGATGGCCACTCTGGCAGCCTCCCGCTGTAAAAGGGGTATTGAGCCTTCTTTGGGTTCTGTCTGCTTAACTATAAGTCAGGGGAGGTGCAGAAAGGTGTCCTCCCATTGGCCTGTGATAGATGTAGAGGGACTGAGGTCCCAAGGTCAACAGTTGTTCATGAAGATCATCTGTAGCCTTATAGCCTCTATTCTAGAAGAGATAAATTTAGTAAGTTGATTATCATGGGTCCAAATAGTAATGGTAGTAGTATAATTAGTAATGGTGTGACAAAGGGAAGTAAAGATATAAACCATGAATTTGAGTCCCCCAAAGAGGTTGAAATGTTGATCCTAGATGTGGATTCAAGGATGCTTGGGATGTTTTATTGGACTTGTCCTGATTTGTTAACATAGAAGCAACACTCTTCCTTGAGGTATAAACATGTTACTTCTACTGAGGCTGTGAGGAGGTCTAATGCCTTTTGATTTTGGAGGGCAACCGCAGCTAACGCAACCAGCTGCTCTTGGAGTGCTGTGAGCATTTCCCCTGTCTCAGCTGATGATTCAGTTGTTCCCTGTGATAGGTGGTAGTGGATTACTAATGAAGCTCCCCCTGCTACTGTTCCCATGGCAGAGAAGGTCCAATAAGTGATATTACAGAAATAAGGGGACCAGCTCATTTGAAAAGATGTCCTTGTCCTTGTAATGGGAGGGATGTATTTTCCCACAAGATGGAAACACCAGGAAGAATATACCTGAGGGAGCAGATTCCTCTCCCCTGTGGAAAGAGGGTCCAATATGCCTGGGACCCACAAATCTGATAGACTTCTGTCAAGGGGATACTTCTACCATCAAAGCAATATCTGCCAGTTTAACTGGCTGGGTTTCTACATTGACACGTCTGCCATGGACTAGTTGTTTGGTTCTTGCATATTTAGTACCCCGCCATTGTAATTATTTTGTGTTGCCAGTGAGGCTGCAACCAGGGGGTCTGTTATGGGATTGTGGAAACTTGTGCTATTTATGAATTCAGTAAAAATAAGCCCCTCTTCAGTTCAAAATATATGGGGACTCAAGAGCTGTGATACAGAGTGATACAGTCCCCTCTTCCTCGTGGGAGGGATTCGTTAACTTGATAGATGGCCTGCCTTAGCAGTAAGCTCTTTTTGGTTAGTTTTTGTCTAAAGTTGGGCTAAGAATAAGGCTATTCTTTGGAAAGCAGGTAGGTATGAAGTTTGTTTTGTCCCCCGAGTTAGGAATTCCTCCAGAGATATAGGGCATTGTGGTGAGGAAAATTTCACAAGCAGTGTTTGTAAGCAGGTGATCTGAGGCCTTATTTGGTAAGGGTTAAATCCAACAGAGACAAAACATTTCCTTTCTGGGGAGGGGGCTGAGCATATTGACAGGATGGTAGAAAGTGTATAAAGACAATTACATTAAGGCCTAGTTGTTGTGTTACTTATCTGTAATAGGTTTTTGTTTTTTGAAAAGAAGTTTGAGGTCCTTGATAGGTTCACAAGCATAGGTCTCAGGCTGTGGTCCCTGTGGAGACTTATGAGAAACAGGTTTAATTTGAGATTGATGGATCCAACTGGCTACCCCTGTGAGCTTTATTGCAGTTGGGGTGTTTAGTAGGACCTAAGTGAACCCTTCTAGGGTTTTTAAATAGACCAAGTCACCTGATTTGACTTGTTTGTGTTGTTAGCCTTAAGTTTGTTTTTATACTCCTGTAATGCTTTCTGTATTTGTCCTTGATCGATGGTAGAAAACAGTTCAGGGCCCGTACTACACACTCATGGCCCCTTTCCTCTGTCAGGGAACAGAGAAGTAGGTCATTTACATATTGGATTATTAGGCAACTCCTTCAAGCAACAGGCTCCCCAAATCCTCCACCAATGCATTGTAATTTTAATGGGGTTGTGGGAGGATTGGAGTACTGCATTTACCTACACAGCCATCTTGGTCGAAACCATCCGGAACAATTTCTGATAGAATCTATTGATAACATATCAAATCTATCAAAATTTATTAAGAGATTTCTTATGGCAGAAAGAAAATGAAGACCTGGACAAAGAATAAATATTTTAGAAATATAAAGGCAGGGGTAAACATAAAGTAATTTTTATTATTTTTAAAATTTGTTCTAAAATATTTGGCAATTTAAAGAAAAACAATAACAATGTAGTATGTGGTGTATAATAATACACCACAAAATAGAATGGTGCTCAGTACTTGTTAATTTATTCCAGAATTTATGAGGAGTGCTGAGGATGATGAATACCAAACAATGAAGCATTTCCTTTTGTGGGGTGGCATTGTGACTCATACAAGGTCTAGCAAGTGCAGTGAGTCCCGAGCAAGCGCCAAGTGCTGAATCATATTTTTTCTTGTCACAATGCGAGAAGTACAGGGTTTGAAGTGTTCTGAAGTGCATGAGTCCTGAGGTATGACTGTGGATGATAATAAAAACTAAAAAGACATGGTGAGGGTACACTGCAGCATACTATTCAATGATGTATACATTATTCGTGAAGTAGAATAGTATCAATTGAACTTAGATGTGATACGTGGAAGGTACATGTTGTAAATTCTAGAAAAAGTAATAAGATGACAAAAACAAGAGGCGAACTCATATATCAATAGAAGTGATGAAATGCAATACTACAAAAATCTTATATACTAAAATATGGCAGGAAAAAGGAAATGAAAATCAGAGAATAGTCGTGACAAAAAATAAAATAGTTAACATGATGGTGTATTATATCACTAATATATGTGGTCTTTATATTCCAAGCAAAAGGGAGATATTTTCAGATTGAGCAAAAATACATGATGATGCATATCCTGTCTACTTGAAAGTAACAATAAAAAAGACATGTTATATAATGCAAAAAGCTATAGCATGTAAAGGCTAATCATGAGAAGCACGGAATGGCTGTCTCAATATCAGGTAAAGTAAGCATTCTTCCAAAACCAGCAAAAATAAACAGATATTCTAAGTAGAAAGAGACTGATTCATATGTAAACTTATCTTCAAAATAACATGTTAGCACAGGACGGTCAACAAGTTTGTCACTCCTAAGAGATTCTCACAAGGAATTTTTTCACAGCTCACATTCATCCGCCTTTCCAGCCCTTGTCTTTCATTTTTTGCCTCACAAACACTTTAATTACAACTATGCTGAATGAGACTGGCTGTTACTGAAAGGCAAATAAAACCTATGTAATCAAACATCTCAGGTTTTTTCTAGTCACTTACCTGAAATGTACATTCTCACTCTTACCTTGGTATTTCTTATAAATCCTCAAGTATCCCCCTCCAATTGTGCCGGTTTCCGGGGGTTTTCCATTGTACCTTCTGCTTGCCTTATGTTCCCCTTTCGTTAGCTTTGCAATTACCTTTCTGTTACTACATGTTACTGCCCCTGCTTGATTTCTGCACTGTGACTGTGAGAAGACAGTGAAGGAACTCCTTGAGGAAAGAAATCCTGGTGTTTTTCTCCATTTTAGTATCAAACTCAATGATTAGAAGAGATATATGACAGTTTTAAACTTTTATTAAAGCTAGAATATTTGATTCAAACATTTTTTATCTGAGCCTGGGAACACTAATTTGCAGGCTAGAAAACAAAACATTAAAATTGAAGCTTTTAAAAAATTACCAAGTAGTGTTTATAGCAGATAGCTGAACTCCATTTCTATACCCTCCCATCCTTTCTGGAGATAATCTTGACTTTCATGAAGCTTCAGCAGTTTCTAGGTAACACTCAGCTGGACATGTAACAAGGTTGGGAAAATGAAGCATTTCCATATTCCAAGAAAAGAGAAATTACTTTTATAATTACTTTTAGACCTATCATCTACTTTTACCACATAAAAGTTGGCTTCATTGAAAATCAAATGAAAAATGAAAAAAACTACAAATTGTCAGCCAAGTAGTTTATCAAGTTTATGTTTTCCTTTTTACTGATACTACTGAATTTTCTACGTAGCAAATTCATTCAACAACCATTTTTTGAGAGCTTCCCAGCTGCCAGGTGCTATGCTGGAATTTAAGAATTCAGTTAACATATACAAGGAGAAAAGAAAGCATTAAAATTATTTTACAAAATCAATAAATTATATTCATGATATGTGTTAAAAACAAAGCACACCGGGTGCTACTTACAATTTCCTTAGGATTGCATTCTCAATAAAATCCAGAGGAAAAGACAAAATGTTGAACACTAGCCAGAAGAAACCTTTAAAATCTGATGTTGGATATCATGTTGTCTTGTGCTTATCAGCTCCAGGTCATGTCCCTACTGTTCATTGAAAAGGAAATCAATCAGTCTTTCTTTCTTTCTTTCTTTCTTTCTTTCTTTCTTTCTTTCTTTCTTTCTTTCCTTCTTTCTTTCTAATCTGATCATCTATCTATCATCTATAGAGAGAGGAGGAAAAAGGGAGAAAGAGAAGGAGAGAGAGAAACACTGATAGGTTGCCTTTGCCCTGACTGGGGACCAAACCCGCAACCCAGGCATATGCTCTGACCGGGAATTGAACTGGTGACCTTATGCTTTGTGGGATGACATCCAACCAACCGAGCTGTATTAGCCAGGGTCTATTAATTTTGTTTAATTTTATACTTTACTCATTACATTTAAAGCACTGCAGAAGGTTTTAGTTTTACTCTTCCCCAGGAGCATTTTCCCCTAAAATATGAATATTTCAGCAGAATGTTTTAATTTTTAGGACCACTTAGCCTTCATGAAGTGGATTTTTCTGTTCACTAAAAAAAAAAGCCCAAATAAAAAATTTAAAACTTACTACTACTTAGATAAACTTTGGTGACAACTCATATGAGGGATGGAATCAGAGAACTTTAGAAACTTCCACCTTATCCTCAATAGCAAGGGGCATGGATAAATGAACTAAGGGGATTATTATAAAAGCAGATTTGACTATGACTAATTGTCTTGCTGTTCAGTGGGGTGGATCTTTTCATAGTTATCATGTGTAATTTATGTGAATTCTTTCTGGGAATACTCCTGGCCATGATAAATGGCTTTAGAGAAATTCTACAAATTCTTATGGAATAGGTTATGGAAAATATCTTAGTGGGTAAAATATAAAGATACTTAGAGCAGAAAGCAGCAGGAAAGGAGAAGACATGGTCCACTTGAATGCCCCATTATCTCATGAGAGGTGTCATACCCGGCCCCTGTTGGAATCTTAATGTGAGTCTGTGTTCCTATTCTTCCTGTAGATCTCACCTTTTATAGGGAACCTGGGGGAAAGTGGCCATCTTAATGTGGAATGAACAGATTTCTGGGTACGTGTGCTGCATTGAAAATATTCAGGTTACTATGAATTTATTTTATAACAAAAGCCACTTCTTAAAATGTATAATTACGTACACTCTTTTGCATTAAAAATGGTCTGAAATAAAGTTTTTACCTGCACTTTTAAATGTCTTACAGGTATGGAACCTGGCCCAGGTTAGCTAGGTGTAACTTTTCCTGCTAGGGAAAGTGAGACCCTTTAGTCCCAGTGTTCCCTAGTCAACAGCAAGTTATCTCCCAAGATCATTTTTGAAGAATTCTCCCTATTTCACTTCTCTTGGGATTGGTATGTAATGAAAAACTAATTCATGTTAATTCTTTACATGCTATTGCAAGCATTATAAACATTTTGGGGGATTTTCAAAATGAATTATCCAAGGACAAATGAATAAACTGTTCTGTGAATGGATTAATATAACATGTTGCACCAATTTATGGTTTGAATGTGTAACCATGAAATTAGTGTGTTCAGCTATTTAAAATATGCTTAAAGTAGAGAAAGAAGTAAGATATGCTATGTAGTTCATGAATAGCATAAAGATATTCTAATAAATATCTTTATACTAAGATGTATTGAGTTTATTTAAATAGATATTGTTTTACTGAAGAGAAAACAATGTTTTATTTTCTCAAGCTTTTCTGCCTTATAGCACACTAGCAACTAATAAAATTAACTGTCATTTCTCTTTATTCTGAACATCGTTAGGTCAGATTTAAGCCAGGTAAAGATCAGTGATTTTAGATCTCTAGAGGAAGTCCACATAGCCCAATATCTTCAGTAGTTTATGTTCTTTTTCTTTTCATGGAATTTCAAGTGCCTTTGAGTATGCAAAAGAAATGGTAAATAAGCATGTCTTATATTCCTCATGGCATCTATTGCCCAGATGGTGACATAGTCTTTCAAATTTAAAACTCTTATTATTATCTACACCTTCTTAAACTTCAAAATATTTATTTGGCAATTGACAATATGTCACTTAATAACCTTGAGCACTTAGTTGTTTATTTTTATCACAAAATATAAATGACATGAATAATTTGAGGCATGTTTGACTCAGTAGTTGTCTTTTATGAAGCTTGATGACAATATGATTAAAACATTCTCAAGAATTTTAAATGTCAATCTTGGAATATTTTTTCTTTGCTTGTCTAGAAAATTTCAAGTATAATTGTCAGTGCAGTTTGATGCTAACATAAGGTTCAGGTTTAAAAGAGTAATTAAATTGCCTCAATTGAAATAGGTGTCATTACCCCTGATTACCACTGGTTAAATCAAAAGAGTCAAACTAAATAAGTGTCTACACTGATTTATTTAGCTTTTCTCTGACAGAGGCAGGCTGATGTTTGATTCTTGGTGAGTGACCATGATTTTATTCACCTAGATCACAGACATTATAAGTGCATGCCACATATATGACCTCTTGTACCTACGGTAATAAGATGCCAATATTCTCCATTCAGCAAAGAAATGACCTGATTCAACTATGCTAGGCAAAATGCCATAGCAACAGCTGGCTTCTCATTCTGACAATGATTTTACAATCCTGCTGGAAGGTCATCAGCTGTAAGCGTTTCTCCTTTCTTTGTTCAAGTTCTTTTCTATCACCGCAAGTGAATGTTCGATTCTCTTCAAAATATGATAAGGGGTGAAAAGGCAGCATATAAATAACAGGTAGTACTATTCTCCCATTTGTAGTGGAGAGGGAGGGGAAGAGGGAATGGCAGAGCCAACTAGTAGCAAATAATAAAAGGATTCTGATAAAAAGGATATTAAGGGGTTCTGGAGGTATTAAGTGAAAAAAGTTTTATAATAGGGGAAAATTAAATTTAACAAAGACAGTAACACTGAAAAATGGTGTGTGAAGAATCAAAGCAGATAATGACTGGAAGGGAGAATAAATGGAAAAAATAAGTAGGGAAAAAGGATAAAAATACCCTATTCAATTCTCTTTTAGTAAAGCTATTAAAAACTAAATTAAAGCAGCCTTTAAAAAGTGATATAAATCAAGGAGAAAATATACAAAAGCATTTATTTGGAAGCTAGCTAGAAATTATAAATTGTTTTAAATATAAAGTAGCAGAATGACCTAGTAATATTTTGTTATACCTGATATCATAAATTATGCAATAATTAAAATACATGCCTCATTCACACAATAGATAAATCAATAATATAGTTCATTGTCCTAATCTAAACTGTATACATTAGCATTAAATTGTGATTTGTTATGGTACATATAAAAACATCTCAAGAGCTTTTAAATATATTGTGTGAGTGACCCATTTTTCAAAATTATGAGATCACCTGCCACTTGTATTCAAAATTTAATTATTTAAATGGCTGGTAAGATATAAAAAGAATAGTATGCTTAGACTTTCAAGTTTATTTAATATTTACTCTAGTATTTACTCATATAGGGATGTGGAGACTTTCTAGTCTTTTTTGATTAAAGGTATGTAAACAAAGACTCTCACAATAAGAACTATATCATTATTATTATTATTTATGCTTGTGTATTTACACTAATGCAAGTGACCTTTTAAAGATACCATTCACAATTTTCATCTCTTTTGTCTACATTATTTTACATAGGTTGCTGGGCCTAGTAGATGCTGGATAAATGCAACTTGATTCATGAAATTAAGGTGCATTTATCTATAATGGGAACCTTTTACTAAGGACATATTAATTATTTAGATCAATAATTAGCTATTTTATATACTCATATCACTGTTGCTGTCATAAGCCTACAAACAGTGTTGTTTGTGTCATTGACTTGCAAAGTCAAAATTTTCTCTGAACCATGTCTTCATCACAATCAAAAGACTTCCTACTAGTGTTTCCATTCAAGTTTGTTTAGTCCTAAAGTGCACATTGCACATTAATGGACATCTTAGGGAATTGTGTGGTTCAGATTGCCTCCTATGACTTTGACATTGACATCATCTCCTTTGCCTTAAATTAAGGGGCTGATATCTTCTAGGACAACTTTACCAGGCTTTTTTCCTAGAATAACAACAGGTTCAGCAACAAGAAATTTATGGTCACCATTGTGCTCCCCATGGCCTCCACTTGGAGCACAGATCCCCACTCCACTCAGTTATGGGAAGAACTGTGTTATCATATGATGATTTATGTCATGATTTTGTCACCATTTGCTGAAAATGTGAAATTTCTTACAGATGTCTACATCAGACAACTGTATTAAGTCAACACCACTAAAGGGAAAAAGTAAACATACAAGGAGAATAGGAATAAAATGTTCATGGAAAATTAGCTAAGAAGCAGAAAAGAAAATATCCACATTGCTGTAATTTACTTAAGTTGAAAGTCCTTTTACTTAGATATTATTCTTCATGGAATATACATTAGAAATTATTTAAAAATATAGTCCTTAAAGTTTGGCTAATTCAATAATATCTGCGTTCCTTTGCACAATCAAATTTATACAGTATTGGGTCCTTTTTAGTAACAAATGACACTATATTTTTTTCTTCATTATCCTGTAAGTTCCTGATTGTTTGGAAAAAACTCTATTTATTATTTTTCTCTACGCTTTTTTTCTTTATAGTCTTTGAAAGATGATTTATAACTTTTTTCTTTTTAACTTTTCACCCAGTTTTCAACAGCACTTTAAAAAAATTCAAACTTTCTGATATATTTGCCAAGACATGATTCTAAGTCTTTTCTGAGCATTATTTTTTGAACCAATCTTACTAATTCCTGCTTAAATTAGCTAGCTAGATTCTTAAAGAGCTTATAATTTTTACTAAAGTAGCCAATGAAAAATAAAACACACTAAAACCATTGCTTTGATTTTTGTTTATAGCATTTGATCTGAGTACATGTGTGTGTTTCACAATGCCTATAAACTGGATAAAAATATTACATGTCCAGAAAATATCCATCCACGTGCAATGAAAAATAGGCATTTATTGAAGAAAATACAAGATACAAGAAACATTGTACACAGGACAATGACACCTCAGTCTCCTTCAAACTAGATACCTTGGGACCTCACATAGTTCTCCCAATCACCATCAGCTGCCCCATCATTTTTTCCTGAATTGCATCAACGATCTGAAATCTCTTCCCTTTCAAAGGTAATTTTAGTTTTGGGAAAAGCCAGAAGTTGCAGGATGCCAATTCTGGGCTGTAAGGGGGGCTGAATAATCTAGGTGATTTGATGTTTCACCAAAAAGCTGCATGAGACATAATGCATGAGTGGGTGCGTTGTCATGATGAAACTGCCAATCACAAGCTGCGGCCTTCTGAAATATCTAAATAGATTTGTGGAGAAATGCACAAGCTTAACACAAAGGTTGATGCAGATTTGTTGCTCTACTTGCTCAGTCATTTTGAATGTGACAGCTACGCAGTACACATGTTCACTCAACAGTGTCTACTGCCCCCACTGACTGGAACAGTGAAGTCATCATTGTTCACACATGTGCATTCTAGTCCACTCTCCCTGTTTGCCAGGTTATATCAATGTCACCCAAATCATTCTCATTATATTAATAATAGCTGGGCTTTTTCCAGACAAACCATTATATGCATGTACATGACTAAAATCATGCAGTAGTGAAATCTGTACCAACAAAATAGGCTTTTGTGGTTTTTCCACCAGCACAATTTAGTTTCTCTTCATTCTTAAATACTTCAATGAATAAAATTGGCTATCTTATCTGTTCTACTTTGAAATCCATGGTATTTTAGGATTAACATATTCAAATTTTTATTCTAGAATATATACCAAAGCACATGGTAAATGAATACTTGGATATATTAATATCTATTTGCAATCTCTGTTTTGCCACACTAATCAGTTTAGTTAGCTGCTATTAAAAGCATTATCCTTCATTCTTTCATTCAGCAATATTAAGCATTTAGTACTGCAGATGCTTTTGTTGGGTACTATTAAGACTTCCACAATACATGACATTTATTATTATAGCCCTTTATTGAATTTTATATCACTCTTAGCTTCTCTGCTTCCTATATTTCATGCTGTTCTGTATTTAGATCTGATTGAAAAGTTGTGATGGTTGCTACACAATACAAGTTTAGTAGATGTGATTTTTTGGCATCCACAAAAGTTCACAAAAGAATAGTGAGTGACAATGAAAATAGTGACATAAAAAAATGAAGAAAACATACTGACAACAGTTCATCTATTGTATTTATGAAAATAAATATGCCAGGTATATTCATAGTCAATCAGGAAAGAATGACAATACATTTTAAAAGTAAGTGAAATTGCAGATAATGCTATCTTAGTTTCTGAGAACAAAATATCATAAGCTCATAGTTATTTTAGATGATACCTGAGTGATTCTTAGAGCCCTATAATCTTCATTCACCACAGACATGAAATAGTTCCCTGTCTAGCATTTCCAAGATTTTTCTCTAGATTCCATCAGTATTGTTTAAAAAATCTTATTGAATGAATAAATAATTTCAGTGTACAGTAATATTACTTAAAGAGACAAAAATAGTGTTTCTGCTGGTTCTTATTTATTGGATTCATTGAAATGTAATTTAAAACAAGCTTCTATGTATCTCTGACATATTTGCTGTTAAGATTAGCTTTGGAAATACTATATTTATTTTTTCCAAAATAATTTAAAAAGAATCAAAAGCCCCACCCATGGTTATATTAATGTAGATATATTAGAATAGCATCCATATTTATATAGGTGTAAATTATCAGTTGGCTTACCACAACTATGTTAGCATGCATAAATTTAGTCCAAAGGAAACTGATTTTTTTGCCTTGGAGAACAAATGCTTGAGACAAGTAGAAGAATACCGATATAAAAATCTGAAAGAATGAATTTGACAGGTGATACCTGGGAAAACAATAAGAAAACAATAAGAAATATACATAATATTTATGTACAGCTGATGAGTATTTGTAATTTCTGCTAATTAATGGAAGGTCCAGCCCAATCAACACAGATGTGTGGGCAGATTGACAAACTTAGAATATAAATAATTTAGAAAATGAATGATTTGTCATAGTATGCTTCTCAAAATTAAAAACAATATATATACAAACAGCAAGGGTGTAATTTCTTTCCTTTCTTCATCCTGTCACTAATCTGCTAGCTTTTGACCTCTTTTCTTTCATCAGACTGAATTTTGTTTGGCTCATTGCCCATTTTGTGAGGTAATTTTTCAGTGTACATTCTGAGGTCTCCTTGATTTTTTTCTTTGAGAGTAATTTTATTAGGTAATGATGCTAACTGTGCTACCTACATAGAAATATTGTGCTTTTGTTATCCATTTTAATGCCTCAACAGTACATCATAAATCGCTTTCCCTCCATCCTCCTTCTTTCTTCCTTTCTCCTCTGTCTCTCTCCTCTCTTTTGAATGCACAGCGGTTATGCAGGACATAATCATGCTACTGCTACCGGTTTGATGTAATCGCTCCAGGCATTAATGGTAACCCAAAGAGTCAAAACACTTTTGAGTAAATATTTATTATTTTCTTGGTGGCAATTAGCACGATCAGATATTCCTTTATCCTGCTATTTATAGAATATAAACTTTATAAACTATCCTTACTTTAGTCACAGCATAGAAAAGACCCATTCTATTATCATAATCACTATAAGTACCCAAATATTATTACCTATAAAAGTTATTAAATGACATATATAATGACAAAATTTAATAATGTACATAGTTAATGATATACATAATGAAGGAATTTTAGAGATCAGATGATACAATTTTTTTCTTTTATAAACAAAGAATCTGAGGCTTAAAGGTTTCAAAATCACACAGTTGGGGTTTGTAGACCATAAATAGAACATAGGTCATTATTCTTTCAATTCTGTATTCTCTCATTACAAATAAATTTATTGTTATATTTATATTTTTGTTTGGCATACTTCATTAGCAGTAAAAGTCACCAATGTTTTATTGCATAGTGGCTGACAGAGTCAATTAATTACATTTGAATTAAATGATAAAATTCTTGCCATATATCCTATTATATTATTGTTATGTAATTCTATGGTACAGGTATTACTAATTCAATTTTATAATTAGGGAACTAAGGCTCAATGTGTGAATAAATTACCAAAGTTTACTCAACTGCTACACAAGGAATTCTAATTTTGAATCTGAATAGTTATGATTCTCCTGTATTGTGACATACATTTAACGTTTGATCACAACTTAATAATATCCTATTTAAGTTTATATAATATGAAATAAAATGATATTCATATGAAACCCCCAAAATGGTTCCATACTTTAAATTTCATATTTTATAGTAGCTGTTCAATATGTGGAAACTAATCTGGGATGAGAATGTGTGTCGTTTGATACAATGGAATTTATTATATGATATTCTTCAGAATTAGATTCAGTTTTTTCATTCTTCTCAGCATTATCATTACAGAAAGGCATAAAGACAGTTATTAAGACACCACCCAGAAAAAATAATTCAAATTAAGAAGACAGTAATATCTACTATGATTTATTTAATGAAGTCACATTTTGCCAAAGAAGAATTTTAAATGAAGATATAATCAATTGGAACTGAGTTTTACATTAATATTCAATAAGAATATGAGAAATAACATATTAGTTACCCACATATTTATTGCTCAGTCCCATGCTAAGTAATTAATGGCATAGTTAAAGGGGAGAAATGACTCAAGTCTGCAAAGTCATCTACAGCAAACATATGAACACTGAGCACTTTTATTTAGAAATTATAGGACATTGTCCTTTTGATCCTTGCCTTAGTAAGTTGTACTCACTGAATAACTAGTTTAAATGGTAATTATATCTTTTGTACTATCCAAATATTTTTCAAGTTTTCTTTGTGAATAATAATATTTTGCATAAACACACAGAACACTGATTAAATAAATAACATTACATTATAAATTAAAAATATATTTGCACTAAAAATGAGTAAATCTATAAAATGGATAAACTAACTCACAAAGTATGTTATTGAAAACAAACAGCAAGGTGAATGTGAGCGTGCACCTCAGGGGTTACATGGAGGAGTGGAGGAATATGCATGTTCTCTGTGTGTAAGCACTGAGTGTCTCTACAAAGATACTCGGGAGACTGATCATAGTTTCTGCCTTTTTGAGAGGATGGAGCCAGAGTGTCAAGGAGGAAATTGATTTTTTTATATAACCTTTGTACTGATTGAATTTTTTAAACCATATACATGCTGTTATATTTTTTAAAATGCAGATCATCAGTGCTTGTGATTCTTATAAAAGCTCCTCTAGTAGGAACTTTGTCTTTGTTCTGTGCAATATCGAGATTTATTAACATCTCCAAGTGTTTCTACTATTATAAGCAAAGTGAAAATGCTATGAAAGCATATCATAATAAATTATTTTTTTAAAAGATCCTGTAATCTTAACAGTATTTTTATTTGAACAAGCCTTATAACTGGATAGCCATTTCCACACAGAATGTAATTATAGTAATATAAATATGATTTTTAAAACATAGCCTATAAGAAACATTTTAATTTTTCCAAAATTCCTTGCCAGAGCTTGATTTTTTTTCTATTTAATTTCAGGGCAGATTTCTTTTAGGTTTCAATATACAAATTTGGATGTCAGTCCTATTTTGGATGTCAATCAGAAGGCAGGGGATTTAATGAAAGAAGGAAAATGTAATAAAAATTTGAAAATATAATTTTATTTCATTTTAATAATATTTCATAATCATTATTATTTGGTTTTATTTTGAAAATGTTTTTATTATCTTTATTTATTACTAGCTGATTCTTTAGGAATAATGATATATTCTAAGGGATAAATAAAAATATACTTTTCAATAATTTATTATTGAGAAACAAAGCCAATTAATCCCTGTGTAGCCTGTTACAAGCACCTTCCCATATGCTGGCTTTACGGGAAGGAGTTTTGGGGCACTGAGAGAGCACTAACGGAATTTGAGATGAGTCCTGAGAGAACCTCCAATCCTGGTGGCTGTGTCCTGTTGGCTCTCATTAGCCCTGTTGAAATCATTGTACTATTTTCCTGTTGGGCTGTAATAAGTTACCACAAGCCTAGTGATTAAACACAAATTTATTTTGTTATAGTTCTGAAGGTCAGAAGTCTAAAACAAATGTCACTGTGCTAACTAAAGTCAAGGCTTCAACAGGGGTTGTTCTTTTTGGAGGCTCTGGAGGGAGAATCCATTTCCTTGCTTTTTTCTGATTCCACTAGTGACTTGCATTCTACAGCTCCTGTCTCACATCACTTCAACCTCAGGCTTCTGTCCTCGCAGCTACTACTTTCCCTGATTCCTCTCGGATCCGTCTTACGAGAAAGCTTGTGATTACATCGGGCTCACCAGAATAATCTCCTTATCTAAATACCATTGATTTAGTCACATCTACAAAGACCTTTTGGTCACATTAGAACACCCACAGGTTGCAGAGTTAGGACGTGGAGATCTTTGGGGTGTTGTTGGTCAGCCTGCCGCCGTAGCCTGAGAACAAGGGTGCTGGAAAATGTCCTGACATACTCACATACTTAATATCTCTTCTTCTTGGATGGGAGTTAATACATCTCCCAAATTATTTTTCAAATGTAAGTTAATTCTACTATTAACTAATTATGCAATTTTGGCTTTCATCTTATCATCTTAAAAAACTTTTATCTTGAGAAGGCAAAACAGATGATAAACTGCTTTATTATCTTCTTAAGTCACAACCACCATTTTTATGGTAATTTGAAATCTCATAAACTATTCTTTTATAAATTTCCCTGGGTTTTCAACAAGGCTCAAGTTTAATGGTTCCTGTAGCCACCTATTAAAATAAATAAAGAACCTTGAAACAATCCAGATGTGTGGTTTTCTCAGACCGTGATAAATCCAAATGACTACTCATAATGAGCAAGAACTAATCATCACACACTCTACATTACCAGAAAGGTCAGAATTAGAAGAGTTCAGGTTATTTATTATGATTTTCCAAACATAAAATAGATTTTTTGTAGCATGTGTTCATGTCTTTCTAAATGTTGTTATATATTAAAAAGCGGTAACAACTTCCCACCTTGCAATAAAACTTATAGGTTAAAGAACTTTCATTTTAATAAGTAATCTATTGGATAAGGGAGATTTCTTCATACCAAGATTTCTTATAGGTAAATGTTTTGATGTTGATTTGGGACTAATTTGAAAATGTCTTAATGAATGAACTTTTTTGTGTGTATGGTTACTACTTAAACAAATACATTGTTTAAATTTGTTACCAAGTTTTTACAAATTTTAATTTTATAATTCATTGATATTTACTTTGTTATATGTATTGATATAATCTCTGTCCTTTTTTATTATTTTTCTTTCTTTTATCTAGTTTTGAATTTGGATTGTGACAGGTTTTCTACTCCATAGAAATATAGGTATGCATGATATGTTTTATTTTTTCTATTATTCTTATAAGCACTGTAACATATGATGATAGAAGATATGTTTAAAACTAATTTCCTCCCATTTCAGTGACCACTTCTAACATTCATATGTGTATATATAGACAAACAAAAATATACTTGTATACGTATATCTATATTTATTAAATTAAATTGTTGCTGAAACCAAAGGACACAATAAGTTTTCAAAGTCAAAAACTATTAAAATTCCCATAGAAATTTTGCTGAATGTAAAGCATTATTAACTCATTTTTTTCCCCAGATTTAGTACTCAGATTTTTCTTTATCTTATGTTTTATTTAAAAGAAAAATTTTCACAAACAATATACAATTTAGCATTTCGAATTCTGAAAGGTAACACTAAACAGGGAAATTTCACCAGCGTGAACACTGTTTTCCTCCCATCGTACCGTTTGGCAGGCTTTGCCCTCATTTTATTTTTTATCTGAGTTTGTTTAGCAGTTCTCTTTCCATTTGATATGCAAAGACTTGTGGTGAGTTGTCAATTATTATAGTTTTTGAAAGATCTCTTCCAAGAACACTGAAGTCCTGTACAAAACTGCAGCGTTCATGGAAAAGCTGGTGTTTCCCTCTCTTTGCCAGCCCTGTCTTTGCTGTCTCTGAGTTGATTCGGTGACTAGTGTCATGCTTCCTCGCACTCCACCCTTCCAGGGGCTTGTGGCTTTTCTGAGGGAGGGCTTGCATTTGACTGGACCCTGGATCAGAAACCACACTGCACCACTGCAGCCCGAAGGTCTGGCCCCACAGTTAGCTGTTGTGAGCCTTCTGTTCTATGGGGAAGCTATACACATATAAATTATAAGGACAAAAGTTAACAAATATATACATAACTGTTTTCCTATAAAATGGAAGTTAAATCTAACTTTTTTATTCTGTCTTTGATACAAAGAATTTTTCTCTAATACTGAAAGCTTGGTTTTAATATCTCCATGTATTATTCCTTGTAATATTGAGAATATTTTGTAAGAAGAGATTGCATATTAAAATGTTTGTTGACTAAATGTTTCTTCAGTTCAATGTGTAAACTATGCTTAGCATTTACCTGCTGACTGTAGATACACTGATTTAGTTCTCAAAAAACAAGAGTATAGAAAGAAATATATCTGAAATCATTACTCTTTGCAAAATCTATTTTGAAATTAAAATAAACTTTATAACAAAATGCAAAAACACAATTCTTCTACACTACTGTAATTCTGTAATGACAATGAAGGAATTCTCATACTTGTTTTCTGTTCAAACTTCATTCCCCAGTTCCTGTATCCCATATCCTTCATCCACTTGTCTATTTATGTAAATGTGATTGCTAGTATTAGTTTTCTGTTGTTTCCAAAACAAATTACCACACACTGGGTGAGACAATCTTGGTGTCTTAAAACAAGATGAATTTATTACCATACATTTTGATAGACTAGAAATCAAACATGGGTTTCACTGGAATAAAATCAAGTTGTCAGGGATGCATTTCTTTCTGGAGGCTCAAGAAGACAATCTGCTTTCTTGACTTTTCCAGCCTTTAGATGCCATTTTTATTCCTGGCTTAGGGCCCCTTTCTGTCTTCAGTCAGCATCACTGTATCTCTCTGACTCCAGTATTTTATCACCCTTTGACCATATCCAGGAATAATGTTTTGATTCAACCTACTTGGATAATCCAAGATAATTGCCCCATCAAATGTTTTTTAACTGAATCACACCTTCAAACTTCCTTTTTGCTGAGCACTTACAAAAAACATCTCCAGTTCTTCTTCATTCATGACAACCTGGTATGTACTGTTACTTATCAGAGGCTATCAAGGTAAGCAAGGAGCTAAAAAGGGTTCATTGTAAACACCAGATTTTTACTGGGGGGCACACTTGCAAAGCATATTACTAGAGATTGATAACTGGTGACTCAATACCTAAAGAATAATTTTCAAACCTTTTAATATTGAGCGTAGAGAGAATCAGTTTAACCACTTCATTAATATCACTTTATCCTTATCTCTGCACCTACTCAGGGAACTAGATACTAACCTTTAAAAATATCTCACCTTTGTAGCTGGAGGTAAAGGAGTCATCAGTTCTGTACATGTGCCAACAAATTTCTTATAATTTAACCTGGTACACTTAGCTCCCTATAAAGGGAAGAACACCCAGTTATTCTTTATACCGTGAGACCACTGCATAATGATCCAGAGATGAGTGTTTTTTTTAATTAATACATATGGGGTACCCTGGTATGAAAGGATTTAACCTTATGAGCAATTGTAATGACCAAACTAATCAGCCTGGCTCCTTCTGAAATCAGATTTAGATAATACAATGATAGTTTGTCATTCATTTGGAAAATATTATAGAAATTGTCAGTGTAGATATGTATAACATAAACTATTCAGCCATGAGAGTCATCTACAGATAATTCTATCCGTTCCTCATAATAATTACTATTATTGTAATTATAATGATCATTATTTACATTTCTGATCATTTATGTACCGCACACCGGTGGTTCTCAAACTTTTTGGCCTCAGGATATCTTCACACTTTAGACTATTGAGGAGCCTATATCAATATTCACTGCTTTAAAACTGAGACTTCTTTATTGATTATGTTATTACAGTTATCCCATTTTTTTCTCCCCTTTATCCCTCTCCTCCTTCCAGCATTCCCCCTCCTTAGTTCATGTCCATGGGTTGTATGTGTAAGTTCTTTGGCTTCTCCATTTCCTAAACTGTTCTTACCTCCCCTTGTCTATTTTGTGCTTACCAATTACGCTTCTTATTCCCTGTACCATTTCCCTCCATTGTATCTTTATTTTTATTGAGAAATAATTAACATACAATAAAACTCACCCTTTTGAAGTATGCAGCTTAGTGGTGTTAGTGGTTTATATTAACAAGGTTGTATAACAACTCACACTAAGTCCAGAACATTTTCATTATTCCATCAAGAATCCATGAACTCATAAGCAGTAACTCACCATTCCTTCTCTTGCCAGATACTACAAACCACTAATCTTTCTGTCTGTACAGAGTTGCATATTATGGACTTCATATAAATGGAATCATATTAAATGTTAATTTTAAAATTCATTTAAAATAAGAATGATATCCTATGGCATAATAGATATATTTTCTAAAATTTGAATTTTCATTTGATCAAATTGTAGTATTGGAAAAAAACTATCTGTTAAAATGAAAGACTCACATCATTCATTTTCGATAAAGTGTTTGCCTATATCTTTAATATGAGCAACTATATAGTTTGTCAGTTATCCTTTTAAGTTAAATTGGTGTCTTATTGAAAAGTAATAAATAAATTAATGGCTTGTTTAGCCCTCATTTGAAACAATCTCAGAGGTGCTTTTCCTTCATAGTATAACTGTATGCAGCAAAAAATACTTTAGAGATATGTAGGAGACCATTCCGTGTGGTGTGGGCCCAGCTCCCAGTGGAAAGCAAGGTCCGATGCACAGGACCCACTCCCACAGACAGGTTCTCCCGTGGGGAATCAGGCCACAACTGTACCTAGACTGCTATGAGACTTGCTTTTGCTAAAACTCCCTCACCTTGAATTGAGGCATCAAACATTTACTGCAAAGTAACTTCCTAAAATCCTTGCTAAACCTTCCAAGGATGAGTGTAACTGGTTCAACCACTTTTCCCTTTTCATTTGCAAATATCCTTCTTCTGTGATGTGATTAGAGGCATTGGCTCCTTTGTTGTCTGTAAAAGGTAACCACCTAAAGCAAACCTGTGCATAGTAAATGAGGATCATCATGTAACATGGCCAGAAAAGAAATAAAGGCCTGTCTTAGCCAGGGCCAAGGCTCTTTCTTCCCTTGAGAGAAAAGCCATGCTCACCTTTTTCCTCCACAGGATTCAGTAGTCTGTGTGAATTTCTCATGTCTCATCCACAATGAGCTGTACCCGACGAGCCGGGTCCGAATCAGAGATACACTTCATTTTTATCAGCAAGATAGTAAAAAATTGCACATTTCGGTCAAGATTTAATAACATCAATAACTTGTTTTATTATTTTTACTCTGAGTATGTTGCAGTGAGGAATACTATGACTACCAACTAGTACAGTTTGGTGTCACTCTCTTAATTGGTGCTAAGGTACCAACACTTTTACCATCAATGGTTTTATACCATCTGTGCAAATGCCTACACAACAAATGTCTTGGTGATATTATGAAAACAGTTTTAACACATGCTAATCCCCTCCCATACTGAAAAGGTCCTTGAAACTTCCAAGAAGATTGTAGAACACAGAGAGGGTACTCTTTAAACTAAAGAGTATCTGATGCAAGTAAGATAAACAGCCCAACTAATATATTACTTAAATGATATTTCTCTAGCCTAAATGTTTTTGTACAACTGCCTTCTGCAAAATTTCTCTTTGTTCAGCTCTTAGAAAGCCTAGCTCAAGTGAGTTTTGTATCCTGTAAATTTTTCATTTTTCATAAATAGAGTTAACTCCAGGGGTTTACATTTTGCAAGTGGGAATAAAACTTAAAAATTGTTTTAAACAAATGATTAAGCAGTGTTTTCAAAACTCAGAACACAGACAAAACTCATCTGGAGACCTTTTGACATCTGTCATTACCAAAGAAATATCATCATTCCAACCTGGTTAGCATGCTTGCAAGTAAGTTGTGAGGTTGTTGTGACAGACAGCACTTCAAAGATTCGGAAGCTGTATGTTTTCTCCTTTGAGCCTGGCATTAAATTATGCAGACTACCACTTTAAAGAAGAAAGTTTCATATCACTGCATGCTTTGTCAAGGGTACATTTGGATGATGAGGCTTAAATATCCACTTTAGCTGAAGAATTATACAGTAATATAATCCTTTAGAATGAAATATCCACTCACATACCAATATTTTTTATACATTAGTGCTCAAATACCCAATCCTTTAGAAAATACATTAAAAAATGAGGCAGGAGATAGCCAGGAGTAAGGAAACTCCAGAGGTACCCCAGGGCTAAGACAAAGGACATTGTTATAGAACAGATACCCTGTTCTAAGACCAGTTGTACCTGCTTTCTGGAAAAGAAATCACACCGAATCACAGTGTTTCATGACTGTACCTGTGCAGAAGATGCTACATGGCCCTGCTTCATTGTAATAGCTTTATAATAAATTAATATTGTGGGGCCCCCTGCCCTGGTGGCCAATCAAAGAAAATCATGGAAAACCACATGCACATTAGCATAAAAGTAATATAAGTACTTTCACATGCACAATAAAACCCTGCTAAAACTAGCCAGGAAATGTCTGCCCTATAAGAACAGACTCTTTCTGACCACTGAGGGTCAATCTCTGCTCAGAGTTGACCCACTCCCATGTTCTGTGGAGTGTACTATTGCTTAATAAATCTGCTTTCTTTCTTTCTGCTATAAATGCTGTGTGTTCAGTTCAATTCATTGTTCGCAATCACCAAGAACCTGGTTACCTGTGCCCTCCTGGGACCAAAAGACTTTATTGTACGGTGATGTATAAAAATTAATACATCATTTCCAGCCAATATTATTCTTGCTTCTATAAATTTCTTAACAAATTTCTAATATGGGTAATGTAGATAAATTTTAAAGTTTTAGTTTCAATGTAAAATACAAAAAGAGTCAACTTCTACATGGAATCATTCAACTCAATTCCCTCTTTATTTTTCACAGTAAATCATCAAAAGAATGATTCTATAGTTGCAATGAATGTATTACACCATGTCAGATAAATCTAAATAATCCATCTGGAAACTGTAAATTTTGTGACTTAAAGTAATGCTATTTTCAACATCACAAAAATTTAATATTTTTAAATAAAATTCCTGCTGCTTCCTTAGGGGGGAAAATGGTAATTTAGAAAAACATGGCTTTTATTAACAAAAATTTGAATGGCTAGAGAAAATATAACCTCTTTTGGCAATTCAAATGTATGCCTCTTATGTGCCATAGGATTATATGTGCATTTTAAAGGAATACATTTAGAATTAACTTGTAAACTTCAGGTATACAAAGTATTTATACCTTAAATTGTGCTTGCTTTGTTAGAGCTCATTAAACCAATTAACTTAAAATTTCTTTGCTTCCCAAATTGTCAAACTGTTCTATGTTTGCTCACAAATATATGTTGAACACTTATTATATTTAACACTCTGTGCTAAATAATCTTAGGTTACAAACTTGTTTAAAAAATGGAGTTTCACCCTTTCAGGAAGGTAAAGAAAATAACATCATTAATTACATCACATACACTCTTACACATTGTACAAAGATTAAAAGCTTTTAAATAATCTCTGCTATGGTATCCTTGGGTGAACCTGATGTGTCTAAGGAGTCAGAGCAAATTTAATTCTCTTGCCATGATAATTGATTCAAGGAACCCAGGCCGACATCAATCAGTAATAAGTAAATCAATAAATGTTGCCCAAGGACATCAGGGTGGTTCCATACAGTTGTAACTCAGGATACAATTGGGTGGTAAGGGGAGGGGATGCTTCTGTCCCTGGATATGAATGATGAAGAATATACTTGTGGTTGATGGACATTTGTGGCTATATGTGAAGTTAGTATAGCACTGAAGCTGATACATAGGGAAGGCTGTGTCAAAAAGAAAGGAAGGAAGGAAGGAAGGAAGGAAGGAAGGAAGGAAGGAAGGAAGGAAGGAAGGAAGGAAGGAAGGAAGGAAGGAAAAGAAAGAAAAGAAAAGAAAGCCTACAGCCAAGGGATAAAAAAAACATGTATGAGCCTACCCTATTATTGAATTTTCAGAAACTAGTGCATAAATTCTTATTTTTGTTTGTTAGCTCTTTTCAAGTTGCACTAAAACATCAAAAAAAAAAAAAAACAAAGATATTTGAGAGAATGAATTCAGGCAGAAGAAATGTAGTGGAAAAAGAGATCAAATGTGAGTTCTTATTTGCTAAGCCAGGGTTGCAAATTCAAATGCTTCAGGGGCAAATCAGAAAATTAATGAAGCGAATCAGCCATAAAACAAAAAAGTGTGGAGAGTAATAATTTTTTTTATTTTTATTTACTGTTGATATATTTATGTAAGTCTAGTCCTATTAGATTTTTTGTTTGTTTTCAAAAGTTTTAGAAGATTAAATAAGATAGTGTTTGGAGGATATTTTTCACAATGTCTTATAGACATGAAAAATAAGTGACAACTGTTACTTATTTTGAGAATAAAGGCAAAATGTGTGGCATTCAACAAATTATAGCTCACCACTTTTATTCTTAGTTTGACAGGGGACACATGAAGAGAGGGAAGGTGGCTATAGGACCTAGAGACCAGGGGAGCTACAGGTGAGCTCTCATTAACTAAAGGTGACCTTGGGAGACTAAAGGACAGCTGAAGGGTCAGAATTGGAGTGACTGATGTGGATATTTGAATAAAACATAGTGGAAAGATAAAGTGATGTTAACAGAAATAAAGGGAAAACTATTCAGGGACAAATATAGAATATTTATTGACCAAATGTAGTAGTGATTAAAATTAATGTGCTTTAATGTAGACAGTTTAAATTCAACCTTTGTCATGTAATATCTGCGTAATCTGAACCAAGTTAATTAACCTTTTTCAAATGTTTTTATCTGTAATATCAAAATACTAATAGAAATTCTCTCATAGGCTTTGAACACAGTTAAAAACATACATATAAAACAGGAAGTTCAGTGTCTGGCATAAAATAGGTGCTCAATAAATATCACAAAATTTATTGGTATAAATTTAATGACAAGTAAAACAGAAATACTAATAAAGAAGAACAAGAAGAAACGAAGGAAATCAAGATAACAAAATTACAGAGTAAGGGAAAATTGATGGTTATAAAAAAAATCAAGGATAAAAAGATATAGAGAACAAGTAATTGTGCTTAATAAGTTATCAGCAAGTTACAGAATATTTTCACTGAAGTTGCAGTTCTCAGTTTAGAGGTAGAGAAAGAATCATGTAGTAAGGGCCTAAGAAGTGTGGTGGGAATAAATTTACATTTAGAGAATGTAAATGATCATTTGAACTTAGTAGCAAAAGCAGGGGTAAATACATCAATTAAACTTGATAAGTAAAATTTTTGTTTTAGTTTATATATAGATAGATAGATAGATAGATAGATAGATAGATATGAACATGTTCTGATGTAGATAGGAGAGGTCTCAGTGGGGTTTCCGGAAAGAGAAAAGTAATAGTGATATAAATCCCAGAACATGCAACAGCAGAAAAAGAAATAGAGATCATCTTTCATTAGGAATGAGGAAACACCTCTTCATCTCAAATAAAAATAATAGGGAACCATTTTAAAGAAATCACAGGATATGGTGACAGCTATAAGTTGTGACTATGGAGCTCATATTTCACACCAGTCTTCTCAGTAAATTAGAACATTTGGTTTATTTTTAGCATAATGGATATGGTGCATTTAGAAAATACAGAAAGACTTGAAAGAGCTGCTTTTTGAATAAACAATGGTGTTATCAAGAGAGATAAAGGGATATAACACAGAACTAAACTGGAGTATTATAAATGACACCGGATCTATTTAGCAATGTGTAAGATTTTGCTCTAGAAATTCTTTGTTTCTTTTTTTTATTGTATTCATTTATTTTTAGAGAGAGAGGAAGGGAGGGAGAAAGAGAGAGAGAAAAATATCAATGTGTGGTCGCCTCTCCCACACCCCCTACTGGAGACCTAGCCCGCACAACCCAGGCATGTGCTCTGACTAGGAATTGAACTGGCAACCCTTTGATTTGCAAGCTGGCACTCAAGCCACTGAGCCCCACTAGCAAGGGCCTCCTAGTTTCTTAGGTGGGAGTAGGAGACCAACTGTTGGAAGCTGACTAGTATTTAACATTGGTATGGGGATAACTGTGGAGTTTCAGATAAAATGATTAATTTCCTTGAAGCCTTATGGTTGGCTGTGCTGAAATGATTGAACAGATTCAGACAAGCTAGAGCAGCACATGACTGCTAAGGGCCTAAAATTTAAAGAAGTGGACTATAAAAACTTGGAGAACTTAAAAGACCAAATTAGAGTCTTAATGGTTGTGAGAAATACATAGAAATAAATATTGGAATAAATATATGGTATGTTCACTTGGTATTTGTGATAAAATGTTTGCAAAATGGCCCCAGTCCTCCATCATTCCCTGTATAATATATATTGACTGGCTTCTCTAAAGATTAGACATATCGAACAAGACAGTCAACCTGGTTGATCCAACCGAGGCAGAAGATATAAGGAAAAGGCCAGTCAGAACAAGCAGAGCTGCCTTGTCAGCCCCCAGCTGAACACAGGCACATGAGTGGACTTACCAAGACCAGTGCAGGACAAGCTGAAACATCCGACCAACCAACAGATTCAGAGGCAAAATGATGCTCATTGCAGTATGCCACTAGGTGTTGTGATGACTGCTACACAATTATGGCAATAAATGGTGCAACATTTTTCTTTGATAGGTAAATAGAGACTATATTTTGCAATGAATTTCATATGAAATACTTGCTTACCATTTTCTCTAAATACTTTGGTATGTCAGATTTGTTCTTAAAGTACCTCTGTTGAAATGTATGTAAGATGTGGTACAACAAGTTCAGGGTATCTTTATATGAATTTAGTACTATTAATGTATTCAAGATTTGATTAACCACTTGACAACAATTTCCTCCTTTTAAGATTCCCAAAGGGGAAAGAATCAGTTGACCTGAGTATCTAAGTTATGAACTGCTGCTTTTTAGCTCTTGCTTTAACTAAAGAAATGTATAACTTAAACATTATACTGAAGGCTTCCTAGGAAGTTTTTAAATAGACATTATATTGGAGTTAAAAAGGACCTGGGCAAAAGTTTCAGTTCTATCACATACTATTTACATAACTGAAGACAAACTAGTTTATTGTTTGAGTACCAGTTTCTCACCTGCAGAACAATTAAAGTACAACTAGCTCAGTATCAATCACAAAGTAAGCAGTCAATATATGCTAAATATAATTTTGTTAATGATACATCTCATCACCTTCAGTGATTTGGGTATTATATTTCTAATTTATTTTTTTCAACTATGCTACTGCCCCTTCCAACACACACACACACACACACACACACACACACACACACACCACTGACCATTGAATACATATGTTAAAAGATTAGTTTTCCCAAGCTCTTTTTGAAATTTACAATGTACCTATATTTGTTCTTAAATCTGTTTATGTTAGTGCTATTTATTTGTGTCCTTTATTATTCTAGGGAAGACTAATAGTGTTCATAAAATAGCAAAAATCCAGCAAAATGATGTAGATGTATATTGCAAAAAAGTCATCAAGTTAGAGGTACTAATATATCTAGAAATGAGGCTAAAACACAGAAAGTTTGGTCACCTTTTGACTCTAACTTCAATAGTAGACAATTAGAAGAAAAAATAGGATAAATGGATGATTTATAATGTCAGTAAGCAAATTAATTTTCCCCAAGTTTTTCTCAAAGAGGACATTGTTACCTAATAAACAAATTTCACAACTTCTGGTCAACAGAACTTTGAACTTTATAGGGCTATTTCTTATAAAGTCACTCAATATAATACTAGTGGAATTACACCAAGTAACAATTCAATAAAACATTCCTATGTGGCATCAATACAATAAACTTTAGGTGTACAGCTATCTGATGAGATGAATAAAAGCATGTGTGTCATGGTCTGTAGAGAAATGGACTATATAATCTTCAGATAATCTTTCCTAAATATTATTTTATCTTAAACTGACTTTTGATATTGGGCAGTAGTGAGTTTGTTATATGCTATGACAAAAATCTAGAGTACAATATTGGCCACTAAATATTATATGGTAAATTCACCATTGAGTCAAAATTGATTTGATATTTTTGAAAATAAAGAAGCTATCAAATACATATTCTAATACATAAAGCTACTCCGATACTCTCAGGGTAAATGCAAGGAAAAATGGCTGACAATAATTTTTCTTAGATATTATTTTTGGTACCATATAGTTCTTAGGTAGATGATAAATGATTTTTAACACATAGCCATCACCTATGTCAGTTGTTTATATAAAATAAACAATATAATATTTCAGGATCATTTGAATAGTAGCTCATGAAGTAGAAAAAATAGATAGGTCCATCCAGAAAAAGTCCAGTCATTGTTAATATAACAAGAACAGTTTGCACAACATTGATGTAACCTGGCAGCCAAGGAAAATGGACTGGAATGTGCATGTGTGCACAATGGTGACTTCATTATATTAGTCAGTGAAGGTGGTAGATGCTACTGAGTGAGCATGTGTACTGTGTGGCTGTCACATTCAAAATGACTGAGTAGAGCAACAAATCTGCATCAAATTTTGCATTAAGCTTGAACATTCCTCCATGGAAACCGAAGATGAATCAGAAGGCTTTTGTGGACAATGCAATGAGTGCAGCACAAATAAAAGCATGACACAAATGTTTCAAAGAATCTGTTGAAAGTGATCCACATCCTGGAAGGCCTGCAACAGGCAGAGCACCTGAGAATGTTGAATGTGTAAGGACTTCAGGGTCAATGAAGATCAGTGACAGACAGTGAGAGAACTAGAAGCTGATCTGGGGATTCCCAAAACTGCTGTGTCCAAGATTTTGATGCAGGATCTTGGCATAAAATGTGTCATGGAAAATTCATTCCACAGGTCCTGCTACCAGAGCAGAAGGAACATTGTGCTGCATTTGTTAATTATTTGATTCAAAGTGCTACCAATGAACCAAAATTCCTCAAAAAAATCATAACTGGAAATGAATCATGGGTCTATGGCTATAATCTAGAAATGAAGGACCAGTTGTCCCAATGGAAGCCATCTGGTTCTCCATGCCCAAAGAAGGTGCAACAAAGTCCCAGCAAGATAAAAAATATGTTAACTGATTTTTTCATTGGGAAGATTTTGTCCATCATGAGTATTCTCCTCCAGGCCAAACAATTAATAAGGAGTGCTGCCTGAATGTTCATCATCAGTTGAGGGATGCAATACAACAAAAATGGCTACAGCTACGGGCTGCTGGTGATTGGCAGCTCATCACAGCAATGCACCTGCTCATGCATCATGTCGGGTGCAGTTTTTTTGTGAAACATCAAATCACCCAGGCGACTCAGCCCCCTTACAGCCTAGATTTGGCACCTGTGACTTCTGACTTTTCTCAATACTAAAATCACCTTTGAAAGGAGAGAGATTTCAGACCATCAATGAGATTCAAGAAAGTACGGCAGTACAGCTGATGGTGATTCCAACAAAGAATTTTTCAGAGTGTTTTAAACAGAGAAAGAGATGCTGGAAGAACTGTGTGAGGTCACAAGGTGCGTACTTTGAAGGGGACTCAGATGTCATTGTCCTATACACAATGTTTCTTATATCTTGCATCTTCTTCAATAAATGTCTGTAACTTTTATAGTGTGTGGCTGGATACTTTCCGGACAGACTTCATCTCTCTCTCTCTCTCTCTCTCTCTCTCTCTCTCTCTCTCTCTCTCTCTCTCTCTCTCTCTCTCTTATTTGCTTCATTTTACTAATAAGTGACAATTTTTCATTTCTCTTTTTCTTACATAGTTTTCTTTATTCTTATTTTTCTCCATTTCTGTTCTTTTGATCAGATAGTATTTATTAAATGTTTGTTTCTATGTGGCTCCTCGCCAAGCTCTGTAGAAACTGTCCACGTCTTTCAGAGCTTGTGTGGTGAGACAGACAGTGATGCCAATAGGCACAAGTTAGGCAAACGTTAAGCTCCACAATGTTTTTAAATATAGGCAATCATTCCCTTCTTTAGAACCGTTCTCTCTGAAATCCACAACTTTCCTTCCTTTTGCATTTCTGATGTTTTCCTTTCCCAGTCCACATTGCTGAATCTTTCCATAAATTGTGCTTTGCGTGAGATGTCCTCTAGGTTTTTAAAGTCAGTTTAATTGATGCATCTTATCGATCACATTATTTTTACAGAATATAAGTGTCCCTTTGCACAGGAGGGTAGGAACACCTCACTCTCCCCAGTCTTTCACTTTGCTGCCCCTGGTGGCCACTTGGTACGATAGCTTGTTGTGCCTTGACTCATGCAGAAGCCTGCTGAAAGCAGGAAGCCTTCAGGTTCCCACTTAACAGGATAGACTTTAAACCTTGGCAATACGCATGGAAAATGGTGGCTGAGGAATCTTACTATAGAGCATATAGAGAGCAGTATGAATGTTCTTACTAAAGTGAGCTTTAAAATAAATGGCATGTGTCTAAACCTATTTATTTTACTTATTTATTATTAATTAATTAATTAATTAATTTTGCAATATACCTTTTAGCAGAAATAGGCTCACAGAAACAAAGTATATATTTAATAAAAAATTAATCCTTGTCCCACTATCTCATTCTTAAAAGCAATTTGAAGATGAATTTACAACTTGCACAACATATTTGTCAACAGTTGCTATACAGCACAGGGCCCCTGACCACATGAAAACTAGGTAACGCAAGTTGGCTGCAGCAGGGTCAACGTTCACTTCCACGTTTGTAATCATTTTAAAAAGACTGTGGTGTTTACTACATAAGGCTGTAAAATGTCTATTGCCATATTCTGAAGGATGACTTTTCATTTTCACCCAATGACTATTCTTCTAATTTAATTTCACTTATTTTTATATGAGAGCATTGTTTCCATAAAATAAAAGCAGAACTTTGTTTTACCCTAAAGCAGAACTTACAAATTCACTCACTTTTTAAATCCCAAAATTTCCTAAGACCATAGAAAAATTACAGTGATAACAATGTGTTGGCTATGTTAGTACATGAAAGCCTTCCTGAATGGTTAGATGGTATTCAGTTTCATATGTCATCAGAAACTTTAAAAAACAAAATAAATTAAATTCTGGTAATGGTTGCTTTTCACCTTTTAATTTTGGAATAAATGTAAAACTTTTATTGTTTCTTTTGTTTATGGTGAAACATCTGACATTACTACTAATGCTTTTAAAAATGTATTTTAAAAGTTCATCACTAAAAGTAAATGTGTGCATCCATGTAATGGTAATACAAATACTAAATTTGGTGGAACATAGCATAGAAATATAAAATTGCCCAACTAAATTAATAAATCTATAAAAAATAACTGTTCTTGGAATTGACTTTAGTGCAAACATCCAAATAATATGTGATATGCCACCAATCAAGTAAAAGCTGTTTTCAAAATTTATAGTACTTTACATTTATTTATTTAGTTGGTAAAAAATTATTATGTACCTTAGGTAAGTCTTTGCATTCTATTAACTGAAAATCAGTTTTCCACATCTTATTCAACCTAATGAATCATACATTTGTGATTTTATCTACATGCTTGCATATTATGCTACTGAAGAAAACCTTCCTTTCATATGTATTTGGTGCAGTTCTATAGTGGATGACTCTCCAAAAATAAAAATATTCTCAATCTAAGATTAAAATGGAGCAAATACATTAATGTCAAGTTTCTTGTACCACTTTGTAAAAGATTCCGGTAAAAATCAAGACTGAATGCTGCTTAACACACAAAGAGAATGAGACCTCTGCCACAGTTTCAGTCAAACTTTTTTTAACTTTAATTTTTGTTGACACCATTATAAATGTCCCTATTTCCCCCTCTTTGCCCACCTCCACCAGCCCCCACCCCATCTCCCTCTGGCCATCACCACACTGATGTTTGTGTCTATGGGTTTTGCATGCATGGTCTTTGGTTAATCCCTTCACCTTCTTTCATCCAGCCCTCCTCCTCTCTCCTCTCTGACAGCTGTCAGTCTTTTCCATGTATCCATACCTCAGTTTCTATTTTGTTTGTCAATTTATTTTGTTCATTAGATTCCCCATATAAGTGAGATCAAATGGTGTTTATCTTCTTCTGACTGCCTTAATTTCACTTAGCATAATACTCTCTAGGTTTATTCAGATTATAGGAAAAGGTGAGAATTCCTTCTTTTTTTATTCCTTCATAGTGTTTCATTGTGTAAATGTACCATGGCCTTTTTATCCACTCGTCTACTGATTGGCACTTGGGCTGTTTCCAGATCTTGGCTATTGTAAATAATGCTACAATGAACATAGGGATGCATACAGTCTTTCCAATTGGTGTTTTAAGATTCTGAGGATATATTTGCAGAAGTGAGGTTGCTGGGTCAAAAGACAGTTTCATTTTTGTTTTTTTGAAGAAACACCAATTGTTTTCCACAGTGGCTGCACCAGTCTGCATTCCCAACAGTGCGCTAGGGTTCCTTTTTCTCCACATCCTCACCGCCACTTGTAGTGTGTTGATTTATTGATGGTAGCCATCCTGGCAGGTGTGAGGTGATATCTTACTGTGGCTTTCATTTGCATCTCTGTGATGATTAGTGATGCTGAGCACTTTTTCATATGTCTATTAACCATCTGCATGTCCTCTTTTGAGAAGTGTCTATTCAGGTCCTTTGCCAAATTTTTAATTGGATTGTTTGTCTTCCTGGTATTGATTTGTTTAAGTTCTTTACATATTTTGAAAATTAACCCCTTATCAGATTTATCATTGGCAAACTCGTTCTCCCGTACACTGGGTTCTCTTTTGATTTTGTTGATGGTTTCTTTTGCTCTGTAGAGCTTTTCAGTGTAATGCAGCCCCATTTGTTTACTTTTCCTTTGTTTCCCTTGCCCCAGGAAATATATCAGCAAAAATATTGCTCTGAGAGGTATCTGAGATTTTATGCCTATGTTTCTTCTAAAATTTTTATGGTTGTGTGACTACATTTAAGTCTTTTATCCATTTTGAGTTTATCCTTATGTATGGCATAAGAATGATGTAGCATTTGAGTTTATTTTTACTGCAGTTTTCACATATGAAATGTGGTATTGTACCATCATAAAGAACAGTCACATTCTTCATTTGCATAAGAGATTTAAATGTTGGACTCAGGTACAGGAACTACCTCTTGGGGCTTAGCAATATACAAATGGATAGACAAAATTGCCTTAGGAAATATTTCACAGCTATTTGACTAAACATTTAAACATTTTTAAACAGTTATTTCACAACTGTTTGACTAAACATTTTAAAACAATTTTAACAAGCTCTAGGATTGAAGCTTATTTATGTAATGAAAACTAGCTGCTATCTATCATCTGACCCATGTTCTGTGGCCTGATTTGAGGATTCTTTGTTGAATCTTTCTGGTTCTGATTTTCCGATTCATTTGAAGAGCCTTGGCCAGAAGCATCATTATCAAATCCCTTCTCCAAACTGTGATCAGACTCGGCACTTGGAGAAGCTGGAAGCAAGTCAGTATCAGAACCTCCCGACTGGCTCTTTTAATTGTATTTTTGTTTAAAATAAAATTCATTTAAAATGTTCAACAAATGGAACATTAAAACCTTTAGTGTAGAGACTTTAGTAAATTGCAGTTATTGAAAAAAATTCTTGCAAACTGGAAGAGCCTAGAATTTATTCCTATAACAGCAAAAAAAAAAAAAAAAGCATTAAATTATGCTAGTACAAATGGATTATAAAACCTAATTCTGAAAGTTTATATATTATTTGCAGTATCTTGACTTGTGAAGGAAATATTTTGATGGAGTTTACATTTTTAATTGGATATATTTATATTTCTTGCTAAAGTGGAACAAAATTGATAAAGTCTGTGATTTGCATTATTTAAATTTAGAAAACAAAGTTTTCATGGGTAGAAACAACTTATTTTATGTGTATTTTATTGTAAAATGGTATGTAGCAAATAAAAATATTATAAATGGAGGCAGTGTCAATCTTTTGAAAAATATTTAGACTGAAATATTTATACATTTCAACATGAAAAATAGAAAAAATGTGAATATCTCCTTTTTGATGAATTTGATTTGATCTTACTAGACACCTCAGCATTTGTAGGGAGAGTATTTTCTTCATTAAAATATTTAAAAATATTATGGTCTAGAGAGAATTATTATTTCCAGATGCAGAAAATTTTAACTTTATTAACATAAAATGCAGCTTTGACGATAACTTATAAAGAAGATTTTAAAAATTATGTTAAAAACAAATTTTTAACAAAAAGTGCTTAACATTGTAATAGAGAGGGTTATAAGTCACTATAACCACATTTGTATAAAACCTAAATCTATGTAGAAATCATTCTGCTGATATATTTTTTAAATTTCAGAAAATCAAATCAGAGACTATTATTTTTTACTCAAAATAGACAGGCATAAATTTTAGAAATATTTTTGTTTTGAAAATATAATAAAGCAATTTTATAGATGTAATAATATTTTTAAAAATCTGTAAATTACTTTTTAAAATATTCTGGCTTTAGCTATGATTAAATTTCAGAACAACTAGATGAATGTTTATCCGACAGTTACCCAAACCAAGCTTTTCCTCAGTAAATATTTATAGATATTTATATATCAATATTTATCTATCATCTCTCTATCTAACCTATCTATCATACTCTCTGGAAAATATCTGTAATTGTAGTCTCTGCTGCCAACTAAAAGGGAGAATATTTGAGTTAAGAAAAGGTAAGCATATTGAGGGAATTGGTGAGAAAATTAAGGATAGATTTCTGAAGAGAATTTTCCAGGTTCTTCAGAATTAGAGGGAGAAAAAATATGTGGCTTTTTTTTTTCCCAATTTGAAAGGTGGGATGAAGATACTTGAAGTACCAGGATCAGAGAATAAAGAAACCCTGAGTTTAACTTGAGCAAATCTCCATCTTTCTAATGCACCTAATTTATTAGTTAGTCCTCCAAGTGATTCACTGACCCATAGCTACATGTGAAAATGTGGAAATCACCCAGCCTAATTTTTAAAGCTAGGAATCAGGTCAAACACTTATTTTCAAAATGTCATGGTTGAGCTAAATTTCCCACTGAGTTCAGTTAAATTTCTTCTGGCGTATATTTCCCTTCTGGTGTCAGAAGCTCAAAGGCATGAGAGAGATGTTTAAAGAGGAAACTGTTATGTTGATTCTTGAGCATTAATACCAGTCTCCGTATGTATTACAGTTTATTTCTGACTGTGAAGGCAGATAAACCAGTTTAGAGAAAATTATTTTTCACACTTACCTTGAAATTCATGCATACATTCAATAAATATTTACTGAATTGTTTTATGTTAAAAAGTATTTATTGATGATGGCTATTAATAATCAATAAACAAGAAGTGCTAGCAGAGATGTGGAGAAAGGGGAATACTTGTGCACTGTTGGTGGGAACGCAGACTGGTACAGCCACTGTGGAAAACAGTATGGAATTTTCTCAAAAAATTAAAAATAGAAATCTTTTTTGACCCAGCTATTCTACTTCTGGGAATTTATCCAAAGAAATCCGAAACACTAATTTGAAAGACTGTATGCACCCCTATGTTCATTGTGGTGTTATTCACAATAGACAAGATACGGAAGCAGCCCAAGTGTCCATCAGTAGATGAGTGGATAAAAACACGAGGTACATTTACATGATGGGTTGGTTACTACTCAGTCACAAAAGGAAGAAAATCTTAGCTTTTGCAACAGTATGTATGGAACCAGAGAACATTATGCTAAGTGAAAGAAGCCAGTCAGAGAAAGAGAAATACCATATGATCTCACTCATATGTGGAATCTAATGAAAAAAACTGAAGTAACAAGCAAAATAGAGACAGACTCATAGAGATAGAGAGCAGGCTGACAGCTCTGGAAGGGCAGGGTGTGGTATAGGGGGTGGAAGGATCCAACAGAAAGGAAAATGGACTCATGGACATGGATGACAGTGTAGTGATTATGGTGGGAAGGGGTAGGTGGAGGTGGAAAAAGATATAAGGCGGATAAATGGTAATGGAAAAAATGCAGTACAAATAAACTATTATAATGATAAATAATAAAATAAAAAGTGTTTATATCTCTATAGCATTAAAAGATCATGTAATATCTGCAGCTACTGGTACTCATTTTTTTCTGTTCATTATAATTATAAAGTGAATCTCCTTGAGATGACAGCTACACTATTTAGTTTTAAGTTACTTATTTAGTATTAATATTATGCATAATTTGTAGAAGATTCTGGCAAAATGATTGGTGTTACGAAGGTCCATTTTATGAGCAGAACTTGGCTATTGAGTAGAAGGTGAAGTGATTTGAGTGTTGCAAGGATTCCATTATTAGAAACTTCTGCCTTTAGATTCTAAAAACAATTTAGTATTGATCATGTTCTTTTTATGATGCCACTAGACCTGCAAAAGGACATTAGATGGTAAAGATGCAAGAGCTGCAGGTGGGCTGGTGTTTTACCCTTTTGATCCCTTTGTCAGCTTATCTATGAGGACTGCGTGATGGGAGAGACTTTATTTAAAGGTAATTCTGAACCTGAAAATTGTCCTCTTCCTGTTGAATTCATTATGTATATATAATTGCTTATCCTGAGATAGTAAATGGCAAAAAAGAAGCTGTTTCCTGATATTCTCAAAAGTAATGAATATTTTGAAGGGTACACATTACCAGAAAATACCATCCTTAAAATGAAGTATTTTGTATGTTTATGCAGAAACAGAAAAATAATGAATATTTTATGGCTTTAGAAACAACATTGACTATAAACTAAAGTCTTTAATGTAAGCAATTATGCATAGAGAATTTTCGGATGTTAGTTAATGGAGATTATGGGAAAATCAGTAAATGGCAAGAAAATGAAAAGATTAACAGAAGGTAGCAACAAATAAGATCAAAGCCAGGGTAAAGATATTCCTGTATAGAGACACTTCCTTTCGTCTCATTAGGCATAGTGAGGGGGATAATACTAGAATCATATTTCATTTGATCTGTATCTATTTTTCATGTATCATGAACCTGAGTTATAATTTGTTTCCACTTAAATGTACAATTTAAAGGTTTTTAAAAATGTATACTCTTCTGACATCATTGCTGCAATGAAACAACAAAACATATTCATCACCCTCAAGATGTCCTCTATGCTACTAGGCAAATGACAATTTCCTTTTTGTCACTATTGATTAATTTATACTTTCTGGGATGTTTGTGTTTATGTGTGTGTGTATACACATATACATGATGTGGCTACTTTTCTGTCTCTCTTTTTTGCTATTATCTATTTATCTACTCAGTAGATGGAAAGATACAATCATATAGTATGTACTCTTTGGGTATGGCTTCTGTCACTCTTCACAATTTGAGATTCATTTATTTTGCTGCATTATCAGTAGTTTTGGTTTGTTGTCTAGTATTCACTGCATGGATATGTATATTATATGCACTCATATATATTATTTACTCATTCTCCTATTGTTGAACATTTGAGTTGTTTAGCAATTTTTGGATATTGTGAATAAAATAGCTATGAGCATTCGTGTACAATTCTCCATGTTGACATGTGACAAACAATATATTAAAAACGAGCAAAAGTTTTGAATGGACACTTCACAGAAGATATATGAGTAAAAAGAATAAAGAAGCTCAATATAATGTATCAATAGGCGAATGCAGTCAAAACCTCTGTTAGATTACAATATATACCAATTAGAGTGACCAAAATGTTAATGACTAAAAATATCCAAGTTCTGACAAAATATAGTGGTGCTGGAATACTCATAAACTGCTAGTGAGAATGTAAAATTTTGCAGTCACTTGGAAAATTATGTGAGTTTCTAAAATAACTGAAAATACATCTATCATACAACTCATTTGGATCTCACCTAGGTATTTACTCAAAAGAAATAGTATTTTATTTTAAAAGCAGTATGTTGAGTTGAAATATGAGCTTTGTTATTCTGACCATGTGACTTTGGCAGGTTGATTAAGCGTCTTGAGTTTTCATTTTCTCACTGTTAAAAAATTGGGAATCAATAAGATATTTACGAAGAATTTTGCACTTAGACCTGGCCGGTGTAGCTCAGTGGATTGAGTGTGGGCCTGTGAATGAAAGGGTTGCTGGTTTGATTCCCAGTTAAAGCACATGCCTGGGTTGCAGCCAGGTCCACTCTATGGGGTGTGCAAGAGGCAACCACACATTGATGTTTTCCCCCTCACTTTCTCCTTCCCTTTCTGCACTGTCTAAAAATAAATAAATAAAATCTTAAAAAATAAAAAGAATTTTGTACTTAGAATACAAATACTCAATACATGCTAGTTACTTTCCTCCATATATTAATCATTTGTCTCTAAAACATTCAACTTGCAGCGTGGATTCATTCTAAATTATTTTATACATTTGTTTAAACTTTAAACCTCCAAAAAATTACTGAGCAAAAACATCTGAACCAGGTGAATATAACCATGGGAAATAATAAAAATTATTAAAGATCAGATAAAGTTTTTATCGTGCTGAATGTTGTCCACCTACTCTCCTACAAAAACAAGGCACAAGGTAAGGAGAGCACTTAAAATGTTGCTCAATGGCACATGCCACCAGTTTGGCTCAAATAAACTCATAACATAAAAGAAAAAGGCAATGGGTGTGCCCAGGGAGCTGGCTAGGACTCCAGCAGGCAGCAGGCACGTGCAGAGGCACTTACCTCGTACTTCTTTCTGATGGACTCTCTTGTGACCTTTGTAAAGTACAGCTTTAAAGACAATTGGAACACATTCTCTGCTTTACTTACATTATCCATATCTCTCCATATATATATATATATATATATATATTCAGACTTTAGGGTAAATATTCCAATAATTGTTTATTTAACCACTGGATGATTACTGAGTAACAAGAAAGTACTTGTCAAACCAGTCAGTAGGAACAGTAATTAGCTGTGGGACCTCACTGTAACCTCAAGGAAATAGGACAGGATGGTGTGAAACATATTATTAACTATGAGCTGCAAATCAAAAGGTTGTAGGTTTGATTCCCAGTCAGGGCACATGCCTGGGTTGCAGACCAGGTCTCCAGTAGGAGGCGTGAGAGAGGCAACCACACATTGATGTTTCTCTCCCTCTCTTTCTTCTTCCCTTCCCCCTCTCTAAAAATAAATAAAATCTTAAAAAAAAAAAACAAAAAAAACTATGAGCAGAGTGTTACAGAAGTTGAGATTCAAAGTTACTCTCATTGGGGAAGACATTAATGATAAGGAGGTGTATGAAGACACCGCTGGGCATTTCTGACATATGTGTGATAGTGATTTTATGAGCAAGGGTAGGAAGAGAGGAATCCTTAAAGTCAAACTAAAAAATAGTGCAGTCTGGCTGATGTGGAAACTTAACATATTTGAGGAGGGTTCAAGAAGTGTGGCAAGATAAGCAATGGCCAGAGGGCTAAGGGAATACCATTTATACTTCAGTTATAAGGAACTGTTGAACGTTTTACTTGTGGCCACAGTATGAACAAAAATGTGTTTAAGGAAGAATAAATCTACAAGCAGTTTAAGATAGATTGAGCATCTGAGCATCTGGAAGAAGCACAGACACCAGGCGAATATTTAGGTGACTTTTGTGATAATCTGGGATAAATGTTAATCTTTTAATTCATTACTTTTTACTGTATTCCTGCTCTGTGGCCTTTCATAGTCCTAGCTTTGGAATAATCCTTATTCCCTTGACTTTGCAATGTACTTGACTTACTGTGCAAAAGCTGAATTATCAGAAATGTGAGTTCATATCTGTTCACCTTAGAGAAACATCACAAAATGAAGGACTTGTTGTACTTCTTAGAAGGGACAAAATGTGTGACTACAAAGAATTACCAGCAGTTGTCATTGTAGAAGGAAGATTTTCTCTTTGTTGTATTGTATCCACCGAGGAGCAATGGAAGGCCATGTTATTTAAAGTACTGATATGTTATAATATTTGTGTCAACTGTCATATCAAACGTTATTTTGCCTGACACTCTCTTCATTTCCTGTTTCTACTCAGTCAATATAGCAGAACATAAACAAACTAATAAATAATAGTGAAAATACTTAAGTGTCAAGGACAGGTTTGCCAAAATACTGCCATATAACCCTTTGTATGTTTGATTGCATGTGTTAAAGTGATGTATTTATTAGATGATTTGACATTTGTGGTCATTTTATACTTATTAAAAGCAATCATGGAGAATAATTCTCATGTAATGTCTTTGTTTGGGTGTTGTTTTACCAAACTGGATTATTCCTGAGAATCATCTGGTTTCTCAAGTGCCCCATATACTTACAAACATTAAAGAAAAGAGTGATAAAGAGCAACTTTTCTTTTAAAAACTGTTAACAGAGATGAAATTTGTTTTCCGCAATAGTTATCCAATTTAAGGTTTTTTGCTCATAACTTACTCTTGAGCAATACAGAATTTCCACATATTTACCTCGGAATAAACTCTCAGAAACACTGGCCTATCTGAGAGGGTCACACATACCACCACACAAATGATAGTCACATTTTGAAGTTGCTAAGAACATATCAACAAAGTCTCATTGAGCACTACATTGGTGTTAACCCTCTGCTCTACCAAATTACCTCAAAGAAGTTTCACTAACACCACCAGCAAAACAGTTTCCTAGAAAATAAACTTATAAACTATGTAATTCCTTTCTTTTGAAGTCCCTAAGCCTTTATCAAAAATTTAACGGTGGTCTTCTCCTATGGAGCAGCTTTTCCACATAATCTTTGCTAGCTTTCTGTTTTTTTCCAAAGAATTCACTCCTGAATAAAATAAACTAACACTGAAATCAAAATTGCCATATAGGGTGAAGCCATAGAAAATGCCTTTATCAACATTTCCCATTAATCCTACTTCTTCTTCCTTCCTTTCCTCTGTATGGTGGATTCAGCAGCATACTGAGGACAGCTACAGACAGGACTTCCTTTCACTTGCTTCCTAACTGTGGGCTAATATTGAAGAAAGCCCTGCTGTGTTTGATGACTGCTATCACATTAACTTTTGACTAATGCTATTTCCCAAGAGTACCTGAGTGCCATTTGGCAGACAAATAAAGCAGGAATTTAAACAAGAGTTTAAAGATTTCTGAGTATAAAACAGATTTCTGGTTCCACACTTCCCCATCACCAATGACCTTATAAAACTGAGCTACATGCATGTGATTTTCTTGAGTTGAACAAGACCATACTTGAGTGAACATATTGGCAAATTTATTTCCCTCATCACTATGTATTTTCACACCCAAACCCACCTCTCATGTCCACTCTAATCCTACTGCCTCCCACTTAAACTGGTAGAATTAGCTGATAATTTATAAATCTGGCTTCCTGTCATTGTAAAACTGATCTAATTTAAAAAAATATATATATAATGCATGCCCTGGCTAGTGTGGCTCAGTGGATTGAGTGCCGGCCTGTGAAAGAAAGGGTCACCAGTTCAATTCCCAGTCAGGGTACATGCCTAGGTTGTGGGCCAGGTCCGCAGTTGGGAGCATGCCAGAGGCAACCACACATTATGTTTCTCTCCTTCCCTTTCTAAAAATAAAGAAATAAATCAATCTTTAAAAAATTAAAAAAAATCAATCTAATGCCATTTTACACTACTTAAGGAGAAAGGGAAAATTGAATTGCCTCCAACAGGTCTCAAGAATTATATATTACTGAAAACACAAATGATGTTTATATTGCAAGCATTTTAATTTAACATCTTCATGTGTAGTCTAAAAATGTTAGATAATAAAATATAAGCTAGTTAATGACAAACCAGTTACCTAAAATATAAAATAATTCACAATTTTCTTTGTTATAGAGAACTATCACACAGTTGTTTTACAGCTTAGAAAACCTTACTTTTAAAATTAGTTTTTAAATTAAACCAAGCATAACACCTGAGTTTCAAATCATGAGATTAGCTATGTTAGATTATATCTCCAAAGATCTTTTTTGGTCTTTGTTTCAATTCATGCTTTTAATTTCATCAATTGCAATTTCTGTTGCCCATTTAAAAGAGAACAAAAGCTTTGCAATAGAACTTAGAACAATAGTCCTTAAAAAGACTATTTCAAAAATATTATTTTTATTGAATATAGTGGGGTGACATTGGTTTGCAAAACCATACAGGTTTCAAGTATACAACTCAATAAAACTTCATCTGCACACTGCATGTGCTTGTATCACTCTAAGCAAAGTCTCCTTCCATGCCCATCCTCCCCCTTTGCCCACCTACACCTACCACCCACCCACTTTCCCTCTGGCTATCACCACACTGTTGTCTGTGTCTATGTGTTATGTATAAATGTTTATTGGTTAATCCGTTCACCTTCTTTCATCCAGTCTCCTCAACTGCCCTCCCCTCTGACAGCTGTCAGTCTATTTAATAAAATGAGAAAAAGTCTATGTTTCATAAGTGGATAACTACATGAACAGCAAAATCACATACATGTGTTAAATATATCTATATAGAACCTGTGCACCCCTATGTTCATAGTGGCACTATTTAAAACAGCCAAGCACACTGGAGACAGCCTAAGTGCTCACCAGTAAATGAGTGGATCAAAAAACTATAGTACAATTACAGGATGGAATACTACACAGCAGAAAGAAAGAAGGGACTACTACCTTTAGCGACAGCATGGATAGAAATGGAGAATATTATGCTAAGTGAAATAAGCCAATCAGTGAAAGACAAATACTATATGATCTCACCTATAAGAGGAATCTAATGAATAAAATAAGATGAACAAAAGAAAACCACAGGCATGGAAAGGTGGAACAGACTGAAAGTGACCAGAGGGGATGGGGGAGGGGATAATGGTGGAATGAAGGGGAAGGGTCTACACAAAGAACATGTATGAATGATTCATGGGCATGGACAGGAGTGTGGGAATGGATCAACTGTGGGAGCAGGAGGTGCGAAGGGCAGAGGAGGGCAAAGGAAGGAAAATTGGGACAACCGTAATAGAATAATAGTCTCAATTATATATAGATACATTTTATTTGTTTTTTTATTAAATCACAATAAAATGATTCAATAAAAAATAATGTAAAATATATCTATATACAATTATACATCAAAATATTAATAGTGGTTACATCTGAGTTGGGATGAAAATACTGGTTATTTTTGTTTTCTAATTTTTAAACTTTTTCATCCCAAAATTTCTACAGAGAAATTACTAATAAACTGCAAAGAAAATAATATCTTAATCTTAGGTGAAACCATGAATGTGTCACAGTATCACACAATCTCATACATGGTAGGTATTCAAAAAACAACACATTCCTTCCCTACTCAGAGAGTATCAAGGAAATGGGTAAAGATTTATTTTATCAATCAAAATGTATTCAAATTGTTTAGAAAGCAATTGTGCTCGAGTATCTTACAGTCTTGGCTAAGAAGAACGGCATAAAACTTAGAGACAGGGGTTAGCCCTGGGCATGAGGGCCTTCACAGGAGAAAGTTAAAATGAGTCATTGATGCACTAGAGTCTAATTAAGCAAGTGAAGCATGAGGGTGATATCATCAAAAATTGTTCTAATGGTAGGGAAGCGATTAGGGAAACTATTGCAATGGTCAAGTTCACTTATAATGAACACATGAATAAGAAACTGTACATTAGCCACTGAAAGCAAAGTTTTATCTGGAACATATTTTTTTCAATATAATAAGCAAAGTTAATGCTTACTCCAATTTGCTTTGTGGAGAAAAGTGAAAGGTTAAGGTTTTAAGTGACCATAAAACTCAAAAAAAATTTTTTTGTATCAGGCAAATACTGTCATCAAGGCGATACAAACAAATTGAAAGTAAAAATTTTACTTAGTTAATAATTTTGGCTTCACCTAGGATATATAGATAAACATAATTCTATTTAAGCAAAATGATAATTGCATAATTGTCTTTAACTCTTACACACCTCTCTTCACACATCTGACCTTCGGGGCTTTTCTATGTTCTGTTTTGTCAGGGTTCATCTCACTGATAAATTAATGGAATGCAATAATCAGCTGTAATACCTTTAGCAGAATATCACTCCATTTACTCATGAGTTCGTCATTCATTTATTTATTAATATACATTTATGGCATTTTTTCAAAAAGTTTTTTTAAGTGCCTAATAACTGTAAGGTAGTGTTCTAATGGATGGAGATAAATAGGAAATTAAGTTAGAAAAGTTTCCACACTCCTAGAACTGATATTCTAAAAGAGGAGAAATAGACAATAAATAGGTTACATAATTGGGCTGGGGTGTGCTGGTGCATATTTAACTCACAATGTGAGAAAAATGTGTAAGGAAAATACAGTGTGGCCGCTGCAAGGCCACTTGCTAAGCTTCCCCTGTTGCACTCAGTGGTGTTGCTGGCTGTGTGGTTTGTCCCTTGGCTTTAGGTAAGGCTTCTGGTAATCGTGTCATTTTCTCTCAGTTGCCTTAGGCTCTCCTCAGGTCTCGTTGGCCGTGGACACTGAGCCTCTTTTTCTCTTCTCTAGCTCATTCAGGCACCTGGGGGTTACCCCAGCCTCTTTGTGGGCCAATCTCATTCCTCTGCATAGCAGAGGTGTCCAACCCTCAGCCCGTGGGCTGCCTACAGGATTGCTATGGATATGACTCAACACAAAATTGTAAATTTACTCAAAATCTGTTTTTTTTGCTCTTCAGTTTTCATTAGTGTTTGTGTATTTAATGTGTGACCCAAAACAACTCTTCTTCCAGTGTGGCCCAGCGATAACAAAAGTTTGGACACCCCGGTCTGTAGAACCTCTAACAGGCTGCTAGTTTCCTACAGGTGCAAAGAGCGGCACAATCGGGATAAACCTGTGTATGAATCTTCCTCATCAGGCTAGACCGTCAAGGTTATTTTGCTATGTCAGGTTGGATGCAGATATTGAGAGAGAAAACATTAAGAAACCTTAGTTTCAATTGCTATTTGAAAACCAGGAGTCTCAATATAACAAAGCTGTAAAATTGTCCAACATAATCAAATTTAAGGGGATCTCAAATAAAAATAAGAGATTTTCTAATTACAAAATCTGAATCTAAACTTCATGTGGAGAAATAAACAATCAAGGGTATCCATCAAATTTCTGAAAATGAATAATGTTGAAAGACTAGCTCGACAATATTATAACACATATTATGCCATTATAATGATTTTTAAAATCCTGTTATGTTGATGCATAAATTAAGATTGTTATAGAGATAAACCTACAATTACGTCCAAATACATTTAGAAATTTAATAAAAGATAAAGTTGAAGTTTCATTTTAGTAATAAACAATATTTCAACAATTCTGTAGATCCATGAAAAACATAAATTCAAACTCCACTGTTGCTCCAGGGAGAATTCCATATAGATTAAGTATTTAAATATAAGGATAAAAATCACAAAAATTCCAGGAGAAATCATGAAAGAATAATTTTTAAAAATATCTAAAAAATGGAGTAGGGTTTTTCACTGAATCCATAAAAGATTAAAATGAAGATATGCTTTTAATTTTCATAGCAAAATCAACATCAGCATAGTCAGACAAATATTAATTTGAAAAATATTTGCAACTCATATCACACGGGACTAATATCATAACACATGAACAGCTTCTCTAACTAATAAAGAATAAACACGGCAAAGTAATAGCACATAATGAGATAATATTGGGCAAATGTCTTCACAGAAAGTTAATTACAAATGTTTAATCCTATAAAAATGTGCAAAATCAATTTTTTAAAAACCATGTACATTATAACTGCTATTATACTTCACCTATTTTATTGGTTAAAATATTGGTCAGGATATGAAGAATTATAAACTGTTGTATATTGCACAAAACTTAGCTATTTAAGTTGCATTAATTCTCCGGAATACTTCTGCTTAGTCCTCGCACATTGTTTTAAAATGATCCATACCAGTTTTCTTGCCCATTTGAATTTTTTCTTGTCCTTCCTGACCACTCTCCTTCATATTAAATCTTTTCTTCTTTTGAACTCTATGAAACTTGCATATTATATTCTATTTTTAAATTATATATGTTGTCAAACTATACTGTAAACATTAGGAAGTTTAAATCATATCATATTTTTTAGTAAACCCAATGCCTGAACTTCATATTTGTTAATAATAGAATATTTAATGGTATTAAACACTACAGTTTTCATTGGTTTCAAATCTTTTCTCATTTGGTACTATAATTACCTCTAGGGCTGAGTATTTCTATTTGTTCTACTGATAAATAACTGAATCAGGCAGAACCCACAGCAGAGGAGTTTTGTGGTGGAGAGATAAGTAGATGGATAGATATCAATCTTGGCCCTTTTGCTTACCGGTCATGTAATTTAGTTAGTATCTTCACCTTTAGTAATTGAGCTAATATCTTTAAGTAGGTATTCTTATCTATCAAATGGAAATAGCAATAATACTTACCTCGGGGTTTTTAGATGGAATAAACAAGAAAATGACAACAGAGCATTTGGCACATGACTAGTCATATAAAAATGCTCATGTAGTATGACTATTACCAATTTTTAATAACAGGGCTTTTGTTTATTTCTCTTTACAATGTGTCATTCTGATTCAGCCCCTTGTAGGGAATTCAAAATGCTGGTAGTGGGTCATTTTTGGTGATAGATCTTGGTGAATTCAATAATATATTTAGTGCCTTACCAATGCACTTTTCTCATATGTAATTCAATCAAAGAATCAATAACAATCAGGTAAAATCAAAGTTGGCATTGAATAACTTTATTATTCATTATTACTCTAACATCAGCTATTCACATATATTCTTTGTTGCATGTACACAGTACCTGAGTGATACTTTGTTTGATTAGCAGCTATTCTTTTTTTTCTAAGGCTTCATCAAAACATTTGTCCAGTATCAATATGGATTTCTCTCTCTTTTTGTTTTTGTATAAAATATAACCTTGCTCATTCACACAGTTTAATTTTTTGAATTACCATATCTTCTTGTCAGAAGTCTTAAATCTAATGAAATAATAGATCATCAATTCCTATTGTGGAGAGACTGGATGTATGAAGTCAGTTTCATTTAGATTTCTATTGATGTGAAAGAGAAAGTTTTTTTATCTTTCCTAGCTACTGAGTTATGATTGATACATATATACAAATTCAGGCAAAAATATTAAATGTCAAATTTTTGAGGCAAGGAATTTTTTATTTAATTAATATTTCTCTTTTAATTATGAATAATGAAAACAAAATTACACTATAAACACAATAATTTTAGCAATAATGTAGTTATAATTTACTATATAATTGTAGTGAAAATTTTTCCATTTTCAGAATAATTTTTTTCTTAATCTGGAAGTGAAAAATAATAATTTCATGTTCACAATAGCTTATAAATTAGATAGCTTAAACTCCCATAAGAGAAGAAAACTTAAAAGAAATCTATATTTTAGAATAACATATTGATATTTAACTAAGAGATAAATTTTGCATCTGTCTTCCAACACTGATAAATAATTGAAATTCAGTAAGACTGCAAGAAATTAGAAATCTCTAATAGATGCATGTACATTAAAATATATCTTTTATAGAAACAACTTCTCTAGGCCCAAAGATGAAGTTCTGAAAGTCTGAGGCATGATGGCAGAACCTGGTGTTTAGTTGTCACGGGACAATGAGATGCTTAAATTGAATTATCTGAATATATTTATTCCTTCAATATTTTAAAAAAAATATTTACTCTGCTGGACAGCACTGCCCTGGAAGTAAAGAATACTTTGGTAAAGTGAAGTACCATTTGGTTAAAAACATCTATTTAGATATAAAAAAATAGCCAAAATATTTTATAGCTATATCTTCTCAGTTATATTGGGTAAAATGTATGAAGTGCTTGATATATTTCAAGCTCTGGATTATGCACATTATTTACATGAAAATGCCTTGTCACCCTTAGATGGGCAGAATTGCCTTACTGATTTAAATGAAAAAAATTGAGGTTTAGAGAGATTAGATAATATGCTCTATTTTAGCCAGCTAATCAGAGAAAAAAAACTTACAAATTTGAATCCCAAGTCATCTCCATGTGAAATTGTATAAATGCCTCCATCTGCAATCGTTAGTATATAGATGCATAAAGGGAATTGTTATTTGTTGTTGTTTTCTGATGAGAGGGGAAGTGGTTAGGAGAGCCCATGCTCAAGTATTCTGTTTTAAACTTCTGTAAAGAACTGAGTCTCCCCAGAAAGGAGGTACCCGATTTGAACCCCCTCATCGCCCCTCTCATCGCCCCTACAGCACCTCTCTTTTCGTTCTAGTGGCCCTAGGTCCATTTTACTATTTCTCCCCTTAAGAACATGCCTTGAATGATGTCATTCAACCCTTGAAAGATTGTTAGGCAAGTTGTAGAACATGTTTCCAGGCCACTTCCTTCTCTAACCTGTGAACTAGAGCATGCCAGTTAAATTTGTATTTCAGACAAACAACAAATACATTTTTAATATAGATGAAGTAAAAGAAAATGTATCTAAAATTTAAATTTCAGAGGGCCTACTGTATTTTTTCTGAAACTCCAGCTCTGTGGAATGTCTACACAGAAGTAGACAGGCCTATTGGTTAGATCGACAGATATATGGTCAATTTGCAGGTGGTTTCTGCTTGTTCTTAAATTTTTACTGATGTTGTAACCAATGCCCCTTCTGAAGAACCATGAAAAACTGTCCTGGAATTATTCTGCATGGCTCCATATAGAATACCCTTTATTAAACCAAATGTCTTTTTAAAGTATATTTTATTAATTATGCTATTACAGTTGTCCAACTTTTTTCTCCCCTTTATTCCCCTCTGCCCTGTACTCCACCTCCCTCTAGCATTTCCTCCTCCTTAGTTCATGTCCATGGGTCATATGTAAGTTCTTTGGCTTCTCTATTTCCTATACTATTCTTGACCTCCCCCTGTCTATTTTGTGCCTACCAATTATGCTTCTTATCCCCTTTACCTTTTCCCCCATTCTCCCCCCCACCCCCTCTGCAACGATAACCCTCCATGTGATCTACATTTCTGTGATTCTGTTCCTGTTCTAGTTGTTTGCTTTTTTTAGGTTCAGGTGTTGATAGTTGTGATTTTATTGTCATTTTACTGTTCATATTTTTTATCTTCTTCTTTTCTTGGATAAGTCCCTTTAACATTCCATGTAATAAAAGGGCTTAGTGATGATGAACTCCTTTAAATTGACCTTATCTGGGAAGCAATTTATCTGCCCTCGCATTCTAAATTATAGCTTTGCTGGATAGAGTAATCTTGGATGTAGGTCTTTGCTTTTAAGGATTTCTTTCCAGCCCCTTCTTGCCTGTAAAGTTGCTTTTGACAAGTCAGCTGACAGTGTTATGGGAACTCCTTTGCAGGTAACTCCCTCCTTTTCTCTTGCTGCTTTTAATATTCTCTCCTTATCTTAAATCCTGGCTAATTTAATTATGGTGTGTCTTGGTGTGTTTCTCCTTGGATCCAACTTCTTTGTGGCTCTCTGGTCTTCCTGGACTTGCATGTCTAGTACCTTTGCCAGACTGGGGAAGTTTTCCTTCATTATTTGTTCAAATAAGTTTTCAATTTATTGCTCTTCCTCTTCTCCTTCTGGTACCATTATGATTTTGATGTTATAAAGTTTAAAGTTATCCCAGAGGTACCTAAGCCTCCCCTTATTTTTTTGAATTCTTATTTCTTCATTCTGTTCCCATTGAATGCTTATGTATTCCTTCTGTTCCAAATTGTTAATTTGAGTCCTGGTTTCCTTCCTTTCACTGTTGGTTCTCTACATATTTTTATTTATTTCATTTTGCATAGACTTCATTTCTTTCTTTATTTGCAACTATACTCAATCATTTTGGTGAGCATCCCGATTACCACTGTTTTGAACTCTGCATCTGACAGGTTGGCTATCTCCTCATGGTTTATTTCTCTTTCTGGAGTATTGATACGCTCTTTCATTTGGGCCATAGTTCTTTGTCTTGGTGCACCTGTTATGTTGTTAGCAGCAGAGCCTTAGGTGTTTGCCAGGGCAGGGCAACTCACTTTGATGCTTGTGGTACTGTATGTGGTGGAGGGATCCGAGAGGGAACAATGCCAGTTGCTTGACTCTCACCCCGTTTTCAGTCATTTCCACAGATTGTGCCATTTCAGATGCTGATTCCTGGGTAGGTGGGTTTGTATATATGCGACAATCTTGTGGGCGCCTCCAACATACTCTCCTGTGGGACTGGGAGTTTCTTCCTCTGCCAGCCACTGCAACCCCCACAGGTTTTCACAGAGGTTTTGAGGCCTTTATTTCCCATGCTGGAAACCTGAGTTGTATAGTCTGTTCCCCCCGGTTTATCTGCACATGAATGTGGGATAACCCCATCTGCCAGCAGTTGCCTTGCCCACTGGGTACACCAGCCACTTTGTGAGCATCCTCAGCTCCCTCCCTCTGCCACTCCTACCAGAATGAATGAATGTTTTCTTTGACTCCTTTGTTGTTGGACTTCCATACAGTATGATTTTCTAGCAGTTCTGCTTGTTTTTTGCTTTTAAATTGGTTGTTATACTTCTTTTGGTTGTGTGAGGAAGTGAAGCTTATCTACCTACTAATCCAAATGTCTTAAAGAAGTTGATCTTAAGCATGTGTGAGAATTTTACTAACAATGGAACCAGCAAGAAGACTAAATTGTGAAATAACTTAACAAAAGTGTTTGGGAAAAGAACTTATGTAGCTGTGAAGTAAATTGTTTGCATAAGATTACAAAGATAGTTCCACACTGCTTGGTTTACATTGCAGAATAAAAAAAAAATTATCCTAACCCCAGCAGGCCTGGTTCAGTAGACTGAGTAGCCAGACTGCAAAGCAAAGGGTCACTGGTTTGATTCCCAGTCTGGGCACATGCTTGGGTTCCAGGCCAGTTCCCCAGTAGGGGATGCGTGACAGGCAACCACACATTGATATTTCCCTCTCTTTATCCCTCTCTTCCCCTCTCTCTAAAAATAAATGAATAAAATATTTAAAGAATTATCCTACCTGTATCATCATATGAGGTAACATAGGTGGTAGGATCCATTGTCTGAGAATGCCAGGTGTGGATCATTAATCAGAAATAATGAACAATGAGCCTGTGGCTTTTCATCAGTTGTAGTGAGCAACAAATAATAAGCAATACAACTGAGGCTGTTGATCAGACATACTGAGCAAGAAAATTTCATTACTAATAGTGTCAAGGGCTAATTAGTAGAGATTCAAGTTACAAATTTCTTTCTTTCTTTTTTTTCCCCTCAAAGCAATTCTCAAATATAATTAAAAAATACCAATTCACATACTTTTGCTTTTTTTCGGGTTTGGAAAGATCATTTTAATTTAATTAGTGGACACTAATACAAGTTGAAATATTGATTTTTCTAGGCATCTTGGAATTTACAGAAGTTGTACAATACTGAGCAAAGATGAGTAGACAAATAAGGCCTGGTTTCACTTTGTTTGATTGTACCCCTAGAGAGACTAAGGACTTAGGTTTTCAGGATGAGACCTACATGCATGCTTCCTCACTTTTACTTTCTCCTTATTCCTTCTCTTAAATTGATCTCTTCCCTGTAAGTACTTGCCTATTCTAGAGTTCTTGCTACCAGTTTCTCCAAAGGTCTCAAAGCCCTTGTCCATTCTCTTGTCTAGAAAATTTTATAAATTTCACAATTATTTCTCATCCGCATGGTTTTTGTAGCTCTAGTTACAATGTGGACATATGAGCTCCATTTCTGAGGATAGTATCATAGAAAAATGCTGGGGAGAAAAGTATAACAATATCTAATAACATCAACAAACATCTAATTCACCTCTTTTCTTGGAGCATAAAAAGCTTTTTAAACTCTGGTTTCATCTCTAAATACTAGAAGAGCCTGACAACCAAGTATACCATTTAATAATCAGATTCATGTGAAACAGATGTTCTGAGAGGTTCAAATAATGTAGATTTTTGTTCTAAGCAAGCTGTTTACTAGCATAGGAAGAGAGAGAAGAAGTTGGCTAATTTCTTTCAAGGTGCCTGCTCTTTATGTCACTGAGAGCCAGGGGAAATAGAAGTGCATTTTAGCTGTAATCATTTCACTTTGTCGTAACTGAAAAATGTTTTACTCTTTTTCACAAGGCAAGCGTATAATAAATTATTAATTTAAATTATGTATTAACATGTGTGGGACACTCTCGGGTTGAAATAGAGACAAGGTAAATTTGAATAATTTCTTGAGTAGGGGCAAAAACCTGAGGAGATTGGAAATTAAATAAAAAGCCAAACTGCATAGGTACAGTAATACGTGTATTGATACACAAGCTTTATAGTTTTCAGATTTTACTCACAATAAATAAACTTGTTACAATGTGACTTAGAATACTGTCTTATTTTATAATAGAGTTATTGCTACAATGTTAATACTATATATTTAAATTTATAGTTAATATTAATTATGGAACTAGTTTTTTATAATAAATTCATGCTGAATATTGACTATGTGAAATGCAAGTGGATGCTTTGATCATGTGCTCAGAAAATATAAGAATATTAGGTTTATTATCAATTTTGAAATGTCTGTATCAACTCATCACAGCACTTCATATCCTTGAAGCTGCCTTTCACACTAAATTTACTGAAGGAACAATGTGTTAGATAAGGCTCTTCAAGCAGCCTAGTGATTAAAAATTTGTATGCTGGTGTTAGAAGAGGGTCAAAATACCTGCTCCGTCACTAACTAGCTGTGCACTCTCCCAGATGACGTTAACTCTTCTAAGCCTTTGTTTTTGCATATATAAAATGAAAATAATAGTAATATTGCACATTAAATTAATACTATATCATAGGATTGCATGTTCTTCAAATACTATTTGAAAATAATTTTAATTTATTTTTATTGTTCATTTCATCTTCAGAGTTTTTCTTGTTTTTCATAGCAGTTGGTGTCGCTTCCACAAGCCTCACTGATGTAGACATTGTCTTTTAAAATGGTGGTGTCCAGTCATGAGAACAGTCTCTCTGAAGTGCACCGGAATAGAAAAGATGCCCTCAAAATGTTTTCTCCTCAGATTTCCTCCTTGAAGCAATACCTCATGTATTTGGAGAAAACTTTGAAAAGAAATATTGAGTGGTGGTGCTGAGTGGTACATACATTTAAGTGACAAGGAAAGTGAATAAACAACTTTTAAAGCAGGCATGTTCATTTTAACTCCAGAACTAGAATGTTGATAAGCAGTATTAAGTTTTGTACCAATGTTTAGTAGGTAGAAATTATCAACACTACTGAAGAAAATTTCAATGCTCTTGGGAAAAGACGTTTAAAAGGGGAAGAGTCCTGGGGTTAATGGCTGAGAAGGACCGTTGTGAAACAACGAAAGCAATAACATTAGTAATAAAATAAGTTGTGCTTAATTATTACGACTTATAAAATGAATTTTTAATTATCAGGAAATTTATTTACATTAACAACACTACCGATTCCCTTTCCCCCAAAAAATCAATTTTTAAACAATCAACTGTCACTTCTATAATGCTCATTTATGTATTTGATGAAGTAGATTTCTAGGAATAAATCTCAAAGGCATATTGACTAGGCATAAGGTGAAAACAAAGGCAGTTCATTAGTTATAGACACCTTACAGTATCTGGTTTACAATCAAAAACCACCTATGTCAATAGAGCATGAAACTGAATTTATTTGGAGAGTAATTTATATTGGGTTGGCCAAAAAGTTCATTTAGTTTTTTCCATACTATGGCTCTAGGAGTGCTCAGTTGTCTTCAGCTTCCTTAAAACAATTTTGTTAGTTTGCTTTGTGACAGCTGTCATATCAGCATGTGTTAAAAACAAAAAAAAAATTATCAACATTAGTGAATCTTCAGCCCTTTTAATATTGAATATGGAAGAAAAAAGCAATGTTTTCAGCATATTATCTTTTATTATTTCAAGAAAGGTAGAAACACAACTGAAACACTCAAAAAGATTTGTGCAGTGTGTGGAGAAGGTGCTGTGACAATGGAATGTGTCAAAAGTGGTTTGTGAAGTTTCTTGGTACTATTGATATTTTAGCCAAACAATTTTTTTGCTGTAGGGCTGTCTTACACAGATTTTTAGCAGCAGGGTTGTGTGTATACTCTACACACTAGAAGCCAGTAACAGGAGATAGATGACAAACTCAAAATATCCAAATCAATAAAGTGATTGGTGAAAATAAAAAATCTATCTTTTATTTTATGGAAAAAAAAAAACCCTAAATGGACTTTTTGGCCTACCCAGTATATATGGTGTTGTAGTGAACATCTTCAATTGTCAAACATCCAGTTTTCCTTCTCCTTTGTAGCACAGACTGACTTTGTTTAGATGTTCTCCACTCCCTTAGAAAAACTTAAGGCTGGGTAACCCTGTCTCCAGTTCCAGGGGCAAATCATATGTGATCTAAGATAATTCTGATCTAGTTCTACATGTTTGTGGGTTAAGGGTGAGCATTTGAGTTAGTTCTGATGTACCTGATCTTCAGAGAAAGGATTCTCCCCATAGAATAAGGAACTTAAGAAACTAAAATATATTTGCTTGTTTTTAAAAAATAAAGAATGCCTAGAATGACCTGAAGCTATTCCTGAAGTCCCTCCAATCACCTTTACCTGAGAAGAGGTAGGGAAAGGCTCAAATGCTAAGGATGGAGGATAGAAAAGTGGTAGAAGTGATAGAAAGGATCTGAGACCTTGGGAAAAACACTGAGCATTTATGACACCTAGTCTGCAGCCAAGGTCTTATAGATTTTATTTTAGTTGAGATAATAGATTTTCTTTTAATTTAAGCCAGGGTGAAGTAGGTTTTCAATTACACATAACTGAAGATTTTCTAATGGATTCCGATATCCACAATTTGAAGTTATAGTCTCTTAATGTGGCTATCATTTTATTTTTTTCTATGACTGTTGTAAAATCATATTTCTGGAACACTGCTGGTGACATGAATTACTTGAATAAACACATAAAGTGTATAACTTAAAACTTGTTTCAATTAAATCTCAACAGAAAATAGTGCTGGTGATGGTAAAAGCACACACATTTAAGAAAGATGACTATGTCCCAAAACTAGTTTTAATGGATGACTGGCTTCAGTCAAGATTTCTAAGTTGTGGAAACTTGGAATTATTTATTTATAAAATGGATGCACGATAATATCTAATTCTTGAGCCCATTAAAAAGGTGAAAAAACAATTTATACTTTAACTTTCTAGCGCATTGCCTGGCATGAGGTTTTGCAACAAATATATTTATATCTCTTTGGTTATTCCATTTAATGCGTTTAATCACTTTAGTCAGTTTAATCAGCTTTTTTATTTAAAATTGTATTAGTTTGCTTTTATAATTTTAAAAGAATCAGGTAGAGCTTGGTAAAAATATCTGAAGACCTTTCATTGTTATATACATATCAACTGGCATTCTAATATTTTGCCTTCCAAGTAATATTACCCTCTATTCTTTTAAGGATGTCACTGAAAGAACATTACTGAGGACAAACATAGCTTTGCTGAAATCAACAAAGTTTGTCTATAAAATTCATCTAATTTACCAGTCTAGCAACTCTATCAAAAAAGAAGTTATTCTTTGTGAGCTCATGCTGGCTCTTAATGATCATTGCTTTTCTCTCAAATTCTCTTTAAAGCATCTGTTTAATAACTTCTAAAATTTCACTAAGTCCTTTCATGCCATGCCAAGGAGTTTGGATTTTTATCCTACATACAAGGAGAGAGTGTCTGCATTTTTCTATTTTCATATCTTTAATTCTCTCATTAAAATAGGTTTCTTAAACTTAGTGGTTATGCTCATTTATATGGCAGTCTATGTAGAAATGCATACATCTTAGTACTCAATAAATATTAAATAAATGAATAAAAAGTAATAAAAGTGAGATTAGTATTAACCATTTATTTACAAAAAGATTATTTTGAACACATGGGAGATGCAGAATAAAAGGGGATGAAACTCTATTCAGGAAGACCTAGGAAGAGTTCATTAAGCATATTTAGATAAGAAAAGATGGAGACCTGTATTAAGTGATGTAAGAGATTTAAAGGGGTAAACAGGAGGGATAGATAGATGCGTGAGTGTGCTCACGGACATGTGTGCCTATATCTATACCACTAATTCAATCAGAGAGATGCAGAAATCCATAATGACATCCAAATTTGAGTTTAACTATCTCTAATTTTTAAGGTATTCCAATTTATAGTCTTTTAAATGATTAATGGTGTAACTAAATAGATTATTTCTTTCTTATAAAATGGAGTTATGTGCAGCAGCTCTCAACACAGTCATTCAGGTCCTTCAACTGACAGATATTTTCCAAAGTTATAAATTATAGCAATTGAGTTTATCTCAAGGTTTCTTCCAGTGGAAAGAAAAAAAAATTGGATAAAGGAACATTGGGTGGTGGAATTTGTGTAAATAGAACATATTACATTTGTTGGAACTCAGCCTATGGTCACACCTAAAAGGAAGAGAGGCTTCTACATAAACATATATTTTTAAATGTGTTCTAATCATGAGGAGAGGAATATGAATTTAGGTGAGTACTTGTCATTAATGTGACCATTAAAGTGAAAGGAGGATTTTTACCCAAGAAGGTGTTGTAGAATTATGAATTCATTTTGAGGCAAAAACTTGAGATACTAAACATTATACATAGACATATCCATTAAGGAGACAGCCATACAATGCCTGAGTTCAAGTGAGAGGCTTACTTGGAGTTGAAAGTTTAGAAATACGTTTCATCAGTGATTAAAGTTATGAATAACAGGAGCTCTTCCAATAAGCATGTAAAAGACAAATATGTTCTGTAGCCTGGGTTCCTTTTTACTTTGTTGATATTTTCTTTAGCTATGCAGAAGCTTTTTAATTTGATGTAGTCCCATTTGTTTGTTCCCTTAGTTTCCCTTGCCCTAGGAAATATATTGGCAAAAAAATTGCACACAAGATATCTGAAATTTTACTGCCTATGTTTTCTTCTAGGATTTTTACAGTTTTATGACTTACATTTACAGGTAAGTCTTTTGTCCATTTTGAGTTCATTCTTTTGTATGGTGTAAGTTGGTGGTCTAGATTCTTTTTTTTGCATGTACCCACCCAATTTTCCCAACACCATTTATTGAAAAGATTGCCTTCACTCCATTGTATAATCTTGTCTCTTTGTCAAGTAAGAATTGACCATAAAGGAAAGGTGTGGGCTTATTTTTGGGCTCTCTGATCTGTTCCATTGATCTATATGCCTGTTCTTATTATGCCAGTACCAAGCTATTTTGAATAAATCCTAAAAATACTGAAACACCATTTCAAAAGAATATATACACCACTATGTTCACAGGAATATTATTTACAATAGCCAAGATCTGAAAACAGTCCAAGTGCCCATCAGTAGATGAGTAGATAAAAAAGTTGTGGTACACTTAAATAAGGGAATGACTATAAAAAAAAAGAAACGCTTACCTTTTGTGTCATCATGGATGGACATGGAGAATATTATGCTAAGTGAAACATGCCAGATAGTGAAAGACAAATGCCATATGGTCTCACTTATATGTGAAATCTAGTGAACAAAATAACTCATGAATGAAATAGAAACAGAGGCATGATACATGGAACAGACTGCCAATTGTCAGAGGGAGGGGGAGTGAGGACTGGATGAAAAAAGGTGAAGAGAGTAGCCAAAGAACATACATTCGTGACCCATCAACACAGACAACAGTGTGGTGATGGCCAGAGGGAAGGGGGGAGCCGGGGCTGGGTGGGGGTGGGCAAAGTGGGGTGGGTGAAGGAGGAGCATAAATGGAAAGGTTGAATGAAAAGACAACAACAACAACAAAAAAAACAAACAAAGGGACGAAAAAGAGACTAGAAACAAATTCAACATGTATAGTGAGGCAAGAACTCTGGAAAGGGAAGGAAAATGACATCATGGCAGTCAGGAAATACAGATGATGCTAGTGCAGAAAATGCGAGTGAGCTTCAATCTCAAGTACCGTTGAGATAAACATGTATTTCTTGTTTTGGCAATGACAAGACATTTGTGTAGTTCAACAAGTCAGTTCCAATGATGTCATGCAGAAAAACTCAGATTAAAAGCTTAACTAGACAAAAGGGATAGATTGCAGCCAGAAGGATGAGAGAAGGCCAACACTTTTATTTTTAATGTTGTAGTTAAAAATAAAGCATCTTGAGCAACTTTACAAATTGGAGAAAAAAAAAGTAGTTGTTAGGGGTGAAATAATTTAGACCCAGAGTATGGAATTTCAAGGATGAGTAGATTTTTCTTATACAGGAAAATAGGCCTCTCTTTAAATAGTAAGAAAGATTAGTATGCTGAGATGTCACTTGTTTTTTTCATTTTATTTTTAACTTGGATTTACTTAAAATAGCTTGAACTATATTTAAAATCAGTTAGGTTTTACAGTTTTACCAGTTTTCTATTTCATTCATTCTTTCTGTCAATAACCTCAGTGAATAATCACGTATGAAATGCTTACCTGTTAGTAAATAAGCTAATTTTTTTCAAAATGAATGAAAATAAATAAAAACCACAAAAAATGTTTCAAGTAAAATTCTATAGGTTTAGAGTTTTGAGATATATATTGAGCTGTGAGATAAAGATGAAGCATGGGAATGTTGTTATTAATGTGGGTTTGATTATTATATTTTTATTTTTAACAAAGCATATTTTATGATGCTTACATGGGATTCAGGTTATTGAATTTTTCAGCCACTCCATATAGCCTACTCTTATATTCATCCAGTTCATTCAAATCCAATTATACTCACAGTAGTAAAGATAGAAAAGTAGCTAATTGTTGGGTGTGAAACATAGAAGTTTGCACTTTTTATATTTACCTGGGATAAACAACATAATGAGCTTGATTTTCTCCACCCCAGGGTGCATGGACTTAATCCTGCAGAGATAAAAGAATCTTTAGAATCATAATAAGTTGGATATCTTTATAATCATCTGAGGTTTAGTGACAGGGTTTAAGCTTAAAAAAAAAAAGCAAGCAACTCAGTCTGTTTCTTGACTTCATATCAAGAAACAGAGGCAGGAAGTCTTCCTAAGCACAGAGGACCTTTGAAAATGATACTTTTTTCTCTGTCCCTGTCAGGCAGAATGATTGAGAATAGAATAGCACTCCTTAAGAAGCCAGTCTCAAAAACTGTTCTGAAACTAAAACAATTGTAAACAGCATGGAGCACATAATGATGATCATTGTTAAATTATATAATTTCCGCTTCTAGCTTTCTATGTTTTAATACCTTCCCTAAATATACTGACCTTTATTTTCTCTTCACATATATTAAAGAACATCACAGTTATATAGACTCTTAGGTGTTGGAGCTCCTATAATTCAACTTCTTTCCCCAAATGAGAATTTTATCTGTGGTATTCTTGCAGTGAATGGCCATTCAGACTGAACAATGGCCAATCATGGTTCTTCATTTACTGGCATGCCCTCAAAACACAGTGGCAAAGAACTCATACTGGTAGCTAAGAAATATGAGTACCTCAAAACCCAGAAAGAGGATTTAACTTTCAGAAAATTGTTTTAAAAACAAACAAAAAATAGAACACAGCACTTCTAAAGGCAATTGTTCACCTAAGTAGCTTAAAGTTCTAATGTTCCAGTAAATTTACTGCCCAAGTAAATTTTGACTTCAGGATTGGCAGATTTCTAATATCCTAATTATCACAATGATCTACAATGGCAGTTTCAATTTTACGAAACCAGGCAATGTTTAGTTTGTAACTGTACACTAGAATTTAATGACAGCCAAACAAAGACAACGCAAATGCGCACCCCGGGCGAAGGCTGCAGCGCTCCACCCTGCTGCAGAAACCGATGGTCATGACGGGATGATGCGTATTTTACTTATGCTTAAGTGATTCTAACCTCCAGCCCCAAACTGGATTGCCCAGTTTTAGTAATTCACAAAAATATTAATTTCTGATTATACTGAGGAGTTGTTTTTTTTAACAAAGTGTGGTTTAATTTTAGAGAATATCAGTACTGGAACTGATGGTTAAATATTAAATTTACTTTTTACAAATACAATAAAAACCTATGAAGAAACTGCAAAATCTTTAAATTGATATGTGTTCAATAGTTATGACTGATAGTAAAATAACATAATCTCCAATATACAAGCCAAAGTATGCATATGGTATCATCATATGCTTAGATATTTTATTTATAATCCATTGATTTATATTCATAGTTAAAATATAACACATAAAATATTTACTTGTGGATATAGTTATATATTTATGGATGAAATGAAAATAAGTTTCCAGAGTCTACCAAAATACCTTCTCTAATGATTTGAGAACATAGTCGATAGAAAATCTAATGTAAAACCTACAACATGAGGGATGAAACACTTTACCCACATGTTTACTTGTATAAAAAGGAGCACTTTAATCATAACAAGAAAGCAATAGAAACATTGCTGTACTTATTAGCAGTTAATATTTCAAAATAAACCCACTGTCTTTGCTTTAAAATGAATGTGAAAATGAGCAATTTGAATAGAGAAATAAGTTTTATTCTTGGTTAACAAAGAAAAATGTATCAGTATATTTACTACATAGATAGATAGACAGTATAAATTTGTATCTATATCTACATATATGGATAGATATATCTATAATATGGTTTATTAATGTATATATTAAAATATATAATTTTGTGTCTATTTGTATCTACATATGTACACCACATATACACATATATATGTATATCTCATACACTTTTTGTAATTTTCGTATTTCTATCAGACTCCTAAAATCTATATTCCTTAAAGCTTCTGTTCCATTTCTCCTTAACCCTCCTTCTCCCTCCCACTTTTTCAAGTCTGCCCTCTACCCCCACAATCCCTACTAAGAACTGAGTCTTGAGGAGTCAGTGCTCCTTAGGCTATCTTATAGAACCAGACAATGCTTTCCAATGTAACTCCTTACTCATAACTTAGCTTTAAAATATGACATTCTCTATGCATGTGGAAATCAAGTAGCAAAAGACACAAAGTAGAAATCATCAATTGATGAAAGGTTCTGTAAGCGAGTTGTGAAGAAGAACATAGAGCCAACATAGAATATAAGACAGGACAAGACTGGAGAAAATGTACAAAGATGGTTGAAGTTTCAAGGCTGTTAAATTTTGCAAGGTATCCTGGGATAAAGCATATAATAAATTTGAGGGACTCTAAAATTATATCCATAAAAGAAAAAAGGGATGGGTAGGCTTCCTGGAGTTAGTGACTTGGATGATGATAAGTGACAGAGAAGGCAAAACCACTCAACTTTCTTTCACTTGTCTCCTCTGTCATTGGGAATGCATTAGGAACTAAAAGGATAGAATGAATGTTGTTGAGAGGGATTTCAGTTCAATGTAAGTGAAAAGATTCTAATAGTCTCTGAATAAGTTCAGCTCTTCTGGGTCAGATAAAGTATTCCAAAACGATGAAGGAATTTGCCCAAGAGACATTCAGACCACTGTAATTGATATTTGAAATTTTACAAAGCCAAAAAAGAGCTAAGATATCAGTAAATATTTCTCTAACTAATAATAATAAAATAATAATAAATAATTTATAAAATAAGAAAAGGTAAAGAAACAAAATAGACTGTTATCTCATGAAATCCAGAATGAATTTTCATTTTATTTCTGTTTATTAATTTGAGAGAGAGAGACAGAGAGACTTGTCCCACTTGTTTATGCATTCAGTGGTTGACTCTTGAATGTGCGCTGACCTGAGATTGAACCTGAACTCTTGGCATATCAGGATGATGCTCTAACCAACTGAGCAACCTGGCCAGGGCCCAGAACCAATTTTTAAGGACTGTCTAATGGTAAGTAACAACTACGCAGAACCAGAATACAGTCACTGAGAATAAAACATGACAAAATGACTTTTGTGGTCTCCTTTCAGGGCAACAAGTGAGTCTTGATTGAGGGTACCTGACAAAAACAAGGTGTTTTCTTCTTTAATTTTTCCCTTTGGCAATCTTGCAAAGCTAAAAATCAGGACAAATTTATGAATACTGTATACCTGAATTTCAGAGAAGTTTTTAAATGGATTTTCATGATGTCTAGGACTAAAAAATGAAGCATAAAGTGAGGGATAATGTGGAAAGTGAATCAATTTAGTTAACAGATAATACAAATGAATACAGACATTGTTTCAACTAACCAAAGCAGACCATGGTTCGTTTTAAGCCATTCTGAGCACATAGAAATGGGAGGAAGGCGAGTCCCACACATGAATGAAAAGCAGCAGAATGGTCTAGAGAAGCAGAGACAAAGATACCCACAGTGCAGCGAACGTTGCCATGTAGAGTGAGCACACAGAAGCAGAGTTGGTGGATAAGTTTAGCATAGAGAGAGAATAAGGTAGGTTTACAGTTTGTCTTGAAAACCTCAGATCCTAGGTCTAGTGTCTTGTTTTTAGCTGGATTCTCATGTGTTTTTGATGAGGTAGGTAAGTGTCTTAAAAGCCTGGTTTTCTAAGGACTCATGACTTCAGGTAGTCAAACAATATGTTACAGTGTCTAGAGACTGTGGCATCCTGTCGCAATATAAGAAACTGTCAATCCTCTCTCAGTCAGTGGGCTTCTAAAACCAGTACTGGAAATTACAATTAACGATAAGTTTTGTGGATTCAGGAAGCAGTAAAATTTCAATTAATTTGCATTTGAATGTAGCCATTTGGTTGGGAATACAGGTACATATTCTGGAAAGGGTGATAGCAAGAACAAAAAGGACTGTAATATTATTAAGTGCGTAGTAGTAGTAGTAGCAGAAAAAGTGAAAGTGGAAGTCGGGGAGGCAATAGGTTATAGTAATACTACTAACAAGAACCTGGGCTTCTCTCAGGACTTTGTGCTCGAGAAGAATATTTAGAATCCTAATTAAAGTAACTCTGAAGAGATGACTCAGGCTGGAAAACTAGTCGTTTGGAGTGGGCCAACATGAAAAAAAGTGCAATAGGATTTATTAGTTCATCATTTTGAGGTCATCCAGGAATCCAGCTCTCATCCTTACATGGTAGCTCTGCAGCCAGGAAGCAGCATGGAGATTGTATTATGGACCAAGCAGCTAGGAATTGGGTTGTGCTCTCTTGGCTTGTAGGTCTACTTAATTTTATAGTCAGTTAGATGAGAAGGAACAAGGAAAAGAACATAATTATGTACATTGTTCCTATCATTTGGTCTCAAATAATGGGACTGCCTGAAAACCGCAGGTGGGGAGCATCAGTGCTCCTGATTACAATGAAACTTGGAAGGCTCGGGCAGTTGTGGAAAGGACTGATTGCAGCTCTGTCACTTACCAAACTGTGTGACTTTAAAGGCAACACTACCTTCAGTTGCACTCCTTACATGTGAAAAAGGGAATGATGGGACTTACTTAACTTTAATGATAAATAAGGTGAAATGTGTTAAAGCACTACAGGAAACACAAAAAACACATGTTTTTTCAGCGTTAATCTCTAGCACACTATAAACAGCAATTAAAACATTCATCAGATTAAGGAACTCTCTTCAAAATTTCTAAACAAATATTCATATGACTTTAGAGAATTCATGTTTAAATGTGCAGATGATACATATTTAAGCAACACACTAGGATTTTGGAGAGGCAGCATTGCATGGCAAGACTAATACAGTCTTTGAAGTATAATCAAACACAAAACTAGGTGCTAATCTTTGAGCAGTTTTTGTAACTTTCGGCAGTTTCAAGTTTTTACTTGAAGAGCTTCAAGTTTGCCTAGGAGATAGAACCTTACTACATCTCTTGATTCTGATACACACACACACACACAAATATATATTATATAATTATAGTATACACAATATTATAATAAATTCTATAACCATATGCAATTATATATTATATAACATATAATATATACCAGATAATATATATCATACTATCTGGTATATACTGTATGTTATATTATATATGATCTCTTATAAAACATTCAGATGTCACCTATTCGTATTTGTTAATAGAACTGAGAATTTGAGAGAAAAAATATATCATGAACTTTTTATTGAAATAAGCAGGAATCCAATGCTAATTAATAGTGATCATGATAAATTAAACTCTTCTACCTCCTATTTACTATGAATTTGTTTGGTTGTTTGGAGGGTTTTAGCTACATAGCGTCATCATGACTCAATATCTTACCTTGAAGACCAATGTCAGTTCTTCCATTGATTTACAACCATGATTTCTGGTAAAAAAAGAGTCTATGTTTACATGACATTAAATAGTATCTCATTGAAATCATCAAAAACGCTGAGAAAATTCTTAAAAATTGAGGAGCACACTTCTATCTTAATCAGGTAAATCTAAAATATTGATTGGGAAATGTTTCACTTGCAAATAGGTTTTGTTAATTATGCATATTGACTATATTAAATAATAATAAAAACCCCAGAAACATTAAAACTACATTAACAACAGGGCTTGAACTGACAAAGCTGGATAATTTTAAGCTGACATGGGAATCAATTATTTATATTAGTTGCTAACCACAAAGAATTCCCTTTGAAATCATGGTGACATTTTCTGCTTTAAGCACTGTAGAATTGAGACATTCCACAAGTCCTGGTGTGTGTGGAATCTGAAAAGAGGGCAGGTGTTTTATGTTTCTCATAGCAGTGGATTAATTGAAAGATGATGTTTCGTTATGAATTCAGAATTCTTTAGGCATTCCCACTTTTACAAGCCATTGTTGGCATTTCTTTCTTCCTTTCCTTTCCTTTCCTTTCCTTTCCTTTCCTTTCCTTTCCTTTCCTTTCCTTTCCTTTCCTTTCCTTTCCTTTCCTCTCCTCCCTCCCTCCCTCCTTCCCTTTCTTTCTCCCTTCCTTCCTTTCTCTTTCTTTCTCCCTTCCTTCCTTCCTTTCTCTTTCTTCCTTCCTTCCTTCCTTCCTTCCTTCCTTCCTTCCTTCCTTCCTTCCTTCCTTTCTTTCTTTCTTTCTTTCTTTCTTTCTTTCTTTCTTTCTTTCTTTCTTTCTTTCTTTCTTTCTTTCTTTCTTTCTTTCTTCTTTGTATGTTTTCCCATTACCATTTAGTCCCCCTATACCCCTGACACCACCACTAGAAATCACAATACTATTGTTCATGTCCATGAAACTTTTTCCTTTTTACTGGATCCCTCCACCTCCAGCCCCCTTACCTGTCATCCTGCCCTCTACCTATGAGTCTGTCTTTATTTTGCTGTTAGTTCAGTTTGTTCATTAGACTCCACATGTGAATGAAATCATATGGTGTTTGTCTTTCTCTGGCTGGTTCATTTCACTCAACATGACATTCTCTAGGTCCATGCAAACTATTGTAAAGGAGAAAACTTTCTTCTTTCATGGCTGAGTAGTAGTCCATTGTGTAAATGTCCCATAGTTGTTTTATCCACTTATCTACTGATGGACCCCTGGGCTGCTTCCATGTCTTGGCTGTTGTAAATAATGCTGCAATGTACATAGGGGTGCTTATGTTCTTTCAAGTAAGTGTTTTGGGTTTCTTTGGATATATTCCCAGAAATAGGATTGCTGGGTCATAAGGCAGATCCATTATTAATTTTTGAGGTATCTCCATGCTGCTTTCCACAGCGGCTGCACTTGTCTGCATTTTCGCCAACAGTGCACTAGGGTTCCCATTTCTCCACATCCTCCCCAGCACTTGTTTGTTGATTTACTGATGATGGCCATTCTGAGATGATATCTCATTGTGGTTTTAATTTGCATTTTTTTGATGATTAGTGACTTTGAGCTGATCCTCTTTGCATATGTCTATTGGCCATCTGTATATCCTCTTAGGAGATGTGTTTATTCAGGTACTTTGCCCATATTTAAGTGGGTTATTTAGTTTTTTTTGTGTTGAATTTCATAAGTTCTTTATAAATTTTGGATATTATTCCCTTATCAGCTATATCAGAAAATATGTTCTCCCATTCTGTGGGTTGTCTTTTTATTTTGTTGATGGCTTCCTTTGCTGTACAAAAACTTTTCAGTTTGATATAGTCCATTAGTTTATTTTTTTCTTTTGTTGCCCTTGCCTGGGGAGATATATCTGATAAAGTATTGCTACCATCTATGTCCAAGATTTTGCTGCTTATGTTTTCCTCTAAGATTTTATGGTTTCAGGTCTAATATTTATGTCTTTAATCCATTTTGAATTTATTCCTGTCTGTGATGTAAGAAGATAATCTAGTTTCCTTTTTCTGCAAGTATCTGTCCAATTTTCCCAACACCATTTATTGAATAAAATCCAGCACCGATTTATAACAAAAACTCTCAGTAAAGTGAGAATAGAGGGAATATGCCTAAATCCAATAAAGACTACATATGACAAATCGATGGCCAGAACCATATTCAACTGGTAAGAACTACAAGTGCTTCCCTTTAGATTGAGAACAAGACAGTGATATCTGCTTTCATCTCTCATATTCAACATAGTTCTTGAAGTTTTACCCACAGCCATCAGGGAAGAGGAAGAAATAAAAGGCATCCAAATTTGTAAGGAAGAAAACTGTCTTTATTTGTAGATGACATGATACTATACATAGAGAATCCCAAAGATTCCACCAAGAAATTACTAAAACTGATAGATGAATTCAGCAAATTAGCAGAATACACAATTAGTATCCAGAAATCAGTTGCATTTTATATGCCTATAACAAGCTAACAGAAAAGGGCATTAAGAAAACAATCGTCTTTACAACTGCTTCAAAAAGAATAAAATACCTAGGAATAAACCTAACCAAGGATATAAAAGACCTGTATTCAGAAAATTATAAGACACTGAAGAAAGAAATTGAAGAAAATATAAATTAGTCAAAGGGCAATTCTATTAGAGAGAAATTCACATTTGAAAGTGAAGTCCTTCACAAACTGCTTGCTCTTAGTCCCTGTCCTCCAGTCTGTCCCAACTGCCTCCACAACCACACCTCTTCTTTGACTCAGACGCTTTAAGGATCCCAAGGTGGCAGTGAAGGTGGCAGTGAATCTTTATAAAATTATGTTAAACAATTTTCCATATCTGATCAGAACAAATAGTAACAATACATCAAAAATTACTCTTGGAAAAGAAGTTTACCCATAAATAATTATTAATTTTGTCAGGCACAATTATTATAAACACTGATAGATAGCTTATATTGAGTGATTGCTTTGTTCAAAGCATGTGGTTGAGTGATTTGCAACCTTTCTCTTATTATATGAGAGATCCTATGTCAAATGTGCACCATTATAATTCACCTACAGCTCTCTTTTGCTGCATACTAAATTAACATAATTTTTAAAACACATACATGGCTATTTTATTGTGGTATATATCAGGTGCCTCTTCTAGCTTAGTAGATTGACTAGATACAGTATAAATGAGTTTACCAATTGCTTAGAAAAGACAAGCTAATGAAATAATTTAAAAAGCAGTTCCTAAGTTAAAATATAGTTGATGAGTATTTTTACTAAATGGAAAATAGTGGTTGTTTTTATGTCTAAGAACTTAGAGAGGTAAACCTGAGGTATGACTGCTTGGCTGACTATGCAGTGGTATCCACTTCATGTCTGAAACAAACAGTTTGGGAGAATTTTGATGTATCTCTATTGTCTTTGCAGACCTGGATTTAAAAAAAAAAAATCCCTGAAATTCTTAGTAGCACTTATAGAACCATCATATCTTCAGCGGATCATATTATTCTCATTTTACAATATCAGTTTTTCAGCACACTTGTTTATGATGAAAAAGAAGTGATACCCTGGCAGGAGATGGTTGGAACTCATGAACAGTAAGTAAACAGAATCATTGTCAGACTTGCCAATGTAATCTAAATTATTTAAATTGGCATGTGTGTGGAAGGAAGAAGAATACCTTTATGTTCTCCTACTATGCCACACATGCACATATATACATAGTTATTCACATTCATACATAAAGAAATATAATATTGTAGGTATAACCAGTATTTCTTAGGAGTAAGAAAAAGATAAGAGGACTTCAACCCTGGTTGTGTAGCTCAGTTGGTTAGAGCATGGTCCCAAAACACCAAGCCTGTGGGTTTGTTCCCTGGTCAGGACAGATACAGGAGGAATCAACCAGTGGCTCAGTGTGGCTCAGTTGGTTGGAGCACCAGCCTGTAAACCAAAAGTTTATGTGTTCAGTTCCTGGTCAGGGCATATGCCTAGGTTGCAGGTTTGGCCCTCACATATGGTGTGTATGGGAGGCAACTGATTAATGTTTCACACTGATGTTTCTTTCTCCCTTTCTCTCTACAATCAAGAAAATTGTATTTAAAAAATAATCAATCAATGAATGCATAAGTACATGGAACAACAAATTGATGTTTCTTTCTCCCTTCCTCCTCTTTCTCTCTAGAATTAATAAATAAAAGCATTTTGAAAAAGAGGGCTTCAAATTATATTATGACAACATATCTATATAGCGTTTTAAAGTTCATATAACATATTAAGTAAGATTGAGATTTTAACACAGTATGCTTTCATAGACATTAACAAGACTTGACTGAGCAGAGCAATGGGAAAATAGTAATGGATAATTTTATAGATCAAGTGTTTATGTCCTCCTAAAATGTGTACGTTGCAAACCTAATCTCTGGTGTTTGGAGATGTGGCCTTTGAGAGAAAATAAGGTATAGATAATATCAGGAGGGTGAGTGTCTAATAATGGAGTAAGTTCCCTTGCAGCAAGAGCCACCAGAGACCTTGCTCCCTCCCACCATCGTGAAGACACAACGAGGAGATGGTTGTCTGCCAGGCAAAAGGGCACTCTCTGCCGAACCTGATCATTCTTGCACCTTGATCTCAGACCAAACTTTCAGTCCCCTGCACTGCAAGAAAATAAATATCAAGTGTTTAGGCCACCAGTCAGTGTTATTTCTTCTGGAAGCTGAGATGACTACTATGTTATTCAAAAGAAAAGACAACAGAAGGTGAATATATAAGAACATTTATGATTTTGTGCTTTGTTTTGATATACATTGTGAATGAAAAAAGACATTCTATGAGAAGTAATCTCACATAAATACCTAACTTGGCATGTCATGGTGTGTAGTCATGCCCCAAGCATATAACATTTTAGTAAAAGGTTTTATCTTTTCCTTTAAGTCAGCCCTGCCCATTGGTCTTGTGCATCTAGGTTGATACATCTTTGAAACACTGTAAGTAATACCCCTTAAAGGGGATATTAATCCTTAAGGGAACGAATAAGCTTGTTAACTCTCTTGCAATCAAATCCTCACCTTGTTTTCTCCCACCTCCATGTAATCTTCCTGTGTTCCCTCCTTAATTTCAAATGCATAAAGAAAATGCAGAAATGTTATTCTCCAGAGCATTTGAGATCTTTCTCCCTGACATATATTTAGCTCAAATAAACTGTTACAAAAATTCTCTACATGTTTAGACAATTTTTACATCAACAACATAGTCTCTGAAGCAAAGTAGAGGTCTATGAGTAAAGGTAAAATGAGGAAATACATGATATTAATATAATTGTGGCTTAATATCCTGCCCAAATCTGGCTTATAGGAAGTACAACATAAATACAAAGTAAATTTGTTTTGAAAGAATAATTCCGATATATATTCAAATCAAATGAATATTACAGAGAAAAATTCATGAGAGATTTCCAAATTAACACAAAACCATCTGTGTGAAGATAATGAAAGACTTAAACTCTATGTACATCTGTTAGAAATCTAATTCCATTAAAAGGATGCCATCTAATAAATTTGTTATTTACCTTATTGACAATTTCATCTTACATGAGAAAGTGAACGGGCGATTGCTGGATATCATTCAGAAGAGGGAAGAAAATTGGCTGAGGATGTGAGCATGACGGAAACCTTTCAATTAAAGTGGCTGTTCCTGTTTGGAATTTAGAATGGTGGAGAACATAATTGCTCAAGAGATTCAAAGATATACCGTTGAATTTAGGAAAGCGTAAAAAGGTTAAAGCGAACCCCTGATCTGACCTGTAACTCTGAAGTGTACACATGTTGAGAGTGTTGAAATGCTCTGAAATAAATTCTAATGGTACATTTCCGCATGACAGGAATGTAGAAGAAAAGTAGGAAGCAGCACATGGTTCCTCTATGATGGTTTGGAAAAATCTGCAGTAACCTTAAGTCTACAAACATTTTCCAAAGATTAAAGTATGCAAAACCTGCCACAAAGCAAGAGGAAACCAAGAAATTCTAACCATAGAATTACAGTACTAAAATCAAGAAACAAGTGGAATTATTGAGGAAAACGCTAGAAAGTAGAAGTTAATGAGGTAACTGTTGTCTTTTAGACAAAGGTATGTGATTTTCGCATGGCAGAAGGAAGGCTAACTACTCATTCCCAGATATTTCCTTGTTCGCTAAAGGAGTTGGTTTTTACAGTTCTCTCCTAATAATCTTTTTCACACACCAACACTTTAAAATAAAAATTACGAGTTGTTTAGATTATATTTCCTTAAGTTATTTGAAGCAAACGCCGCAATGGGTAGTCATATATAAATATGATTTTTAAAGAATGTTTCCAGTGGAGAAAGGAGGGACCAGAAAGTGCTGTAGAAAAGGGAGGTGCTACTTTCCCAGGGCTGCTATAACAAAGTGCCACAAACTGGGGCCTTAAACAGTAGAAATGTATTGTCTTGCAATTTTGGAGAGTGGATATCTGAGAGCAAGGTATTATTAGGGTGTTTTTTTCTGAGAACAATTAGGGAGAATGTCTTCAATGGCTTTCTCCTAGTTTCCTGTGGTGTGATGGCAATCTTTGACTTTCCTTGTGATAGGAGTAGGTAGTTAGGAATCCACAGAGCAGGAATGAAAGGTCAGGTATGGACTCTCACCAGGGGAAAGCACAGGAACCTAGCAATGAACAAAACTGGGAGAACAAGTTTTATAGGCTACAACTCTACCTCCAGGGTGACCTTTCTTCCCCTAGCATGTCTTTAGTCATGCGGATTAGATCCCCTTAGAGGATGAACAAGGGACCAGAGAAGAGACTCCTATGTCACCCAAACAATCCCTTGCATGACCATTCCCTAAAACATTAAGCTCTCAGGACTGTAAGCTTCTAATCAGCATCAAATAATCTTAGGAACAAAGCCTCAGGTCTGTTGACCACAGGGGCAGAGTTTTGGTCAAACTCAAGGTGATAGTTATTTGTATTTCAGCACCCAGCCCCACAAAAGCAGTAAAATCAGATGAAGTGACACCATGGCTGACATCAGGACCAGATGCAATGATTAATGCCCATAGTGCCAACTGAACAGTAAAGATCACAACCCTGAAAGTACACACCTGGAAACTGATGAATATTCTATTGAAATCCTCCTCTGAGACTCCTCTAAAATTTCTGCATTTAGAAAACAGATAAAACCCTTAAGGCAAGTGACCTAGCTCGCTTGCTCGCACTCTCTCTCTCTCTCTCTCTCTCTCCCCCCCATACCTCTCCACAACTTCTTCCTCTCTGGCATATTCTTTGGATTTTTTACTCCTAAATGCCAAAGGCCATTCCTTTGCCTCTGGAACTTGCTTCCTGGGTCCACACAACCCAGCTGTCTCACTTCTACCTCTTGGACTTTCTAAATAAACTTCTTTCATTACAGTTCTTGGCTCTGAATTTTTCTCAGTTAAACTAAATAACTGAGGTCTATTTGCCACTAACACTTGGCTTATTGATGCATAATGTCATTTATGCCTTCATTTTCAAATTGCATTCTGTTTATATGTGTTCCTGTGTCTAAATTCCCTCTTCGTATTAGGACACCAGTCATATTGGATTAAGGCCACGCTAATGACCTCATGTTTTAAAAATCCTCACCCAAGGACATGTTTATTGATTTGAGAGAGAGAGAAAGAGAGAGAGAAGAGAGAAACATTTATCGGTTGCCTCCCCAACTAGGTATTGACCCATAACCTAAGTATGTGCCCTGACCTGAAATCAAACCCACAGTCTTTTGATGTATGGGATGATGCTTCAACCAACTGATCCACCTGGCCAGAGCCTTACTGATTTTATTTTAACTTAGCTTGTAAACAACTTATTTCAGAATAAGGTCACATTCTGAGGTAATGGGGATCAGAAATTCAAAGGTGTTTTTTTTTTTTTTTTTTGAGGGACACAAGTCAACTCATAACAGGTTAGGAGTTCAAGCAAGGACATACAAACAGAAATGGTATTTATTAAAAAAAAAAAAACAAGTAAATTTGAAGATCTAATTGGCTTTAATTAAGTGATCCATGCATCAGACAGCATCCCATGTAGCAACTAGAGGGACAATCTGAGGAGTTGTACAATATGGAAGGTTCTTACAGGAAGAAAGAGGGTGAGACTAAATTAAAACTTTTGAATGAATTACTCAGGCAATGTCACCTTGCTCAGGGAAGGCAGGGAGTTTTATCAGGGAGGGTTTTTTTTTTTTTTTTAATAGTATGCCAGGCGAGACGAGGGAAGTATGAGAGAAAGAAAAGAAGGGATTATTTTGGGCCAGAGAGCACAGCACCTCTTTTTTGGGAGAAGAAAGCAAGAAAGATTTTTGTCCTGCATTTGCCTTCTTCCTAATGGGGGATGGAGAGGGCCCAAGTGATGTATTACCTTGCTGGTGCTGGGCCAGCAAATTCCAGGCTGGCTGATTATGTTTCTGTGAGAGGCTGAAACTGCAATTACATCAGATATTAAATCTAGGTTTGGTATCATGGGCTTGCAACATGAATAAAGCCATTTGGGGCCTGCGGTTTTCTGTTTAACATATTCTCGTAGTTGTCTACATTAATCTATATAAAGTATAGTCAACCACTGTTAAGGACCTTCCATATAAATTCAGTTGTTTACCTATGAAGTTGACTCACAGAAGGAAATTAATTAAAATAAAATTATAGAAAATATCCAATTCTGGGATATTTATTTAAAATGACAAAAATCACAATATTGTAGTTTTTGATAAAACTTATTTGTAAAACATACATTTAAATTATATACCTAAAATAATATAGTCAGCTAATGTTATCTTAAAGACATATGAAATACAATAGATCCTGAGTATGTCATACTCTACCCTTAGTAGAAAAAAATAGAAGAGCAGAGGTAGTCTTAACCACAAATGGTGCTAGAACAATTAGACATTCATCTACAAAAAACTATCTAGATACAGACTGTATAGCTTCAGTAAATATTAGCTCAAAATAGATCATTGACCCAAATGTAAAACACCAACTATACAACTTTTAGAATAAAACATAAGAAAAAAACTAAGCAGACCTTGGGTTTAGTGATGACTTTTTGATAAAACACCAAAGGCATGATAGACAAAAGAAATAATAAATACTTAATAAGATGAACTTAAGCAAAATTAAAAAGTTCTGTGCTACAGAAGACAATGTCAAGAGAATGAGAAGACAAGATACAGACTGGGAGAAAATATTTGCAAAAATCACATCTGATAAAGGACTATTATTCAAAATACAGAAAAATCTCTTAAAATGTAGTAATAAGAAGACAAACGAACCAATTAAAAATGAGCTAAAGACATAAGCAACTCACAAAAGAAGAGTTGCTGATGGCAAATAAGCATATGAAAAGATGTTCCACATTATATGTCATCAAAAAAATGGAAATTAAAACAGTGAAATACCACTTACTCATCTTTTAGAATGGTCAAAATCCAGAATATTGACAATACCAAAGCTTGGTGAAAATGTGGAGCTCATGGGACTCTCATACATTGCAGGTGGAAGCCGAAAATAGCACAGCAACTTTGGAAGACAGCTTGGCATTTTCTTACGAATCAAAACACTCTTCCATACAATCCAGCAATTATGCTCCTTGGTATGTACCCAAAAGGAGTTGAAAACTTACAGCTACACAAAGACTTGTGCATAGATATTTTTAGCAGCTTTAGTAATAATTGCCAAAATTTGGCAAGCAAGGTGTCTTCCGGTAGGAAATGAGTAATTAAACTGTGGTAGATCTAGAATAATGGAATATTTGGTGCTGAAAAGAAAGAAGCCATCAAGTAATGTAAAGACTTGGAAGAAACTTAAATGCATGTTACTAAGTGAAAGAAGCCAATCTGAGAAGGCTACATACTATATAATTCTAACTATATGACATTTTTGAAAAGTCAAGATTACAAAAAAAGTAATTTTGTAATATATACAAATATTGAATCATTATGTTGTATACCTGAAACTAATATAACATGTTAATTATACCTCAACAAAGAAAAAAAGAAAAAAATATCAGTGAATGCCAAGGATTGGAGTTGGGGTTATGAATAAGTGCAGCTCAGAGAATTTTTAAGGCAATGAAAATTCTTTATGATAGATGCATGTTACTCAACATTTGTGCAGATCTATAGAATATACAACATCAATTCATAAACCTTATTGTAAAAAATGGACTTTGAGAGATTACAATGCATCAGTGTGGGTTCATCGACTGTCACAAATGTATCACCGTGGTGGGGAATGTTGATAATGGGGTGGACTCTGCACGTGTGGGGATAGGTGCGTATGGGAAATCTCTGCACCTTCCTCTCAATTTAGTGTAGACCCAAAACTTATTAAAGTTTTAATAATAAACAAACTCTAAATTTCAGACTTTAGGAATGAGGTGGCATAAAGATGTAATGGCTGTTTTTGAAATTTGCTATATAATAAATATTTGTTTTTTACTAGCAAGAGCAAATGTATGTGAGTATGTGTTTCCCTCTATAAAAAGGACAAGGCTGGATATGTATTTTACTATAGCTTTAAGTTTTCTAAAAAATATATTTATTTATTTTTAGAGAGGGGAAGGGAGGGAGAAAGAGATGGAGAGAAACATCAATGTGTGGTTACCTCTAATATGCCTGCTGCTGGGGACCTGGCCTGCAACCCAGGACTGGGAATGGAACCGATGACCCTTTGGTTCAATAGCCAGTGCTCAATCCACTGTGCCACACCAGCCAGGGAAAGCTTTAACTTCTTGATTTTAGTACTCTGTAAAATCTCAGTGATCTATACCGAGATCTGCGGAGAGTAGAAGCTAAAAAAAGCATAAGAAATTCATTTTAAAAACTGTATTATTCACACTGAGGTCTGTGGGGACCAAATTTTAATGCCACAACACATGGCTCTCCACAATTCACTGTGCATGCTTGACTTTTCTAGTCACATGAATCCTTTATGCTACTTGTTCTTTTAACATATCTTTAATCTAGTCTGTTTTATCTTCCACAATAACAATTGATGTGATTTAGTTGCACAGATATTCTATCTGTGGATTTATCTAAGTTTCCTCCTATCCCATCCCTTCCTCAACATCCTTCATCTTTTCAATATTTTTAACCAATTATAATTCATACTGTAGTATTCCACTCAGAACCCCTTTTCAAAGCCAATTTGTACACTTATGCTCCAACTTTTTGAAATATTAACTGCTAATAGCACACAGGTTCTGCCTCTTATTGAGGTCTAATTTCATAGGAACACGATTGCCCAAAAAGCATCGCAGCCAATGGCAAGTTGAGGCTGAAAAACAAAGATCTGACTTCCATGCCTCAGATTGGTAGAACTATAAAAATTATTTTAGATCCAAGGCTCTGAATAAAACAAGTTTTTAGCGCAAGTGCATTGAAAACCAACTTCTCCTGCTGCCTAGTCTAATGATCCTCAGTTCCTTAGAATTGTAACTCCCAAGCCCAGTCTTCACTGAATCTTGTGTTCTAATTGTCCCTGTTAATACCTAGAAGTATTCATGCCTTCATCAAATTTCTGATTAACAAATAGTTCTTGCTGACTGGCATATTTAAAGTAGAACTTTTAAATATAAATGTTGAAATATCTGAGATTCTTTTAAAGTGGCAGAATTATTTTCTTTAAAAAAATAAAAAGATATGCATTGCCCTGGCTGGTGTAGCTCAGTGGATTGAGTGCAGGCCTGTGAACCAAAGGATTGTGGTTTTATTCCCAGTCAGGGCACATGCCTGGGTTGCAGGCCAGTTCCCAGTGGGGGACACACGAGAGGCAACCATACATTGATATTTCTCTCCCTCTCTCTTTCTCTCCTTCCCTTCCCCTCTAAAGATAAATAAATAAAATATTTAAAAATTCTTTAAAAATAAATAAATAAATAAATAAATAAGCATGCTATTGTATAATAAGCATCTGAGCGGGTCCGTAAATAAGAAAGTGTTGAATGAATGGAACAGATGTTCTAATTCCTCATTTCCTTCGTGATCCTGTTGGTTAAAACATGCATGTCTAGAAACAATAGTACAACATTTATAAGAGAGTGTGAAAAGGTGATCAACATGTTCAGAAAAATCTACAGATATGAATGTTAGATGTTTAAAAGCACCATTATTGCTAACAAAATTCCAGAGATTTTGGTGTACCATTGAGGTATATTCAGATTATGGAGATTTAAGACTATCAAAGGTATAATCATGTAATTTACAATCCTAAGAGTGCTGACTTCCTATTCAAATTCTTTTAGTTATGAACAAAACATAGAAATACTAGCATACTTGTTACAAAAGCATTTTAGGTGTAATTAGTGTCATTAAATTTGAAGTATTACCAAATCTAATATGACAGCCACTGGAATTAGTAGACACCAATTCAGAGAAATACACAAATAGCCTTCAAACAGGTAATTTCAGGCTCTGCAAAACTATGGTGGTAGTAAGAACTTAAGCCTGGGTATTTTAAAAATAGAAATTGTAATATGGTTGTATGTGTTTGTTTTTTAACCAATTAATTTAAGACTGATATACTTATTTTATAAGAGAATTATCTGGTAAGTATTGATATGATATTTTACACAAGAAACACTGTTTGGACAAAGCAAAGTCTGCAGTACTATAACCATAAAATTAAATTGTTGGAACTCTGTGGGGCTATTGGACTTATAATGACAACATTTACTACTTTTCTTCAATAATGAAGTGTGAGAGTAAGTTCATAGTTGACAACCCAAGGAAAATAATATGAAGAATCATATTCATTTCAGAAAGTGTCTGAATGCCCTGCTGCTATCTATAAATCTGATTCTCTTTGTCAATAATATAACTGATGGTAGTAAGTCCACAGGGTGACTGAGGGTTTCAATCCACAGCTGACTTTAATTTGCTGGCTGATTAATTGGTTTGGGTAAAGTTAGAAAATTCAATCTTTTCTACCTTTATTAAATTGCAGGAGGAGAGAGACCACTTCTAGTCTAGTGAGCAACTGTAGCAATGGACTGAACTTGGGGAAACTGGGTCATATTGTTCCTCTGCCTTTGAGTTGGTCCAACTACCTGAAAAAAATTGTTTTTCATGATTGACATTAATTTTAAAACCTGGAACTGGGCTAACTGAGCTTACCTTTCAGCACTGATACTATATATTATCTACTCTTTTCTACAAGCACAAGGGTGATGAGAAGGGGTTATTCAGGAAGAAGTAGTTGTGCTGTTTAAAAGTTGAAAGAGATTAGAATTGCTAAATTATAAAAAAAATTATTGGGAAGCAATTCAAGTATATTAAGATTAAGCATTGAAAGACTTTTTTATTGTTTTTATTTTTAAATATCAGAGCAGCTTGATTTTAAAAGGTGGTGGAAGCTATGTCTGTAATGAGATTCCTGCCTTGGGGAATGGAGTGGGGACTCACGGAGGCCAGCCAATCTGTGTTGGTAACTGTGTTGGTAACTGTGTTGGAATTATTGTGCTTAAATTCAGGAAATCAAGTAGTGGTTCCATGGTAATATACAAGGTCAGGCAGAAGTAATGCCAGCTTGGGCGTGGTTGGTAGGGTGAAACTATGAGTGTAATAATTTGTAGTTTTAATTTGAACATTTCACCTGTAATGTCATATGGTGTGCTTGAGTGTGATATTGTTATGTTACACAATTACATGCTTATGATTTTGTAATAAAAACCAGGGCATTATTTGTGCCAGAGCCTGTATTTGTTCTGTAAGCACAGAAACAAAGCAAGCCTACTGCAAGAGTGAAAGAGGGATGAGGTCACCACACAGGAAGAGAGAGGAGGAACCTGGCTGTGACTGCTTCCTCATGCCTGGCTGTAGCCCTTAGAAGAACATCAACAATCCCTGCCCCAGTGTTCATTGATATCTTTGCATCATTCCAATAAATCACCACCACCCTTCCAGAGAATCCTAAGTTAAATCAATTGGATTTCATTTACTTTCATTACAGTTCAAATTCTTATGAAACTGGGTCAGAGGGCAAATGGCATAATGGTCAAAGGGTAAGTGATCAAAGGCAAAAGGAAAGTCAGATGGAGGTGGGAGTCATAGAAGTCCTAGCAGTGCATTGTCCCCACACTAATCACTCCATTGTTCCCAACTTACTTTTATATAAAAGCTTACTTTTCAACATATGGGAAATTGTTAGCAAATCCAGCTACAATGCATATCTCCTAGCAGTATTTTTACAATCAATTTTCTGTCCCTAATGCCCCTATGGAGACCTACTTGAGCTATCACTGCAGAAAAATGAAGGCAAAGAGTACTTTTTGTTTGAAAGAGAGCAAATAATAACACTGTCAGGTATTGTTGAAAGATCAAAAAGAGAATATTCTTGAAAGCATCTCTTCCATTTGGCATCATGGAGGTGAAAGTAGTTTACATTGAGTGTTTGGGGAAGAAGAAAACAAGCTCAGGTTTGAAAAATTAGGGATCAACAAAGTAAATGATCAGAGGTTGGAAGGGAACAACACACGGACTTTGTAAAGGAGAGAAGTAGAGAGGGCAATAAATAAGAAGGAAACTTCGGAAGAATAATTCTTTATTTTCAAGAGATAGAGCAAATCCAAACTCTAAAGAAGTCGGTACAGGAGAAAAGTTTAGAGCACAAAAGGCAGAGGTAAGTCAGCGACAGTAAGGTTGTGAGATGGTCAGAGAGGAACGGGAGTCTGATCACTGCTGGGGCTCATAAACACACCAGTTTTCCCATTCAGAGTCGGAGATCAAAATCCAAGTTGTCTGTGCTTTTTTAAAACTTTATTTATTTACTTATTTATAGAGAGGGGAGGGAGAAAGAATAAGATAAATATTAACGTGGGAGAGAAACATTAATCAGTTGTCTCTCTCATGCACCCCAACTAGGACTGAACCTGCAACCTAGGCATGCGCCCTGACAAGGAACATAATCTGCAACCTTTTGCTTTGCTAGATGAAGTCCAATCAACTGAGTCGCACCAGTCAGGGCCAAGTTGTCTGTTTTTAAGTCTATTCATTTTCATCTTGTATAATTCCAACTTGGCAAAGCTTTACCTGGCATCTCAAATTCCAGTCACCACTTCTGACATCACTTTCCTTATGAAAGTTGCCTTAATATTTCCCTGTATTATGCTCACATGAGCTATAAAACAGTTAAACTTATGAGTGTTTTTATTAAGAAACATATTTTTAAATTGTGGTTTTATGGAAACTAAATATTTATTGATTACTTAAATGTTGCCACATTTTCGTGTCCTGTCTGTGAGGTCCTTTAGATGTATGTTTTGGAGCATAGTTCAAGGTCACTTGGAGTACAGCTGTTTGAGTCGAAGTGCAGGGTAAACTCTTGGCTTCATTTCTTTAGAGATTTTAATGTTGCCATTTATTTCTAGAGTTACTTATATAAAACTGAGATAGAATTTGAGAGATGATCTTAAGGTGTTTGAACTACTACTTGGAAATGAATTTTTAATAATTACACATTTTCTGGGCTTTATCACCAGAATGTCACCAAATACATTCTTATTTTATTTGACAAGAATAAAAATTATGTTTCTGTAGCAATCAGGATAGGATAATTTATGCTGCATTAACAAGAAATTCTCACATGTGAATGACATGTTATGATGAAAATGTTTCTTGCTCAATTGACATGTTCACTGCAGTTCCACTCACGGTTCTCCCCCATGTCTCTTTAACCCTTGACCTAGCATGCTGCACCCTAAAAACATGGCTTCATCTTCAACACTGCTGGTTTCCTAGGCAGAGGGAATCAAAGCTCTGCAGGGTGCCCTAACCAGCTATTGTGCGCTCTGGCCTCTTCACAATTCACTTGCTGAAATAACATCCTGCACTTCCTCTGGCTGCTACTGCTCCCCCACCATCCAACATCAAGAGACATGGGAAGTGCAACCCTACCTTCTGTCTGGAAAATTGAGAGCTAGAAATATTTGACAAACAACACTAACGAATTTAACAGATTGTTTTAACGATGTGAACACTATTATTAAAATACAAACTCAACCATTTTGAAAGATCTCATGTCTCATAAGGTAAATCTATAAATATAAATACATATATATTTTGCATTTATGTGTATCTTAAATATGTGTCATTAAGCTTTTTTAACATTTTGGGGTACATAGATAATTTAATACATTTTGCTCTAGAATGTTATTTAATGCTTTTAAATTTATTTTTGTTCTTATTTATAACTTCTAAAAATCTCTCCTGTTTCCTCTGATAAAATATAGAACTATTAAACCTGATTATTTTTGAAGAAATATAACTGGATTTGTTTATAAATATTAAGCATTCCTAAATGTGTGGCATTCTTTTCTCTACTGATTTGTTGATGGAGCTAGTATGAAAGAATGGATTGTGACTAGATGCTAATGTCTCACGAACACATACGACTGTTTCCCCCTCTTCTTCTCCTTGCATTTGTCTATATATCTGGAGGTTAGCCTGTGTCATGTTTAAACTTTTGTTGTTGTTGTTATATAACTAGTAGATAAAATGGTCTTTCTTCCTCTTTTATTCTGTCCTATCAGCCACAATATAAGCTTTGGAATATATTTAAAGAAATTTTGAATAAAACATTCCAGAGGATTTTAAGGAGATGAATAAATTAAAATATCTGAGTAAGGAAACCAAGGATACAAAATCCTCTCAGTGTTTATTAAGACTAAACTGTATATTTAAACTAGCTGAGGCATGCCTTCTAACACCTGAATACATGTGTGCATGCCATAGACATGTGAATACACACACACGTATATTTCAATTTCATGTTCAATAAATCTAAATATTTAACAAATTGAATGATATAGGATAGTATGCACAGCTTTTCTTTAGTATTTAAATGCACTCTACAATATGTGAAACAATCATGCTAATATATGCAGTCATTTATTTTGATTAATTAGATACTTTAGAACGGAAAGGAGACCTGGTATATGTTAATTCATTTGGTTTGCATTGATATATGATTGAAATCCCAGTTTTTTTCTTTTAACACAGATATATGTGGTTTACATACAATTGAGGAAAACATTTTAAAGCAGAATTTGAAATATTTGTTTTGTAGTGTGCTGTTGTTCAAACCTAGAGTAAGTTATTAAAAAGTTAATCCAAAGTTTTCTTTTCATTGTCTGTAAGAGAACTATTTGACACATGCCATGATTATGCTTTATTTATAACTACTTATTTGGTTTCCTGCCAAAACTGCACTGAATTTCCTAAAATTACCATTTTTACAAAACCCACAATAATATAAATTTAAGATTATTCTTTTGTTTCTTATTGTATTGGTTAAAGGTCCCAGGGTCAAACATACCTACAATCTAGCCCCATATTCTCCAAATACTAGCAACTGATGGGAAATTACTTAGCAATTTGAGGGCCAGTGTCTGTGTTTGGAGAGGAGGAATAGCAGAGATGGTGGTAGGACCCAGTGTGACTGGTGAGATAATGCATGTAAGCGCAGTGTCCTGTCCGTAGTGGGCTAACATAAAGCATTAGCTCCTGTTTTAACTGTCAGAGAGAAATGACAAACAGGCTGACACAAAATACTGATTAAAAATTCCTAAAAATGTCTGGAGTTGTATATAATTTATACTTGTATTTATAATGATTAGCCTGGAACTGTGGAATATAAGATAGCATATTTCGAATCAACTGTTGGATAAACATACATGCAACATGCTTAATATTCTCATATACTTCTCTATGTTGTCATTCTCAGTAAATATGAAACAATTGGCAGCTATCGATGGCACACATACCAGAGTTACTCCTACAATTTTGTCAAAGTAACAAATCAGAGATGCTCAGCTAATGACTTAATATCTCCATTTTATTTTCTAAAAAATGAAGAAAATAAAACATGTTGCATGAGGCAGGATTTATTTTAGTTACAAATGACAGAATCCCAACTGCAATCAGCTTGAACAAACTAGTCTAGTAAAGATTTTGGGTAGTTAACTGAATCAAAAGAAAAAGCTATTGGAACGAGGAGTTATATACCTCAAAGGAAAGACACCAAAGACTCAAGACCATTTAAACTCTCTCCACTCATTTATCTCCTTGTTGTTTCTCCCTTTTTGTTCTACATGGTGTCCTCCAAAATAAGAGAGGACCACAGTCAACAAAAGGATTGCATCATTGACCCTGAGTAAGGTCATAACTAAGATTTCTCCGTATCAGGTGAGAAAACATACTCAAAGAATGATTCAGCCTGATTTGGGTTACAGCCCACTGATGGGACAAATGCTGTATTTACACTAGCACCTGTGCTCCCCCAATATGACCTGTGGAGGTTATGGCTCTAAGGAACACTACAAACCCCCACAAAACTCCATACCATGAGACTTAAGCTCTGGTTTCCCCAGCAGCTGCTCCAATGGGCCAGGGAAACGAGAAGTACTGGACGTGGGATTTAGCCAGTACCACACCACCAACTGCACTGGTCAGGTGGGTAGTGGTGAGAAACAAAAGAGCAGAAGATAAACTAAAAATAGGCACATAGTTTTCCCTCCCTTCCTATTGTAACAGGGTGCAGCCAAGAGGGGGGCCCCAAAAGGGAGTTGGAATGGGGCCCAGAACTCACGGTGTCCAGGAAATATTAGAGGGACATATAAGATGTCCTCACCACTTCTCCCACAGGTATGAGTTGGGGGAAGGGACAAATGGAACAGGGCCATTGAGTTGTTTTTTGCATAGCAATAGGGCTGCAAGATAACCTC